>OZ019975.1:19348328-19948328 GCA_963970395.1 Ephialtes manifestator
TAGATGAGAATTTGATGTGTCACGAAATAAATGGGAGCGACCACGCATTATATTATTTGATATTCATAGCTATGAACTAGACGACGAACGGTGACAGAATGACCAAAATATGAAGAATAAAAGGGGCATTGCGTCTATCGATAGATCGGCAATATTCGTTCAATTCCCGAATTTGCTCGATCTATATTGAGACAGCGCGATCATTTAAGTGTACTAAATTGCCACAAATGATACAAACAAAAATTCCGTGGATAATCCTGAAAAAGTTGAAAAGAGGTTTTTATGATTTTCACTTTAAATTTTTTAGTTATCGACAAGATATTGGCATCTTCGTTATGAGCAGGGACTTTCTGATTAGATAGGATTTTCAAATCTCGTAAAAGTCGACATTTTTTTTCGTCTTCTGGATCTCCAAAAATTCAGAATCATGAAAATTCGGAATTTCCATCTTTCGGTAACTTTTTTTTTATTCACCTATTTCCAATGTTTTTTCTTTCGAAAAAACTTACCAAAACGAAGAAAAGGAGGAGGAATTGTACTAACTTCATTGGGACCCACAGGAAAAAATATTTATGCAAGATATATGTATTTCAAAAAGTTGTATATTTCGGATATATTTTGCAAGTATGTTTGCTAAAATATATGGAAAATGGATATGAACGATATGCTTTGTTAAAACGCTAAAAAGTTGTATATGTCACATATAATTATTGTCATGTGAGGGCACCTCAATTATTGCGCCTGTTAGATAATATGTTATATAATTTTGCTTCCGCATAGAGGAAGCTTTGTTTGCATGAAAAAAAAAATTTTCCGAGATTTTTATGTCAGATTACTCAGAATGGTCTAAAACATCGAGAAAAGTGGTTTAGAAAAATTGTCCGGATGTATGTATGTATGTGTGTGTGATGAAAGGCCAAAAATTCATTTAACTGTAACTTTTAAACTATGCGACTGAATCAGCCTAAATTTAAACAACATGCGCAGTACTACCTAATCTTCAATTGGTATAAATTTCGGGAAAATCGATTGACACATTTCATTTTTATAAGAATTTTTAAATTTTGAAAAAAGTACGTAAATGCTCTAGCTCGAACGAATTTTTAACTATCGGGCTGAAACTTCGTATTAAAATTCAACAAAGTGATGCGACCTTTGGTATTGAATTTAGGCCAAATCGGTAAAGCGGTTCGGTTTTTATGAGATTTTGAATTTTTCGATACATTTTCGTTTTGCTCTAATTCAGGTAAAATTTCAAATAATCGAGTGAAATTTTCTACACAGGAAAAATAACATTCAGTCCTGTTACGTTCCAAATTTGGTGATAATCGGTAAAGCGGTCCGGATTTTACGTTAATTTGAATTTAAAAAAAATTTACTGGTTTCGCTCTGCATTTCGTAAAACATCAGAAAATAAGAATAAAATAAAATAAGGATGCAAAGTAGAACTTTGCACATTGCTTCCTCATTATTTTTCGCTTTTTACAAAGCTTTCTCTACGAGGAAGCCAAAATTGATTAACATACTTCCTCATAGAGGTAGCTTTGTAAAAAGCGAAAAATAATGAGGAAGCAATGAGCAAGGTTCTACTTTCATCCTTTTTTTAAAAATCACGCAAAACCCAAAAGCGTGATGGTTTTCGATTAGAAAGAAATTTCAATACGATCTATTAAGATTTTTATAAAAATTCGGCGATATTTATAATCAGCGGAAAATTTTCGATGAAATATACCTTAATGCCATGTCAAATAAGTAAAGAAAAAGAGGAATTCGAAGGATATAAATCATAAAATCAATTATTCAATAAATAATAGAGCTTCAAAAATCTTGAACACCCAAAATTTCTTCCTTCTCTCTCTCTTTTCCGTAAAGATTAAGAAAATATAACAGAGGTTTATATAACTATATAACTTACCGCCCAAGACTCCTCGGTATTATTAATGGGATTCTCTACGCGGTTCTCTTAATTGACTTGGATTTTATTACACTCAGGGGCATTAGTCTCTTCCCCTTCACGCGGTACGCCGAAAGAGTTGTCGTGATACGCCGAGTAAATGAAGAAGAAGGGGAAAATCCGGGGCGTTATAATAAATTGGCATTCCGCAGGTCTAGCCAGCGGACTGCGAGTTGCGGCAGGCAGTCCTTTAAGTTCATCGTGCTCGTCGCTTGAGAGCTTCGCTCTTGGAGCTCCTCCCCTCGACGGTGGAAAATAAATCTCGTGGACGCGATCGGAAAATTTTTAACCTCTGATATACACCAAAGGATGGAGAAACACGAAGAAAAGGAAAGATTGTTGGTGCGCTTCGTCGACCTGGGCTAATTTAACAGCACCGGCGCTGGCTCAACGTCGTCATGTATCGACTCCTGCTCAAGCTGAATCCCGAACGGCGAACGTGACGTAAATAAGCCGAAGACCTTATTCAACGTATTTTTCTCAATAAAATTTCCAGCAAAGCTATTTTACCGGGTTTCCGTAATTTAATATTTTTCACTGCAAAAAAAAAGTATTATGCGAGCTAATTTCCTGGCTTGAATTTAAAAACATGTTGATTTCCCATTTTTGATTTTTTATGGGATGACGAGGTCGGGATTGTATACACTATTAACAGACAGTTTTTCCAAGATTGAGATTTTTAAAAATTTAATAATATTGATGAACACTGAAGTTTATTATTATTCTTTTTTTAAACATCGTGCCGCCGAATAATTTATTCGTCCGGTACACTTCAAATTCGGACAGAGCATACACTGAAAAAATTTGTTGTATGAAAATTACTATACCGGTATTGGAAGCTCGGATGCATATACCGCATATTAATTTTCTAATCGACATGTATTGTAATTTTAAATATCAGTTATATGAAAATTCATTTACTTTTGCTAAATTTCGTATACCGTTAGTATATTTACTAGACACAGTATATTAATTTCTATTTTATATACCAGGTTTTGAAATTTCATAGTTGTTGGTGTACGAAAATTCCTTTTTTTTTTACAGTGTAGTTTATACACGGAAAAAAAAGTTTGGTTGTGGCAACTACGTTTTCGATTTGCTGTTCACAATGTCTAAAAAATTAGTTGCCTCAACCATATCGAATAATAACCTCAACTATTCACGATTAGTTCTCGATTGGATTAGTTAGGTTAAGTAATCCAATCGTTGGGACTACCACTCGAATAGTTGGGACTACCATTTGAATCGTCGATATTATCATTCGAATCGTTGGTATTACCATTTGAGTTGCTAGGGAAATAGAATAATCGATTGGTTGTGTCAACTCATTTCTTGGTTATGGCAACAAATCTTTTTTTTCCGTGTACACCGAGAGAAAAGATTTCATTGACGCCAAAGAAATGGGTGGATTGATTTTTTTTTCATTGATTTTAACGAAATATTTCTTTGATTTCAATGAAATAGTGCATTTGAATTTCAAAGAGAACATTTCATTGCCTGTAAATAAAGATTTACTTAGTGAGCATATAATGAAGAAACAGTTTCATTGTTTTCAAGAGACGTTTTCATAGGTTCAAAGAAACATTTTCATTGATCTCTCTCTTGCACCTAACCTCACTTTTTTGTTTTTCGGTTCTCCCGAACTAATGGCTTCGAGTTTCGAGGAGCCAGAAGCTTAACCTATTTCTGCCGTACTTCCTTACATACTCACAAAATTTGAGCTTTATCTGCCGCGTACTTCAGGAAAAAATAGGTTTCGAAATTTTGAGCTGGTAAGTAGAAGGTTTCATTGAATCAGACACGATATCTTTTAAATCAGTTAAAAAAGTTCATTGGTTTAATGAAATGTTTCTTCGAATCAATGTCACTACTTTTCATTGAGTTTGAGATCACTCAAAGAAAACATAGTATTGAAATTCAAGTATTTCATTTCATTGGCAAAGATTTCCGTGAATTAATAAAACTTTTTCTCTCGGTGTAACATTTTCTATCGTATGACCGGTTTGACTTATTTATACGTTTGTCCATTTGTTTTCCACAAATGATTAAAATTGTTATTTGTTTGCTTGAAAATTGTACTTTTTTTCTACAGCCCGTAATTTTCGTAATTTTCTGGCTTAAATTAAATTGAATAGACATGTGTATTAATCGATGTAAAGTAATCGATCGCCGTGAAGTTAATCGGGCTTTCTATAATAGACAATATCTCGAATAATTATTGAAATGGATTAGCACAGAGGGAAAGGGGTACAGTGAAAGCATGCGTATAGGCAGAATGCAACGATGCTGCACAACCAGTCGACGAGAGCTCTATTATACGATGTTTGCAGATTAAACGAGGCACCCCACTCCAAACGATCAATTGTCCGAACATAATCCACCAAAATTTCATCGATTCGAACGTCAGTCAGCTCACCCATAAAGTCATAGATATGTTCTGCAAATAGAGATTATTAAATTAATTATTGAGAGTATTTCTCATTAAATTTTAAATACCACTAAAAAAATCTCATGCCCTGAAAAGTTGACGTACGATATTATCATGAATGCTTTGCTAAATGGAAGAAGCCAATAATTATTTACGTTTCATTCTATTTTTATTCGAGGTCCCGTCAGATTTTTAGAAAAACTCCTATTTATTAAAAGCATTCGCGGAGAATTGCATAATACTGTTTTTATCCAATCCTCAATGAATGAAAGTAATAAATAGTCGTAATAAATAAAATGCCATTTTGTAGCTTGAATGGTTGAGAAATATGTAAACATGAGACATAGTTAACTTAATTGAAAAATTATTTACAGCAAAATCACTATTTTTTGCCAAAATTTAAAAATACGTAAATTTTGAATTTTGTAATTGTTTCCTGCTTCTTACGAATTTATTGCGCAATTTTCCATAAAGCCAAATAAATTATTTTACTTTACTTTATTTTATTTTCTAAATTTTTGAGATTATCGTTAACATTGTTTAAAATAAAAGTTACTTTCTTCTTTTCTTTTATTAACATTGCAAAAAGTATTTTCATGTCGAAACAAAAAATGCTTATCTTCTCATGACGCAGACTAAAAGCTGAGTTAATCTTGTTGCCTAAAATTATTCGGGGATTTATTAACAGTATTTCTCGTTGCTTTAGTCGACATATGAATTTTCTGCTCCAATACGAAATATACGAAATCACTCGTTTTTTATATTCCCAGCCATCGCATGAATTATGAATATAACGAGCCGCTAACGAGTATATTCTGTAATGGAAATATTGCTTCTATACTTTTATACATTTTTTCGTTTGCTCTTTCTCGATGTTCTCACATTCTGTTAATAATTATGTAGCTCTCAGCGAACCCATTCGCTCTATAATATTGAATATTTAGTTTAATACGAAGTAATATGAATTTAATTTAACTAAACGATTAAAAGTTTTCATTTTTATGTATATTTTGGCCAGCCATTTTCCCTCTGTAATTAATTATTTTTAAGGGCTCGTTTCGTAAAATTGTAAAATAAATAAATACATCATACTCTTCATAGTTGTAATCAATTTTCGGTCAGATGCAACGTAAGTTAATGTTATAATCTAGTAATTCCAGCACTAGAAAAAAAAACCAAAATTCAGTGACGAAAAAATTTACGTTAATTTAAATGGCCATTAGTCGTTGGTACTGTCCCCATTTGATTGGTTGAGTAACCTCGTGGCTTTAACAAGCTCTGCTGCTCACGAGCTTCCATAACGATGAGAGAGGTGGTATCTATACTCTGCCAATATTTTCGCTTTGGTGCGAGACCGTCCGCTGCGGTACAACAATTTTCATTAAAAAGTTTCATCTGATACGTATACTGGACGAGTAAGGCAACCGGGAAGCGGATGCGAGAAATTATTTATCGTTAACTGCCTCGGCCGTAGCGACTTTATTAATTTTGGCTGACCGAGTGATCGTCGCACTCCTGCTACTCCTCCCCCACCACTTTCCCTTCTCTGCACTTTATGATTAAAAATCTTACATTTACTCAACGTTAAAAAAACAAGTTTCACATATTTTCAAACTTTTAAAATTATTTTGAACTTTAGTTTGTCAAGGCTCTGAAAATATTAATTAGCGTTGGTAATTTAAAATTATGCATTTACTCAACGTTATTTATAAAATTTAAAAAAAACAGTTTTTGATATTCAATTTTTTTAAATTTATTTATTTTTTAAATTCTATTTCTCAAGATAATAAAGCTTTGACGATATTCGTTAACTCAACGTTAAATTTAAAAAGCCTGCAAAGTAGACCTTTGCAAATTCCTTCCTTATTATTTTTCGCTTTTTATAAAGCCATCTCTATGATTAAGTATGTTAATCGATTTTGGCGTCCTCATAGAGGAAACTTTGTAAAAAGCGAAAAATAATGAAACCTACTTTGCAGGCTTGTTTATGCTATAGATATTTTTCTAAAAATTCAGTGTCGAAGAGTTTTAATCATGTAACCGATTTTTCTCAAATTTGTACTAAAATCTTGTACCATGGTAGTCCATATGTGGACTAAATTAGAACTCGGCACCTCATAATTTGCACAAGCCAGCGCGAGAATGAGATTTTTCGAAAAATTGAAAAGGCCATAAAATTTGAACGTCTGGACAGATTTGCGTCAAATTTGTACTCAAATGTTTTTCGATGATAGCCCATATGTGAACAAAATTCAAGATAAAATTGTGATACATTACAAATTTTTTTTTTTCATGACGGCATTTTTTTATCACCAAAATCGAAATTTACCGACATATTGACAGTTTCTTCGACTAAATTCATCACTAACAATCAATAATCGTGAAATCATGTCGAAAATTGCAGCCGGATATCTCAGAATTTGCAGGAGATGAAGTCTTTGAAGACATTTAAAAGAAATTGAAATTGCAATAAAATTATAACCACCCTATCGATTCTCGCTAAATTTGGTACACATCATGTTTTGATGGTAGTCTATTTATATACAACATTTCAGTCCGATATCTCTTAAACTGCAAAAGTTATAGCGAGAAAACGATATTTTCAAAATTTTCGAAATGCTGTAAAATTTGAATTTTCCAACCCATTTGCGTCAACTACAATCCCAAGCGTTGTTGTATGACAGCCCACTTACGTGCCAAATTCGACGAAGATACATCTAAAATAACAACAGTTATCGTGCTTAAAGCAAAACAAACATGACAATGTGTGAATATATTTTTCAACTTCGCAAATTCTATTTTACTTCTCCGTCCAGAAAAGTACATTCATTTTGTACGGTTTTCGCAACGCCTGGAAAAGTTTCATTCAACACTCGAGAAAAAGACTTTTTTTTCTCCCATGCGTTGAAATGTACTATTTTAATGCTGTTAACTGAAAGCAAGATAACTGAAGCTCTGTAAATATTCATTAGTGCTGATGATTGAAAATCTTACATTTTCTCAACATTAAAATAAAAGCTTCAACGTAAGATTAGCTCAGCTTTAAGTTTGCTCGATGAGAGGGTAAACATTTTTAGGTTCGCCATGAAAATAGTTTATGTAAATTTCGTAAATCTAAACTTCAAAAATAATGTTTTATTTTCGTAAAAGAATTTTAATTGTAATCCCAGCAACTTATATGATGACTTTTTTTAAGTTCATAAACAGTTTCTTTTCGTAGTTTTGATTGAGAATGTTCAAAATTTTTAGAAATGAAGTAATGAATAGGTAACTAGCAAAGAAAATGATAGCATCTAAATCTTACATTGTAGCTAAAAAATTGTGATACTAGATTCAACGAATAAAAGTTTAAGTATTTATTTCATATTTTTGCAAAAGCAATTTTGGCTTCTGAACGCTAGTTTTAAAAAGCGAGAAATAATATGTAGCAGTGAATGAATATAGCAACACTTTGAAGTAGAAGTTTGGTGGCCGCTTGAGCTCCGAGTACACAATTTGATTCCTGGAAAAGAGAGCAGCAGCTCGTTTGCGCAATTTCTACCGCTGACTCTCGTATCGTGTACTGAAAAACAGAAAATGGTGGTGTAATTCTGTTTCTCAAGATTACAAAGCTCTGAAGATATTCATTAGCGTTGGTAGACCACCACTCGTACCTTTTGCTGCGTACTTTACTTGGTATAATGTCGTGCAAAGTGTGTGTACAACTTGTATCAAGAGAATCACTTTTTTTTTTCCTTTGCCACGAGAAAACGAGAATCCGGCGAGGGAAGCACTCGTTACTTTTCCATCTCTGGGCTGCGTCGACAAAACTCCCGAACTGCAGTTGGCTTGCATTTCGCGAAATTAAAGGAAAAAGTAAAAACAACGAATTCGCAAAGTTTTCGTGTGGAAACATCTCATTTTCGAATTACACCGAAATGCAGATTTCCAGAAGCGGGTTTAGTAGTGGTAACCCCTACTAGGTAGGGGTACATTTTAATCAAGCGCTTTATCGAGTTGAAAACTCGAATATTATTGCGCCTGCTCTGAAATTTTCTTCACTCGGTCTTTCCACCACATATAGTGACGACGACGACGACACGAAGAAACCTCGTCGAGAGTTGAAAACTTTTCACGTTTGCCTAGAATACTTTTGGCATAAGATTTTTTTTTTTTAACACTTTGCTCACACGGAAATGGAACGTATCACTAAAACATTGCTTCCGGATTGGAGAAAAGTACATTTAAGGGGATGAACACTTAAAATAGGGGCATTCTGAAATATATTTATATTTATAATATTATTTTGTTACTCATTTTTTTTAGCTCCCATATAAATTTCCATTTAAATGAAGTAAGCTGCATTTAAAAATCTGAACTTTGCAGAGCAACGAAGTACACTAAAAAGTTTTAAAAAAACTAATAATAGACTTTTTTTAATAATAAAAAATTAAATATGCATTTTTCATTTGGCGCTGTTTTGTGACTAAAAAGATAAACGACTTTTAACTTTTGATGCTTCATTTTATTTGAAACTTACCGGTCTGAGTATACTAAAGAAAAATAATGCATAGGGTAGAGTCACCAGTAAATGAACGGTTAAGCAGAACGGTTTGTTTATCATGGGTTTCTATAAAATATAATATTTCCAGACTGGCTGTGAAAATTTTAACGAATGACCAGAATGTCAAATTATGTGATGGAACTAAAAAAATATCGAATTTTCTTCGCAAAGTATATAAAAATAAATACTTAAAGGCAAAAATCCAAAAACACCAGTAAATGAACGGGCCAATCTAACCTACACTTTTAGTCGAAAACAGGCGTCTGCGACAAAATAATCACTGTAGATAGCTAAAAAATAGAAAAATAAAAAATCTAATATTCAGCCAAGTCAGCAGAATTTCTCATGATTTCTCAAAAAGCGGTTGTTCATTCACTGGTGACTGTTCAATTACTGGTGCATTCACCCTACATTCAGCTTTAGCTATTTGACATATATTTTTTCTTCCATTTTCGAAATACTAATATTCTATTCGACTCATTTCTGGTAAAAAATATCGTGTAACAATATTTTCTAGTATTATCCATAATATTATCCCCATACAATTCGTGGTAACGTCCCAGAGTTTTGAAAACTGCCAGAGTCGAAAGGTGTACGTCTTGTTTCGAAATGTATTTCAGGATATAGATTTTCTGGCCTAAGGTCCATGAGGAGGATGGTGCGTATTGAATCGCGAACCGTATATATGGTGGAGGGTGGGGCAAAACAGGCCCCTTCAGCAAAAATAGTCTTAATCGAGAGCTACAATAGCGTATCAACTACTGGTAACCTAAAACTGATGTTTCACGCGATTTTAAAGCACGTCTACGAGAAAAAAGTTATCGGGGAAAATAGGCCATCCCCAAATTTATAAATACGTAGATTTTATATATTTTACGGTAAATTTAGCATACAAAATTTTTTATCCGGTCATTTGACATCTAGACATTCATAATTACCAGTTTTGACGATTAATTTACGATAAACTTTCGTGACCACATTTTTATCATACAAAAAAAGTTTGTTACTGATAATATCACAGCTATATAATGTTCCATTTTTAGCCAGTAAATTCACATTTAAATACGTGGATTTTATATATTTTACGGTAAACTTACCAAAAAAATTATGACCGGTCATTTTACATTTAAACATTGATAATTGCCAGTTTTTGCAGTTAATTTAGGAGAAATTTTCGTTACCATATTTTGTTTCGAACCCAAAATTTGTAGAAATAAATTACGGAAAAGTACGGTATTTTACGGTTAATTTACCGAAAATAAAAATACCGGTATAACATTTTTATTTTTTTTACTGAAAATTCGGGTAGTCCATTTTCCGTAAAAATGTTTGCCAAATTTTGGCCCTGTACCTAAATCGAAATTGGGAGGGGGCCCATATTGCCCCACTCTCCCCTATATATACATATATATATATGGTTAAATAAAACGACCACGTCCGTAGCCAGTATTTCATAACCCCCGTAACAGTCTGCCAACCCTCATTGATTGAGCAGATACCGCTCGACGTTGCTGAGTTAAAGGCACATATATATACATCTATACATATGTATACTATATATACAGTGCTAGCGTTGCAGCAGCGAAATAAACTAGTCAGAGGTAGCCTACACTGCCCCATTTTCGGAGTAAAGCGGAAGCGAGAGAGCCGCTTGTATGCACGTTACCTATATATATATATATATATATATATACATACATGTATACATACATACTTTATCCGGTGAGTGCAACGCCGTCAGCGGAATTTTAAATCCCTTTAAAACTTTCGACTGTGCGGTATATCGCTCACCAGAAAACACACCGAGATTCTCTCGGGCGGTATTTTGCAATCCAACTAGCCGCTAGCCTGGCAAAACGTGGGGATAAGCTGTTTGTTGGTGTTGGCGTCAAAGATCATCCGAATAAACTCGATCCTATATTTTAATCCCAGTGCAATTGTTATTTGTCGTCAGAACCACAAATACGACCAGGGCTGACATCTGGCGAGTACAGAAAAATAAAGAATTTGAAAGAAAAAAAAATTTTAAATCGCATAAAATAATATTAATTTTCGAGCTCATAAATGCGAAAATTTTTGCTTCGTATTTATATATATATTTGTATGTATTTATGCGCATCACGTATTACACGCTGCAAGGGTCGCATGTGTTTTTACTACGAATTATCATTACGTGAAAGTTTTTCGGAAACGAGAGTACGACGCGTATCCAACTCGTGGAATTACTATAATTATTTTCCGTCACTCTTTCAACATTTTCTATTTTTTTTTTATCTATCTCTCTCGTTGCATGCACTCGAAAGAACGGAAAATTGGATTAAATCCTGTTTTAATCCTCGTGCTCGGCGTGTGGAATGTCCGCGTCGCGGACAAAATCTTTGTGAAAGTATATATATATATATATGTGTGTAACTATAGTCTGGGAAAAGTCCGAAAGTATTTGTGGGGGGCTTTTGAATGGAGGGATGAAATAAATGTATAGGTATTGTACAAGCGGATTGTCCATTCTTATATGATGCTACCAATGGGTGTAAAGACAATGCTTATACGAGAACTCGATGCTGTGGCATTGCTTGTAAGCATCGCTGTAGAATATCCGTTCTATATGTACATATACATATATAAGTGTAGTTCAGAACGGGACGAGTCTCATTTCCTTCTCATAGTCACCTCTATGGACCATGCAAGTTCATTGTTCGATGCTTCTGTTGGTCGGTTATGGACTTAAAGGGTAACATTTGCAGCGTCATCTATAGCTGATAAGCTTTCATGTCACAATTCGCTGAGTTGTAACTTTTATAGCTAGAGTTGTCAAAGTAATAAACCAAAAGATGAGCATCGATAAATACAAATTTTCTTCTCGATGGGTTTGACAAGCAGAGATTTGTGTTTGGATTTGGATGGATATATGTCGCACCAAAGGCGAGAACCAGGCAATGGGACGAAAAATAATCTTTGATTGTCCCGTTCTCGTTGAGATATCTCGCAAATATCGAAATTGTCACAGCATATGAGGGGTCGATTTAGTTTGGCTGTGATTGGACTGGGGCAGAGAACGGGGTCGAGACTAGTTCGGATTTGGCAAGGTTGGTTGGACGTTTGGTGGGTAAACAGCGAAAAATGTCGAAAAACTTGTTTTTGTTCACTGTAAAAAGAATTGAAGCGGTTGTTTTCTGGGATGAAATATATGGCTTAAGAACGACAGTAAAGGCCAAAATTCGATATCGTGAAGAAAAAAAAATCGAGTCGGTTTGTTCAATTCGAAGTCTCATCTGCGAATTCTGAAATCAGAAACGACCAAAAGTCACTTTTTTCAAAATGACAGTAAAAAGGTTTGTAATGGGATTTTCTATGGGATGACTTAAGAACGACAGGGAAGGTCAAAATGCGATATCTTGAAGAAAAAAAATTGAGTCGGATTGTTCAACTGAAAGTCGGAAAGTCTGAATTCTGAAATCAGAAACGAGTAAACGTCACGGTTTTCAAAATTTTAATCGTAAAAGTCTTTGAAACGGGTATTATTCGTGCACCGAGAGAAAAGATTTCATTGACGCCAAAGAAATGAGTGGATTGATTTATTTTTTCATTGATTTCAATGAAATAGTGCATTTGAATTTTAAAGAGAACATTTCATTGCCTGTAAATAAAGATTTACTTAGTGAGCATATAATAAAGAAACAGTTTCATTGTCTTCAAGAGACGTTTTCATTGGTTCAAAGAAACGTTTTCATTGATCTCTCTCTCGCACTTAACCTCACTTTTTTGTTTTCCGGTTCTCCCGAACGAACGGCTTCGAGTTTCGAGGAGCCAGAGGCTTAACCTATTTCTGCCGTACTTCCTTACATACTCACAAAATTTGAGCTTTATTTGCCGCGTTCTTCAGGAAAAAATAGGTTTCGAAATTTTGAGCTGGTAAGAAGAAGGTTTCATTGAATCAGAGACGATATCTTTATAATCAATGAAAAAGGTTCATTGGTTTAAAGAAATGTTTCTTCGAATCAATGTCACTACTTTTCATTGAGTTTGAGGTCATGCAAAGAAAAGATACACGGAGAAAAAAAAGTAGTTGGACAAACCAATAAATGGGTTCCGACAACCACTCGAAAGAGTTGAAATCGCGTCACTACTCAGTGGGTTATGACAACTACTCAGTGGGTTATGACAACTACTCGTTGGTTATACGAACCGCTGTGGTTGGTTATAGGAACTCGCTGTTGGTTGCGCCACCTATTGTATTGGTGAAAACAGTACTGCGATTGGTTACAGGAGCGAGTTAGTTGCTGCAACTATTCAGCGGTACAGCATATGCTGGAGATGGTTCTCCCAACTACTTTTTTCTTTGAGTGTAGTATTGAAATTCAAGTATTTCATTTCATTGGCAAAGATTTCCGTGAATCATCAATGAAACTTTTTCTCTCGGTGTGGTAAAATGTATAAATTGAATTTTTCCTTTTTCCATGGTATGGCTAATCGCCGACCTTCTCACCCTTCCGCCTATCACTCCCTACCCCTACTTCACTACACTAACCTAGCTCCCAATGCATCCGTAGCCGACTTAGCTACACTGTACCGCGTTCGGTATAGAGGAGAGGGGGACAAAATTCTTTTGCTTTCTCGGTGTATACACGAAAGTAACTTATAAGTGAATGTTGTCACTATTGGAACCGCGCAATGCATTCTGGATATCCTGGATGGGCTGACCATACCTCCCTAAATAATACCTTAGTCAGAACCGCACACCAACAGCACAACCATCGGTGTCGGTCTGTGGTAAAATGTATAATTTAAGAACCATCGTGAAGGCCAAAATTCGTTATCGTGAAAAAAAAAATCCCGTCGGTTTGTCCGACCGGAAGTCATATTGATGAATCCTGATATCACAAATGTCTAAAAAATGTAGATTTCTTTTCTACAAAATAATAATTACTAAATCAAATATATGATAAACATTAAGTGAAAGAAATGTCAGAGGATTCCGTCCCTGACAAGTAATTTTCATCTTGATAAATTCACCAAATCTCGAGTTATCGTCTGCAAGAATTTACATAGTCCAATGGGCGACATCGAGGCGACAAGCAGAACGGTAATCATTTTTCAAAAATAATCTTCTACAGTTTCTTCTAAAATTGATAAATCCCCCTTTTTTTCTTTCAGAACCACTCCAACAACGCCGTTGGGATAAACAAACGAATTTCCAATGGCAGACACGGCGCATTCGAAAACAGTTATTATTGATGGTGAAAGAAGCTGCTTGCTCATACCTGCGTTTCTCATTTCCGGTCGGAGAGACGTGCACAAATCACCAAGTAATTGTTCAATGTAGCGTGGTCGCTGGAGAACGTTTGCTTGTACGCGGCATTGGTGGTGGTGAAAGCGAACGAAGGGTGGAGAGGTTTGCAGCAGTCAAGAGAAAGATCTCTATACGTATGTATTTGTGTAACGCGAAGGTCACAATGATGTTGTATGCTTGCATAACTCGCTCGGATGGCGAGTTATGAGCACATACTGTAGTTGGTGCTGCTTTTACTGGCAAAGTGAGAGGAAGAGAACAAAAAAAATATATATATTTACTGCAACTGGTAACCTCGTTGGCCGCGAGCTTTTAATCTCAACCTCGGAACATTTCCGTCGTTGGAGTGCCTCTCGTAATTCAATTTTCCTTCCTTCTCACTTGTATTTTCTCTCCAGTAGAATTCAATGAATTCTACATCGTCGGACAATTGACGACTGCCACGAATTCCATTACGTGGTGAAAATTCATTTTGCTTTTCAATACACCGCAAAAGCTACTCGTAAAAGGGGGGGAGAAGAGGAAGAAGAGGATGTAGGGATCTATTCCCTTTAAGAGGGAAGGATTATATGATGCTTGGCGTAAAAGCCAGCCCGGGTCGGAGGGCGACATTCTCACGTTCTTGCTTCTCTCTACACACGCTCTATCCACCTTTTTCATCGTTGTCACTGGCACCACACGTTCGTGAAATTGAATGTATCTACTCAAAAAAGAGGGTAACTCTGCATTGCTGTTTCCATGTACAACACGCAGTTTATTATTATTTTATCAATGTTTAATTTATCATCAGTTGGCCACGACTGAGTTGGTAGACATATACATGACATATATAGTGAAAACATAATCGATTTAAAGGTACGTACATTTTTCAACCAAAACACTGTTTTAATAAAAGTTTATGAGAAACTATATAAAAAGAAAACATTCTGAAAAAAATGAATGCTATTGGAAATACTAAAAAAGTTCATCTTGTTTAATAATTATGACGATAAGGTAATAATATATAAATATATAAATTATTAATAAATAGGTAAATAAAATTGTTTATTGAGTGTTTCATTTTTTCTGATACATATGATTGGCACAAAAAAATTTATGTAAAAAGTTTTGAGATCATTGAAAGAAAAGTTTTCTATTTTTGCAAATTTATTCATTAATAATTTTTCGACACTTATTTTTATTATTATTATTTGTTTAAAAATTAAATTCTCGACCGGCCCCGTAGCGCCGGGTTATTATTGTTATTATTATTATCCCTCTTCAAAAAATCAGTGGATAAAATACCTCGAATTTCCGATATAAGTATTGCTGTCATGTAATGGTAGTATAATTTCTATCTAAGCACCACTTCTAATAGCAATTCACGAAAGTAATAAAATGGCACGAGTTCTTATATCGAAAATGCAAATTATTTCATCCACGATAATCTGAAAAAGTCATAGTAGTACGCTAATAAAAATGGTGATACCAAGGCAAAATTTTGATACAAGTGCGCATCCGCTGCTAGTTATTATTATAAAAATCAAAGTTCTTACTGTTTTCAATTACGTTGATTTTTTTCAGTTTTGATTCTCATCGAAAAATATTGAAAATGTATGTGTAAAGCATCCTCGACCATTTTTGAGTACAGCATCACGCGTTGGCACACTCAATGAGCCTTGAATTGCAAGAGGAAAGTGAAAGCCTTGCATTGCAAGAAGATTTAAAGCCTGGTGCATATCGGCTAAAAGTTATATTAAGGTATTTAAAGATTTTAAGAACCTCCTGTCTTCTGAAACTTTTTTTTCGTACCTTAAGAAGGTGAAAGCGCTAATCTAATCAATGCCAATTTTTGAAAATAGTTCCTACATATTTTTACATTTAAAAGATAACTTGCATAGCAGCATATTTTATTTCAATAAATTGAATAAAAATGAAGATTTCAAAGAAACACTAATTTTCGAAAAATTTTCTTCGGAGTTGGTTTTTAAGTATTGGATAATGTTTTCTTAATAAAATATCTAGTTTTTTCATAGTATTAGTCGTATTAATAATGATATTAATTTTTTATATCATAACCAAATGCGTATAATTTTTTGAAATCTAATGATACAAAAGATCTTAATGGAGTGTCTTAAAATAAACAAAATGAACCACAACTTGTATTAACCATATTAATATTACGGTGTATCCTTTTTAAATATTGAACGAAAAAAGTCTTATCGGTTATTGGAAAATATAACAGACGATTTTATATTTAAACCGTAGCTGTGTATATGTTCACTTATTAACACATGCTACTCGTTAAGCAGTTTTTCAGAACAGTCAATAGAACCACATAAAATTATAACACTTCCAAAAAAAAAATCGCTTCTTTAACCTCACCTCGAGTTAAAATTTTAACCCTCGGCTAGCCCTCCGGGAATCTCAAGTCCTTTGACGAGACAAAAGCCGACGCCCGTTTCATCCTCCGTACAGTCGACAGTGTCACAGTGTCACACAGACAGTGTGACAGACCCTGCTTGGAGGTTCAACCGTTATTTACCACACGGAAAAAAAAGATTAGTTGCCATAACCAAGAAATGAGTTGACACAACCAATCGATTATTCTATTTCCCTAACAACTCAAATGGTAATACCAACGATTCGAGAGTGTATGCCAAAGATTCCCCGCGCCAAAGATTCCCCGGTCATATTTCCGAACCGAAAGTCATATTGCAGAAAAAACAAAACCCTCCGTTGGCTAGTTTCACTTCATGTCAACTGTATAGTCCGAACTTCGACCTTAAGAACAAACTCAAGATCAAACTCAAGTTCGATTTCAAGTTCGAACTTAAGATCGAACTTCAGTGTCGAACTACTTAAGTTGGAACTTAAGATCGAACTTAAGTTGGGATCTAAGATTGAACTCAAGTTCGAACTCAAGATCGAATTCAAGTCGGAATTTAAGACCAAACTCAAGTTCGAACTCAGGATCGAACTTAAGTCGGAATTTAAGACCAAACTCAAGTTCGAACTCTAGATCGAACTTAAGTCGGAATTTAAGACCAAACTCAAGTTCGAACTCAAGATCGAGCTTCACGCGTTGGCAATGTATATCGTCTTTTGTTTTCCGCTGGTATCAGGGAATGAAATAACAAAAATAAGACGTAACCTTCACTACGGTGATAGTGACACATGGTCTGAAAATGGAGAAACGCGGATTCCGATTCTCTGCGCTCGAAAAAAGTCTTTTCGTCGACATTTATCGTTCTCATAAAGCCCAATTAGAAGTTGGCAAAACAAATCGAGCTGCACGCGAGAAAAATGAAAACATTTGGAGCCTCATTACGAAAGAATTTAACGACAAGAAAGACGTGATTTCTATCGAGGTCAGTAAATATATGCGTTCGCGTCTAATGGGCTCATGTTACTTGTCTGTGTGGTTGTCGGCTTTATTTAGTTTTGGTGAATTTGTCCGATACACATCAGAGTGAGTAAAAAAAAAATATTTTTCCTACCGACAACATAAAAAAAAACTAGTGTCAGAATCGTTAAATTGGCCCTCGTTGGAGAAAAGCTTCATACGAATTTTGGTATAGAGGAAATACGAAAGGTAATTGAGGCACCTCTATACCAAAATTCATATGAAGCTTTTCTCCAACGAGGGCCAATTTAATGATTCTCACACTAGTTTTTTTTTTATGTTGTCGGTAGGAAAAATAATTTTTTTTTACTCACTCTGATGTGTATCGGACAAATTCACCAAAACTAAATAAAGCCGACAACCACACAGACAAGTAACATGAGCCCATTAGACGCGAACGCATATATTTACTGACCTCGATAGAAATCACGTCTTTCTTGTCGTTAAATTCTTTCGTAATGAGACTCCAAATGTTTTCATTTTTCTCGCGTGCAGCTCGATTTGTTTTGCCAACTTCTAATTGGGCTTTATGAGAACGATAAATGTCGACGAAAAGACTTTTTTCGAGTGCAGAGAATCGGAATCCGCGTTTCTCCATTTTCAGACCATGTGTCACTATCACCATAGTGAAGGTTACGTCTTATTTTTGTTATCTCATTCTTTCGATCTTGAGTTCGAACTTGAGTTTGGTCTTAAATTCCGACTTGAGTTCGATCTTGAGTTCGAACTTGAGTTCAATCTTAGATCCCAACTTAAGTTCGATCTTAAGTTCCAACTTAAGTAGTTCGACACTGAAGTTCGATCTTAAGTTCGAACTTGAAATCGAACTTGAGTTTGATCTTGAGTTTGTTCTTAAGTTCGAAGTTCGGACTATACAGTTGATATGAAGTGAAACTAGCCAACGGAGGGTTTTGTTTTTTCTGCAATATGACTTTCGGTTCGGAAATATGACCAGGGAATCTTTGGCGCGGGGAATCTTTGGCATACACTCCGATTCGAATGGTAATACCGACGATTCGAATGGTAGTCCCAACAATTGGATTAGTTAACCTAACTAATCCAATCGAGAACTAATCGTGAATATTTGAGGTTACTATTCCATATGGTTGAGGCAACTAATTTTTTAGACATTGTGTACAGCAAATCGAAAACGTAGTTGCCACAACCACACATTTTTTTCCGTGCACCCTCCGTAGAGTCTTCCTCACTCCGTGTAGAGCCTCCGACGGCCTACTCGCCCTATCCATAGACCCTCCTTCCACCTACTCACCCTAAATGGGATATAGAACCCCCGTTGAGCCTATGTAACCCATTGAAATCCAGATAACTCTACTTAAGCTACAAACATAGAAAAAAAAGTGCCCTAATGAAATCTCATGAAGAGTTCAACATCGTATTGGTGTGAGTAATATATATTGTGGAATGCAAACCAATTCACTCATTACGATAAATCCAGAAAAAGTTTCTTACTCATTATCGTACTTTCTTCACATGTGATTGTGCTGTGATTGTACTGACAAAGCTATATCTTTGTTGAGGCTTCGAGCGATTAATCTTTTTCTATTTCCATTTTTTCTTGATTTTTTTCCCTACTTGCACGTTTCATATTTCGGACTAAAATCGATCAGATTCTCATGCAAGAAGATATAGATGTATCTGAATCTAATTTGATTTTGTCTTTAATTTTAAAGAAGCGATATTAATAATTTCTAAGAAAATAGGAAACAATTTTTTTACTTCGTTGGTATCTCACATCACCTTCAAATGTTATATGTCTTAAATAGAGATTGTTTCTTTTAACGAAAAAAAATTTATATAAAAATATTGTTGATATTAAATAAAAATGTATTATATATATGACATTATAAAAAGTTTAATAAACGCTTTTGTCTTTCTGAATTTGTTTTTTATGTTTATAACATAAATAATTATACTTCCATTGATGTTTGGATGAACGTAAAGTATAATAGTGTATGGAAGGAACTATCGCAGGGCCAACGAAGGGATGGGGGTTTCTGTGGTAGGCTCAGCAGAGGGTCCGGGAAATTCAGCGGTGACCCTCCATTAAGTCGAGATGTCTACTTTCTGCCATTTGGGGAGTCTGGTAGGCTGAAATTCAAATGTTAATCTATGCGCGATACTCTCCTTTCACCCTGCAGACTGCTTTCTTTCACCCTCCAGACTATGGCAGTAGATCTCAGTCATTTTATGTAAAAAGAAGGGTAAAAATTTCGACTCGGGACTTCCCTTAAGTCAATAAAATCACATGACTCATACAAAACACCATAGAATTTCGTTTAAAAAAAATGATATACCTATCACTATATGGTTGAATCACGAGTAAACATCTTTAGGATCGAAAGCAGCGCATCCCCGCGGCATATTTACCAGCAGTTACTCCAGAATAATCTCCAATTATAATCTTAATCGCTCCCAGGTGTCTCCTCTCCTTCTGGAGGAGAACTCGAGCCGCGTAATTGTCGCAACCTTCTGGGTACCGCCGCTGCCTTATATACATTTTCCCCTCTCTCTCTCTCTCTCTCTGCCTGTGGCACCTCCTATTACCGCTGGAACTCTGATTTTCCTCCAAAGCCCTGAGCGCTAGAAAATTATTGTCATCGGCGTGCAGCAGTGGCCCAGAAGAGGAGAAGGGATCCGAACAGTATAATTCCTGGCGACACCCTCTCGCAAACGAACACGCTGGAAAAATGAAAGTCGGGTAGAGAATAAACTTTCAATTAGGTACACCAGAGCGACCCTCTCGGATTCAACAAAACTTTAGCCATTGCCTTGACTCTTTCTCTTCCCCACTTGTTTCTACTCTTTATTTTTTCCTTTTTTTTTATTCCTCTCTACCTTTTGCTGGTACCTTTTTGCCGCACTAATAAAATGCTGAACAGTAATTAATTTTCACAATAAAAAACAACAACACTTGAAATAAACTCACGATTGAAATACCTGTTAGGTATTGTTTGTTCTTTTCCTCTTCTCGGGAAAATGTTTTATTTTTTTAATTAAGTACTTTGTGACAAGAGTGTAATCTGAAAACAAATATTAATGCTATTGAAAATACTAAAAACATCGATTTTGAATAATAATCCTCAGAATAATTTAACAAATTTTTTTGAGTATGTTTTTTTAAGACATTTTCTGACAACATTGAAATTTCTTTTTATTTTAAGCAATTATCGAAAAGTTTCCAATCTCCGATACACCAGAACGACTCTCTCGAATTCAGCAAAACTTTTGCCATCGCCTTGACACTTCCCTACCTTTTTCAACTTACTATTTTTTTTATCTGTTTTTTTATTCCTCTCTGCCTTAACTGTTACGTTTTTGCCGCACTAATAAAACGCTGAACAGTAATTAATTTTCACGATTAAAAATAAAACAACAACACTTGAAATTAACTTATGATTGAAATACCTGTTGCTGCTGTTTATACTTTTCCTGTTCTCGGGCGAACGTTTATTTTTTATTTAAGTACTTTGTGACAAGTACATAATCTAAAAAAAAATATGAATGCTACTGAAAATGGTAAGTAAAAAATTAATTTTTATAACAATAAAGTCAATGTGATATTAATAAATTAACGAAAAAACAATTTAACAAATTCAACACAAGACATTTTTTTCTTTTCTCATGAAATTAATTCTTTTGTTTGTCCAATTTTCGTGAAATTTCATGGAAACTTTATTTTCTAAGCGATTATTAAAAAAACATTAACAACTTTTAATAAACAATTATGATTGCAAAATAATTATTAAAACGTAGTTTAATTATTTAGCTATTTTGGCTTGCCCTTTGACTTATTATCAAATCTCCAAGTAAAAAAAGTCGGATATCGATGTCATTTTTTTCTTCTATCAACTATAAAACTTATAATAAAAAGTAATTTTCTATGTATCAATTAATGAACATCACTCATACCTACTTGCACGACTCAGGATCTAGTCAAGTAGTAATCAAACGTATGTACATACAGTACACGTCTGAAACAAAGAGAAATAATGAAAAGATTGCGTAATATTTACGCTGGAGTAAATGTAGCGTGGACGATTTACCGCTTAATAATGTCAGAAGGAGGCGAGCCACTGTAGCAGGAAATGGCCGAACTGGGCGGCTGTTACGTGGGATCAAATGAAAATATACAACCGCCTTCTATGGATTAGAAGTAGCAACTCTCCATCCCCGTAACACCGACACGTCTGTTGAATTCACTTCCGGTGAGCTTGCGGTCAGATGGTTCCATTTCTCGTCGTTCTCCCAAGTAGACTGATACTATACGACGACCGCTTTCTCCCTTCTTGTGGGGTGTCTGGGGTTTGTCTCCATTTGCGCTATACCTGAATAGTCTGCAATTCAGAAGAGCTCTATTATATAACCCTCATTTGACCCAAAAAAAAAACTATGCATAAAAAGATGCAAATGACAAAAATCAACCAACTGGTACTTAAGTCGTGTATTTATTCCAGGGGTTGTTGTCTTTTTACCATGAAAATTACTACACTGATAAAAAAAATCATTGAAACAAACAAAACGTAAATACTCTTTTGATCGAATGAAATATGTAATTGATCGAAGCAACAGCTGATAGAATCCAAAAATGATTCGATTACCATTGCCAAATATGTTGTCCAATCGACAACATATTTGGCAATATTCTTTACACATTTTGTTGGTTCTAACGATTTTTTTTTCAGTGCATACAGAATTCTTGTGAAGCTGTTTTCATGAAACTAATTTTTTCAATAATCCTTCTTACATAAAATTCGCAACTTTTCAAATATTTCTCAAAACAGTAAAAATTAAATTTCAACGCGTTAAGATTATTTCACAATTATATCTATTAGAGAAATGAAAGTCTATCCCCCTAATCTTTTAAACATATTTTTAAAAAATATGTGCCTAAAAAGAAGTGAAAGTCAAAAATGAACTATATGATTAATTATTTATATTTTAAAAATAAATTATTGACTAGACAATAGAAGTGAGTCTATATTTGAAATTTTATTTTATAATTAAAAGTCAAACAATTGATTAGTCATTTATTTATTTAAATATTTTGAGGCTTGAATTAGGTTGCGCGAAGGGAGCCCTAACAGCCCTAAAGCTTACATGGAGTTTTGCGATTAGAATTTTGAAAATGCAGGACAACCGACTGCCAAAAATATGTTTCACGCGCCTCGTAAAATTGGCCAACGGACCAAACCGTAACGCGAAGTATAACTGGGCGGTACAACTTCGGGATTGGTTAGAAAAAATCGATTGCACAGACGTGCTAAATATCTTAACCGCAAATCACTGGGAAGCTAAAACCACCGAAGTCATGCAGAATTTCGAGAAATATTTTATGAATAAGGACCTGGTTGATTGGCACAGCCTTAAGTCTAAGATCCCGATTCCCCGAGGGCCCGACGCTATGGTCAGCGGATATTTAACTCAAAGATGCGCATTATCATTCATTAGAATCAAAGCACAAGTCAGACTTGCAAACGAATATAACTGCCGCTTTGCCTGGAACGGGTTGGTCTACGAACTATTTCCAAAAGAAAATTGCACTATCTGTAACATGAACGTTCCCGAGACACTCGAACATTTTATTATGCACTGCCCGATCTACGCATGTGCGAGAAGCAAGTATCTGACACCTCTTTTTATAACCGAGACCAACATGATAACCTTGCTAATTAATGACAATGTAACTGCTACAAAAGCCTTATTTTATTATATGACAAATGCACTAACGCTCAGAGCTTTTATTAGAAACGAGTAAATCCAATCCGCTGCGCACTCGAAGGAAATACCGATTCCATAACCTTAGTACCTCGAATTGTGGCTTAGCCTATCTACGTCGTCATCTACTATTTTTATACGATTTGATGTGTGCGAATATTATTTTTACTGTTATTATATGCGAGAGTTCTATGTATTTATGTGCTGTAATGTAAACCAATTTAAATAAGACTTAGACTAGGAAAAAAAGAAACGTGTATATACTCGATTCCGTTTAAAGATAATTTGTACTGGCTCACCCTTGTCACGGGGACTTTACCCCATAAGGCAATAAATATATCTATCTATTTAAATATTTCAACTGAAATAATTTAATTTGGAGATTGAATTTTTAATAAAATGTAAAAAACAAAAAAAAAAATATAAAAATATAAGTTAATAAATCAAATTATGAAAATTCTAGTAACAATTGGATTTACCTGAATATCATATACATATGCGATGGGCATGATAATAGATTTTAATGAAGCATATTAAATAAATAAAACGAAACAAATCAATGTTACAAATTATATTTAATGAATGAAGGGTGTAAATTGACCTTTTTTCGGGGACGTAATTATAATGTTAATTAAATAATGTTACATAAATCCGTATATATTAAAAAAATATAAAAAAATTCAGACTATACCGCACACGTCATATCCAATTACGACTTCTATTATTATTTTAGTACTTTGAATATGATTTTTACATAAAAATCAAAAACAGGATAAAACTTCTCTCTCTTGATATTTTCAAAATAAAATAAGAATAATATCAATCATATTTGTGTTGTCTAATTTTAATTATCACGTCACTGCGTACAGTTTATTATTTTAGAAAATATACTTATGGAAATATTTGAATACTTATTATATCTAGTCGTAATTCTTCCAATAAACTCCAGGCCCGGATGAAATAGAAGCAAATACGAAGAGTTAAGGGTATACGAAACAATCGATGGGTGCGATCACGTATAACTTCGAAATAGAACTGTACTGGATGGCGAACGGAAAAATAATAAAACCTCTACTATTTACCTAAATGATTTTTCAGAATGATTCATAATATTTAATTCCATATTAAATTTAAAGTAAATTTGTAGTTACTGAAATGCATGAACAGTTTTTTCCAACAATTCTGCGTTTATTATTTTGGAAATAATAATTTCGAAATAAATTACTATTAATATTAAGTAGAATCGAATTAAAAAATAATCAATTGCTTAAACACACTGTAAAAAAATCTGGCTGAAAATTAGCGTACTTTTACTGGAAGTTTTTATTCATAAACCAGTATATTAAATTTAGTATACAAGTGTAATGTAAAATTAATGTATGGTACAGCACCCCGTGAAGAAAAATATTAGGGTTGCTCTAAGATAACTGGGGGCCCTATCGGGCTCTAATGTGGACACCATAAAAGGGAGTTCCATATCACTCTCAATTAGGGACCTACTAAGGAAACTGTAGGGTTTCATGCCGATATTTAATGGGGCTATATTAGGGCAATTAATTAAGGGCCCAGTCAGGCTTAATCATGGCACCAAGTAAATAAATCAATAATAATTTCGCCACCTAAGGGTCTCATAAGGCAATTCTAGTTTTCTATGGCGAATTTCACTAAGGGCTTGATAGGGTAATTACTTAAGGGCCCAGTCAGGCTTCATCATGATACCAAGTAAACTAATTAATCATAATTTTGCCAAATAAGAATCTCATAAGGCCATTGTGAAGTTTAATAAGGCCTTGATAAGTTAATTAATTAAAGGCCCAGTCAGGCTTAACCAGGGCATAAAGTAAACAAATCAATAATAAATTTGCCAGATGAGGATCTTATATGGCAATCCGAGGTTTCCGTGGCAAAATTGGTTGTCACCTATCCAACTAATGACCGTCAAAGTCAGCCAGGTGGTCACCCATTCTAATACTGGCCCTCAGGTCAGTCAGACAGCCATGCACCTAGATACAAACGAACTAATTCACGCAAACAATAAAACAAGCAATTTTGTGGAATATAATTATAGATGACAACAACGATACAATGTACCCTATTCGAGATAACCAATTTCTGTAAAAAAAATAACTGAATGTGCTTTTATTTCTACACATCAGACGCAGTCATGTAAATCTATCAAGTTCTGACTATATTACATTCATTTTATTTCATATTTCATATCACAGTCATTCAAATAGACAAAAAAAATTGCATATTCATATGATTTGAATGGCCAAGAGAGCTAAGGCGCAGCGCAACGACACCATCCGGAGGGTTCTTTGTTCAATTCCCGTCAATGTAAAAAAAAATGTAATATGTTTTGTCAGCGATTAATATGTACCATCGTGTAGAGAAAGACGAAATATCTAATTAAAAGTGCAGCATTACTCAACTAAATAATAACAAATATATATTTTTTAATTAAATTTCTTTATTATTTTAGTAAGGACTTAATAAGGCAGCCTTAAAAGGTCATCATTATTTTGCCTCTAAAGGCCCCTAATATTTAGCCTTTAAAGGTCCCGAAGAAAAAAGCGTGACCATCATTTGCAAAACCCTATGAGGCTTCCACATAAGGCCCCTAAGAGAATTAGGGAATATTAATCGGGGCCTTGGAAGAACCCTGATAAGATTTCTTCACGGGACATTCAATAATTTACTTTAATTTTACAGTAAAAGTACTTTAATTTTAATAATTTGCTTTAATTTTACTGGAAAAGTACATGAATTTTATACCACAATTCTATATTAAATTTCGATGACGAGTTTATAAATAAAAACTTCAAATCTTTTCTAACAGTGCATGTATGTTTTTATCAACATCATCCATCCGTGTAGGTATTTCATTTGATGGTCCGGACAAGTTATATCACTAAACTTATCTCGTCGTCAAGTCGATCCTCTATCGTTGGTAATATAGTATCCAAACTTTGATTAGATGTTTGGCGCCTGAATTAATATGGCTCCAGGAGTCTGAGTATGCGTCTCCTAACTGCTTTAATGAATACTCAAGATTCCTCGTCCAAATATGCATACACACGTGAAAGTTATGAAACGTGCCTAGTAATAACGACGATTGTAAACTAGTGATAACATAATGTTGTGAATAACGCTATGTAATTGCAGGCTCCGATGACTGAGACTGGGATTCGTACAAGTCGAAATTCTGTCTCAAACTTTGTTTGCTGACATTTTAGGTTCATCCACCGAAAATCTCTTAGATGGATTTCAAGAATAAAATGGTGTCACACGTTGGATAAAATTTCATGCTCTCAGCGAGATTGCCAATGGAATTCTTACATGCAGGGGACACAGTACTTCATCCAACAGTTATTTACGAGAATGTGAAACACTTTGAAGATAACATTTTTGGTATAGAATGATCCACACTAAGGATTATTTGGAAGGAGCCACGTCGTGTCTGTACAAGTGATGGTAACAAGTCAAATATGTAACAGCGAATAATCTACGACGAAAAATATAATATAGATATGTCGACAAAATATTAAAATATAATAAATGCATAGAAAAATTAAAAGGTATGCAAAATATAATGATAATAAGTAGTAGCATTGAATAACACAGACATGCATTGTAATAGCAATTAAATCATAATACGAAAAAAAGTATTCGAAATACTTCTTTAAGTAAATAACTATGATTAATTATATGCAAAACGTAAAATTTGTACTGTTCTGCAATGATTGTAAAACTTTAAATGAACTATTATTTCACAACAAATTCTAATGTTTAATGAACGTAAAAAGCTATAGATATTCAGTCATGAAAGACTGAATGATTATTAAATGATTTAAAAAACTGTTATTGCTTCCTCATAGAGGAAGCTTTGTTTTCGTGAAAATTTTTTTTTCGAGATTTTCGTGTCAGTACACTCAAAATGGTCTAAAACGTCGAGAAAAGTGATTTAGAAAAAATGTCTGTATGTGTGTATATGTGTGCGTGTGTGTGCTACACGGTCAAAAAATGTAAACCTTTATAACTCGGGAACGCCTCGAGATATAGAGCTGAAATTTATACCGTCGATAGAGGAGTCAATCCTCATCGTTCATACCAATTTTTGTTAAAATCCCCATAATCGTTAAATTTTTACGCGGTTTTGAATTTTTGCAAAAATGTCTGTTAACGCGATAACTCTTTTAATTTTCGAGATATTAAGCTCAAAATTGGTACGTATGAGAGCTTTCATACACTGGTAATCCCTATTAAATTTGGTTAAGATCGGTTGAAACGTAAAAATTTTATGAGATTTTGATTTTTTAAATTTTTTAATTTTTTTTCTGCGATGCGAATTTTGGTATCAAATATCAAGCTGGGAGTTAAATGACTACCAAATTCATGATTAACAGAAAAATACGTCAGATATAACCCAAAAATGTTGAACGATACCATATTTTCATAGCGAAGTTGCACAGTCTATATTGCGAAAAGTAGCGATTTATGTCGTATAAACTATCCATATCCTTGCTTCCGAATCAAATTTCGAAAAACACCGGTTTCTGTCGTGTTCTACAAAAAAAAACAGAGAAGATAGAGTATTCGAAGGAGTTTCTGGACCGTTTGTCCTTATTATATTTTCACAAAGCGAGAGTGTGCGCTTATTTATATTTATTTAAAACAAGGATGCAAAGCAGAACCTTGCACATTGCTTCCTCATTATATTTCGCTTTTTACAAAGCTTCCTCTATGAGGAAGCCAAAATCAATTCCCATACTTCCTCTTAGAGGTTGCTTTGTAAAAAGCGAAATATAATGAGGAAGCAATGTGCAAGGTTCTGCTTTGGATCCTTTTTTTCAATTATAATAATAATAATTCATAATTATTTGTTTGGATGTTCGTATACATACACGATGAAAACATTAAAAGAATATATATGAATTGTTATTTAATAATCATAATAATATCTAACGAATCTATGAAATAAATAAATAAAATACCTAAATAAATAATTTTTTTTTAAATATTAAATATTACCAAATAAAAATTGATTTTGGATAAAATGTCTTCAAATGAAATTTTATAAAACAGAAAATATTCTGAAACATAAATGCATATTTAACGAAATATCATTTATAGTAAAAATTAATTTTCTTGTGTACATTTTATGTTTAGATATTTTGACATCGATATTTTGTCGTTCAAAATTAAGTTACAAAGGCATAAGTGATAACCCTGTGATCCCCACGAAGGGTTAACGAACTCCCGTGTGAGTTGAGTCGTAAATTGGAAGAGAGACGATGATGAGGACGTCGTCGCTATTTGATAAACTATGCGTCTACACGCGATGGATATCGGTCTATGAGTGTAAATGGCCAGAGAAGAGGGAACTGAGCGAACGAGCTGGGAGTGGGCAGCGTAATAGAGAAACTCGACCGTGCATCAGAGATTTGTAGAGAGAAAAAAAGGGAGAAGCACTTTTTGCTGAATATAAAAGTTCCACGAGCTTCACTGCTGGAAATTCTGTTTAGTTCACCAGGTAATGCACGTTGATCAATCAATAGCCTTTGCTTTATCGTTGCCCTACTTGCTCTTCTGTGGACATACGTGCACTCTCATGTTTATCATTCGCTCTGACTGCAATCAGCAATTGGTTTGCAGCTGCAGGACGTTTAAACATAATTATGCATTAGTTACCAATTAATGCTTATATATATATATGTGTGTACGAGGCCTCAGACAGTTTATGTAGATTAAAATTATCTTGCACCATTAATATTTAATTTTAGATGTAATTTTCAGAAAAAATATAAGACTACAATAAATCTATAAATGTTCGAGATACACTATGAAAAATAAAGAACTGAAAATAGGAAAAAAGGTTGCAAATTAAAACCTTGCACATTGTCTTCTCATTATTTTTAGCTTTTCAAAACTGTCTCTATGATTGTAAAACTTTAATACGTTAATCGATTTTGGCTTCCTATGCTATTGGAATTATATTATTGAATGATTTAAGATATAATAAATAATTGAAATTATTTGAGTACTTTTGAGGATTAATTATTGATTTTTTAAAACCCTAATCTATTATGAAATTACCAGCGGCGATTTTTTAGATATATGAAATGAATTCATACTATTCAGTCAGTCTATTATTCCTTTAAACAATTTTCAAATATTCTGCAATGTTATTAAAATATATAATAGTCGAGATGATTTAATAATTATTAGTCTATAATAATAGCCTACAGTGCTTATAAGAAAATCATTATATCCTTTTAAATAACTGCAAAAGAAATTACTTCTACGTAATTTCGTTTTTGCTTCCTCGTAGAGGAAGCTATGTTTTCATGAAAAATTTGTTTTTTTCGTGATTTTCATGTCAGGACACTCAGAATGGTCCACAACATCGAAAAAAGTGGTTTAGAAAGAATGTCCATATGCTTGTGTATACGTGTATACGTGAGTGTGTGCAGGGATTTGAAATTTCAATCACCTATAATTCAAGGACCGTTCAACCGATTGAGCTAAAATTTGGCACACAAATTTTTATTTTATAGATTTTCGAAATTTTCGAAAAATTCACACTATTGCCCTGACTTTATCAAAACATGAGACAACGAACTTAAATTTTATTCATGAAATCTGTGTCATTCTGCGATGATTAGTGCATAGTTTCGTCATAATCTGTAAGGTAGTTCAAATTTATCAGAATTTTAACTTATACTTGTACTAAATAAAGCTGCAAAATAGAACTTTGCAAATAGCTTCCGCATTATTTTTGGTTTTTTACAAATCTTCCTCTATGAGGAAACCAAAAGCAAACAACATACTTTCTCATAGAGGTAACTTTGCAAAAAACCAAAAATAATGAGGAAGCAATTTGCAAAGTTCTACTTTGCAGCTTACTTGAGTAATTATTGAAAAATTTTTAAAAAAAGCTACGCATAATTTTATAAAAATATTAATACACCGAGAGAAAAAGTTTAATTGATTCACGGAAATCTTTGCCAATGAAAAGAAATACTTGAATTTCAATACTACACGGAAAGAAATGTTTGGTTGTGACAACTACGTGTCCAATTTGCTGTACGCGAGGTCTCAAAGATTAGTTGCATCAACCATATCGAATAGTAACCTCAACTATTCACCATTAGTTCTCGCGAGATTAGTAAGCGCAACCAATCCAATCGGTGGTACTACCATTCGAACTGTTGGGACTACCATTCTAATCGTCGACATTACCATTCGAATCGTTGACATTACCATTTGAGTTGTAAGGGAAATAGAATAATCGATTGGTTGTGATAACTCATTTGTTGGTTATGGCAACTAATCTTTTTTTTCCGTGTATTTTTTCTTTGAATGATCTCAAACTCAATGAAAAGTAGTGACATTGATTCGAAGAAATATTTCTTTAAACCAATGAACATTTTTCATTGATTTCAAAGATATCGTCTCTGATTCAATGAAACCTTCTTCTTACCAGCTCAAAATTTCGAAACCTATTTTTTCCTGAAGTACGCGGCAGATACAGCTCAAATTTTGTGAGTATGTAAGGAAGTACGGCAGAAATAGGCTAAGCTTCTGGCTCCTCGAAACTCGAAGCCGTTCGTTCGGGAGAACCGGAAAACAAAAAAGTGAGGTTAGGTGCGAGGGCGAGATCAATAAAAAAGTTTCTTTAAACCAATGAAACCCACATAGAAAAATATATATGTAACATATACGTTAAATATATGGCGCCAAAAAGTTCTATATGCTGCATATATTCTGCATATATGTGTGCAAAAATGTATTCAAAATATATGGGATATATGTATGGAATATATGTAAAATATATTTATATACGTTTAGCGCCAAAAAGTTCTATACGTCGAATATATCGTGCATATATTTCTATTTCCATGTGGGAACTGTTTCTTTATTATATGCTCACTAAGTAAATCTTTATTTATAGGCAATGAAATGTTCTCTTTGAAATTCAAATGCACTATTTCATTGAAATCAAAGAAATATTTTGTAGAAATCAACGAAAAAAAATCAATCCACCCATTTCTTTGGCGTCAATGAAATCTTTTCTCTCAGTGTAATTAAGCCAATCCTGTGATAAATGGTTATCGAAAAAAATAATGGATTTTTATTGCCCTGATTTTCACGAATGGATCTTCAAATAAATTTTAGATAAAAAACGACGTCGTTTGCTTAAAAAAGAGATTCAAAGGAGGCTGGATAAAACGGTTTTTGCAATAGGTACTAGCTACAGTGTTCAGTTTCGCTCCCCCTCTCCCTCTCCGTATCTTCTCGCCATCCTCTTTAAAGTTTCATGTCTCGTGGGAATGGCGTCGTTCGTCGACTGTGGAGCCACGGTTAAGCGGTTCACATAGCACTGGGGTGTGCGAGCGAGCCGGCGGGGCACTTCCGAGTCACGAGAATCTTCAGTAGTGGCGTCGTCGTAGTCTCCGCGCGACTCTTCGCTCTCTCCTCACTCTTCTGCCGCGCCACCGTTACCACATTTGCTACCCCATGTACTCTTGATGCCGCGTCGAGCTTTGGCCCAAAATTAAACTTTAACCCGACATGCGAAATCGAAATTCCAGCGAAGAGATGTAAAGCTTCAACGCTTTCGCACCACTTCTTCTCTGTGTGGTTCTAGTAGACGGAAAATCCCGCGAACCATGAGTAATGCCAAAGTGCAAGAAAATTTTCAGTCTGCGAAAAAAAAAAAAAAAAATTTAATTAATCTAAATTAGTGTTAATTTCCTATTTGTTCGATTTTACTGTTAACAGAATTGTTATTTTTTTTTACTTAACATTTATGGTATAATTAATTCAATAGTAATTAACTTGCAACAATTATTTGCAGCCTTTGCTAAAACTTTCGTGTTCAATTTTTTAAATAATTGTTCGAAAAATTAAATTTTCATAAAATTTCACAAATTTCTTTTCCCGAAAATCCATAAATTAATTAAATACACAAAAAACGAAAAAATATAAGGCACTAACATGTTTTCGCACCATTTTTCGTTATATATTAATAAAAACTATTTTTTTTTTCTTATTAATGCTTACTTATTTGTGTATTAAGCATTGCAGGTTTTTATTATAAAATAATGATTCGTAACTTAATGATATCATAAATGTTGGATTCATAAAGTTATGAGGAGTAACAACTCTGAATAGAATTATATAATCTATCCGATAACTTGAGTCATGTGAAATGATTGACTTTTCCATATTTCTCTTAAATAATCGATTATTTAAACTTTAATGTGTTTTTTTCATTAACATCACCCTTCTACCTCGCATTGTATGCTGCACACGCAGTCGGCATTATAAAAGCCATATTGTATTCATTTTCCTTTTTATCGACGTAGAGCGATGAATGAAAAACCTCTCGACTGCGAGAATATTTAGTTGCTTCACAGTTATTCATTTCTGAAAAGAGTTTCGGGATCGGAACAGCCGCTCGTGCGGAAGATGAATTTTTCTCGTCAGTTTCGCCGGAACTGGCTTTCTACCGTCTGCGACTATACGTGTACGTATACCGTGCATAAGGCATTCTCCGTCAGTTCAGCCACTATAACTTTTTGAAAACTTTTATTTCACCACCGAATTTTTTTTTTTGCCCACTGGGCAAAAAAAATTATTAAATGAAGAATAAAATTGAATGTGACTGCATCAGTGAAAAATGAAATAATAATTCGCAAAAAAGATGTAAATTTAAAAAAAAACTTTTTTCATCCCTCTAATAATTAATTGCTAACTCTGATAATTTTTCTATGGGTTTGTACGAAGTACTGTAGATTATATAAAATTAAGATAAAATTAAATAAGTCTTCGAATGAGCAAAACAAATATAATTTACAAAAAAAATATAAATTTCGAAAAACTGTTTGTAATGCTCCGAACATTTTGGGTCCACTCTATCTATTTTTTAAATATCTTATTTACGTACTCCTGTCGGTTATAAAAAAAATCCAAAATAAAATAAAAGTTGTCTAAACGAGTGAAAAAAATTATAATTCACACAAACCGTGTAAATTATTAAAAACATTTTTTATGCTCCAAATATTTCTGGCCCGCTCTACAAATTTATCCATAGGATCATTACGTACCACTGTAAGTTATTAAAAAAACCAAGAGTAAAATAAAATGTTTCCAAATGAGTAAAAAAAAGGATTATTACCAAAAACAGAATAAATTCAGAAAAACTTTTTTAACCGCTTTAAATATTTTGGTCCCGCTCTGCAAATTTTCCTACAGCTCCCTTAAATATCACTCTAGTATTATAGAAAATCAAGAGCAAAGTAAAGTATCCAAACGCGTAAAAAAAAAATTATGATTCCCAAAAAAAAGAAAAAAGTTTTTACTCTGACGTAGAATGCCTCATATACACTACTCTGCCTCGTCTACTGCTGCTGCTGCTGCTGCTGCTGCTGATGCTCTGTCGTTCGTCGAGACGTACGTGACGCGGTTGGCTCTCGTCAGGTAGGCTGCTACCAACACCGCGTCCTGATAGAAAATGAAAGAAAAAAATAAAATCAAGGTACGGGGGTCGAGAGCACAGAGTGTACAAAAAAAGGCCGGGTACCGGGGCGTCGAACGTTTGATTTATAGTGAGTTTGGGAAGCGCGCGCGCGTTTGGTACCGTTGGATCGGAGGTTCGGTGCGCTATCGCTATCTCCTTTTCTCTTTCTCTTTTCCTCTGACACCCTCTAACACCGCTTTCTCTTTTACCCCTATATATATACATATATATGTCTATATACATTCTCCCGTATATGTCCCTGGAGCTTCGTTCATTACCGTTGAATAAATAATGCGAGTAAAAGGAAAAGCAGTAGACGGAGCGTGACCTATCGTAGACGAAAATGGATCGAGTTGGTAATGGCGTGGGACCCGATTGAATCGTACACCGCCACATAGAAGCGATCTACCGCTATGTGGCGCTTCGATTTCAATCGAAATAAGACACTTATAGCTGTCTGCTGGGTTTGCTTCGCGTTGAACAACTCATCAATCCGTATAAATCAATTTCTATCGCTTTGACGAGAAAACAATGATTTCCAGAATTTGTTCCATAAAATACAGACGCAAACTGATGAAATAGTATGGGTATCTGTAAGAAAGGATAATCGCATGTCATTCATCGTTTTACTGGAGGATCAGACACACGCCAGATTGCAATATTGGAGGAGAGATAAAATGTTGTTTCAGCAACGCTAAAGTGGCTTCCTACAGAAGAATTGTTGATTTATTATAGGCTCGAGATCGAGAGTTCCTTGGATCTTTAAGGGGGTTGAGATAGGCGGAGGAAAAAATATTTCTAGAGATTTTTCTTTTCGTGAATCATACTTGTCAATCTACTATTAGTTGAAAAAAGTATTGATTATAGTTAAACAATGTAGATACATTTTTTAATTAATTTTTTTTTAATATTGAAGATTTCTGATATATGTGTATCAGAGTTGGGCAGCAAAAATTACTTGAGTCAGAAATTACTGCTTTAATTACAATTACTTTCAGTAATTGTATTGGATTTCAAATTAAATACAATTACTTTCAGTATGTTTTCAGTATGTTACTTTCAGTATGTATTGAACAATGCAATTACATTTTGTAATTGTATTGGATTTCAAATTAAATACAATTACTTTCAATAATTGTATTTTTTTTTTTTAATAAAATTACTGAAAGTAATTTTGTCCAATTTGATTGTAATAACTGCGATGAATTATAGCATTTTTCCTCAGAATACAGATTGTAAAGGTACACCGAGTTACCATAAGTGCGAGTGAGAAAGCGCAATGGTGGTCGCAGTGGAGCGAAAGAGAACGACAAAATCGTGGAACACATCACGTTAAACTAATATTTCAAGAACGTTTGACAAATGAAAATTAGAGTTCTGAGGCGCGAGCGTCGCGTAACTGGGATCCGTCAACTGGGCGTAAAAATGCTACTGCGCCTCTTGATAGCGTATAACAGGGATTTCTGTGGTCGATACTAGATATTTATTCATCGACGGATGAAAATATTTCCGATTACACGAACAAATAATTAATATAATACTCAGGTTTCTCCCGTAACTCTTTACAATTGCCGGTGTACGTAAGTATTTGAAGGACCAATTACATATGCGGAATGACGAACTTTATTCCCCTTCTCTCATATACACGCTGAAGCGCCCGTGTCTGCTTAACTCTAGTCGCTCTTAAAAAAATCAGTGGGTAAACTTCCAGTAATTGTATTGGATTTTAAATTAATTACAATTACATTTTGTAATTGTATTGGATTTCAAATTAATCACAATTACATTTTGTAATTATATTGGATTTCAAATTAATTACAATTACATTTTGCAATTGTATTGGATTTCAAATGAAATACAATTACATTCTGTAATTGTATTGGATTTCAAATTAAATACAATTACATTTTGCCATTGTATTGGATTTCAAATTAAATACAATTACATTTTGTAATTGTATTGGATTTCAAATTAAATACAATTACATTTTGTAATTGTATTGGATTTCAAATTAAATACAATTACTCCCAGTAATTGTATTGGATTTTAAATTAATTACAATTACTTTCATTAATTTGTATTTTGTAATTTTCCATTACAATTTTGCCCAACTCTGATGTGTATACATAGTTTAATTTTCCGTACCCGGTAAAAAATGAGGGATGCCTTAAAATCCTAATTCCTATCAATAATCAGTCAAAAGTATGCAATCCTTAAATATGGTCAATATTATTGTATTAATTAATATTTTTATGAAAAAGTATTTTTAGCATGTGAATTGTGACATAAAGTAGTTACAATTTATCCTCCAGATGTCAAAATGACTTCAGGTGATTTCCCAATACCCAACTATTTCTACTGTCTCATTACCTGGTCGTTACTATACATAATTATGTTTTTACCCCAAACATCTTTGGTCACTCGACCTTCCACCTGATGAAATTTAAGTAACTTAATCTTCCGGCAAATATACCTATACTACTTATAAATATGTATGTATTTAACGTGTGAATACACGGCCGCCGCTGTGAGGGTGATATTATTCTTATCGGGCCCGCGGCTTTATTTGCAAGTGAATTCCGCGAGCTGCTGCGCTTGCGGTAAACATCGCATATCTTATGTTTCCTGCGGTGTTTTAGCTGAAACGCATACACCTACGCACACAACGACAATCGTTCTCTAGGTAGAAGAGATAGGTGTTGCGATAGTTATATCCTACGCTAAGCGTTCTCTGTCTATCTTGCCCGTCCTGAATTCGTTGTCGCAAACCCCTGCAATTCCCTGTACGATATGGGGTAGCGAAATCGTACGCCGCATTCTGACCCGCGTAACGAGAAACCAGAAGCTAAATATCAGTACGCGCGAGAGTAAGTAATGCAAATGTATTCGTACGATTGCTGCAGCTACTACTACTACTACACTCAAAGAAAATTCTGTCGTCGGTAACTATAAAGTGACAGCAATTAATTTCAAGTCTATGTGATTATTTTTTTATAGATAAGATAAGCATTGTTACGTCCTGGATGAACGAGAATTTGGAGTTTCGTTGTTCGATTAATAGTTGAAACTAATATTTCGAATTATCGCACCCAAGAAACAATATCATTTATTCAATTAATTCAGTATAACATTTGTTTGATATTATTTTAACATTATAATTCACTTTTAGCAAGAGATACAATTTCACAGACTACTTTAGCGTGTAGTATTTGCCACTCAGGCACGCGAGCCTGATAATTACAATTTAATACATGATCAAAGACTGAAGATATGGAGTTATAAAGGCAACGAAGAAAGCAAGGTTGGTGTACATCGTGGTGGAATTTTTAGTGATCGCGATGCGGCCCAAAGATGCTGACAGCGCGTTGCACGCGCGGCCAGCAGAAAAGCAGGAAAGCAGGAATAATTAAGCTAACATGAATGTACGAAAATAATGAGAAATACCGAATGTCTAGCAACTTAGAGTTGAAAGCAATAATTAATTACAATAATTAAAGTAGATAATAATAATCAGAAATAGGACGAGAAAAATAGCCAGGACGAAACAAGCATAAAGAACAATTTTATAATTACTGTAATTACAAAAATAAAAATTGCATGGATTAAAAATGAGTAGCTGTTAATTTCTAGTTGTCAGGACTTCCACATTTTTTCTGAATGTACACTGACAAAAATGAACGACTCTGCCAACCAAATAACTGGCTGCTAGAGCTATACTGGAGTCTGTCGGCATCATAGTGTTGCTGCTTAGTTTCAACAGCTGAATACTTGCACTTCACGTCGTCCGCTTGCAGGAGCAAAGCGCTGAACGATCGCTAACTTCCAGCAGTCATGCGATATTTAACTTGCATTTCCAAGTTTTTAGCTTAGGAAGGATGTCTAGCATCAATCGTATGCATCACCGTTTATTAATTGAATGCCTTACATTCAAAACTACTCTCCCAATTCTGTAAGCCCATGGCTGTAGTTTTCGTTTCACCTACTCCTTCATCAACGAACACTTTCCGCATTAATCGAAACACTGCATAAAGACAAGTCTGCATAGGCCGATGCCAATCATCGTCGCGCGGGAATTTAGCGTACGAGTGCATACTCGTGGGTCTCCGAACCGAGTATATAGTTCCTGCAGCGGCGCGATAGCTACACTGAGAGAAAACTTGAAATCCTGATAACCTCGCGCGGTGGTTGGCAAATATTACTTTGGCTCAAAGAAATGGAGGTTGACACAAACACCCATTCGTCGAGGCAATACAATGCATTTCTTTGAGAAAACTCCTTCATGTAATTGAGCGTCAACATAACAATATTTTGGCTGAACATTGATGCTGTTGAGCGAATCGCAGTGCAGTTGACTTAATCCCGTGAGGGGTTAAGGCAACAATTTTTCGGTACTTAAAACGCGTGTAACAAGTGGTTGAGCCAATCACGCGTGTCATTTCAATCAGGAAAATGATTTCTATGAAGCAACTGTATCAGAATGGTTACGAGAACTGTTTTATGCTTTTGAAAAAACCTCGATGCAACTGGTTTCTAAGAAATATAAAGTTGACTCAACCTCACGTCCGTTTGTGTGAAAGCTGTTTCTGAAGATACGAGTATTGACTTTAGAGTCATCCCGATGGTCACCTATCCAACTACTGGCCGCCAGAGACGGCCAGGTATTGACCCATCCTAGTACTGACCCTCAGGTCAGTGAGGCGGTCATCCACCCAAATACTAACAAACTAATTCGGGCTAACATTGAAACAAGCAACTTCGTCGAATATGTTTATAGATGGCAACAACGATACAATGTACTCTTTTCGATATAACCGAGTGCCGTGAAAAATAAGAGAAAGTGCTTTTATTTTTACTACACCAAACGCAATCATATAAATCAATAAAGTTCTGACTGTATTATACTAATTCCATTTTATATTTCATGTTACCGATATTGAAATAGAGAAAAAAAAAACTAGAATCATATGATCCGAATGGCCATGTGAGCTAAAGCGCAGCGCAACAACATCATCCTGAGGGTCGCAGGTTCGATTCTCGTAAATGTAATAAAAAATTAAATATGTTTTTTCAGCGATTAATATGTACCATCCTGAACAGAAAGACGTAATACCAAATTAACATGCACACTGAGAGAAAACTTGAAATCCTGACAACCTCGCGCGGTGATTGGCAAATATTACTTTGGCTCAAAGAAATAGAGGTTGACACAAACACCCATTCGTCGAGGAAATACAATGCATTTCTTTAAGACAACTACTTCATGTAATTGAGCATCAATATAACAATGTTTTGGCTGAATATTGATGCTGTTGAGCGAATGGCAGTGCAGTTGACTTAACCCCGTGAGGGGTTAAGGCAACAATTTTTCGGTACTTAAAACGCATTTAACGAGTGGTTGAGCCAATCACGCGTGTCATTTCAATCAGGAAAATGATTTCTATGAAGCAACTGTATCAGAATGGTTACGAGAACTGTTTTATGCTTTTGAAAAAACCTCGATGCAGCTGGTTTCTAAGAAATATAAAGTTGACTCAACCTCACGTCCGTTTGTGTAAAAGCTGTTTCTGAAGATACGAGTATTGACTTTAAAGTCATCCCGATGGTCACCTATCCAACTACTGACCGCCAGAGACAGTCAGGTAGTCACCCATCCTAGTACTGACCCTCAGGTCAGTGAGACGGTCATCCACCCAAATACTAACAAACTAATTCGGGCTAACAATGAAACAAGCAACTTCGTCGAATATGTTTATGGATGGCAACAACGATACAATGTACACTGAGAGAAAACTTGAAATCCTGACAACCTCGCGCGGTGGTTGGCAAATATTATTTTGGCTCAAAGAAATAAAGGTTGACACAAACACCCATTTGTCGAGGCAATACAATGCATTTCTTTGAGACAACTACTTCATGTAATTGAGCGTCAATATAACAATGTTTTGGCTGAACATTGATGCTGTTGAACGAATGGTAGTGCAGTTGATTTAACTCCTCACGGGGTTAAGGCAACAATTTTTCGGTACTTAAAACGCGTGTAACGAGTGGTTGAGCCAATCACGCGTGTCATTTCAATCAGGAAAATGATTTCTATGAAGCAACTGTATCAGAATGGTTACGAGAACTGTTTTATGCTTTTGACAAAACCTCGGTGCAGTTGGTTTCTAAGAAATATAAAGTTGACTCAACCTCACGTCCGTTTGTGTGAAAGCTGTTTCTGAAGATACGAGTATTGACTTTAGAGTCATCCCGATGGTCACCTATCCAACTACTGACCGCCAGAGACAGCCAGGTAGTCACCCATCCTAGTACTGACCCTCAGGTCAGTGAGACGGTCATCCACCCAAATACTAACAAACTAATTCGGGCTAACAATGAAACAAGCAACTTCGTCGAATATGTTTATAGATGGCAACAACGATACAATGTACTCTTTTCGATATAACCGAGTGCCGTGAAAAATAACAGAAAGTGCTTTTATTTTTACTACACCAAACGCAATCATATAAATCTATAAAGTTCTGACTGTATTATACTAATTCCATTTTATATTTCATATCACCGATATTCAAATTGACAAAAAAATATACTAGAATCATATGATCCGAATGGCCGTGTGAGCTAAAGCGCAGCGCAACAACATTATCCGGAGGGTTGCAGGTTCGATTCTCGTCAATGTAATAAAAAATTGAATATGTTTTTTCAGCGATTAATATGTACCATCCTGAAGAGAAAGACGTAATACCAAATTAACATGCACACTGAGAGAAAACTTGAAATCCTGACAACCTCGCGTGGTGATTGGCAAATATTACTTTGGCTCAAAGAAATAGAGATTGACACAAACACCCGTTCGTCGAGGCAATACAATGCATTTCTTTGAGACAACTACTTCATGTAATTGAGCGTCAACATAACAATGTTTTGGCTTAACATTGATGCTGTTGAGCGAATGGCAGTGCAGTTGACTTAACCCCGTGAGGGGTTAAGGCAACAATTTTTCGGTACTTAAAACGCATTTAACGAGTGGTTGAGTCAATCACGCGTGTCATTTCAATCAGGAAAATGATTTCTATGAAGCAACTGTATCAGAATGGTTACGAGAACTGTTTTATGCTTTTGAAAAAACCTCGATGCAACTGGTTTCTAAGAAATATAAAGTTGACTCAACCTCACGTCCGTTTGTGTGAAAGCTGTTTCTGAAGATACGAGTATTGACTTTAGAGTCATCCCGATGGTCACCTATCCAACTACTGACCGCCAGAGACAGCCAGGTAGTCACCCATCCTAGTACTGACCCTCAGGTCAGTGAGACGATCATCCACCCAAATACTAACAAACTAATTCGGGCTAACAATGAAACAAGCAACTTCGTCGAATATGTTTATAGATGGCAACAACGATACAATGTACTCTTTTCGATATAATCGAGTGCCGTGAAAAATAACAGAAAGTGCTTTTATTTTTACTACACCAAACGCAATCATAAAAATCTATAAAGTTCTGACTGTATTATACTAATCCCATTTTATATTTCATGTTACCGATATTCAAATAGACAAAAAAAATTAGAATCATATGATCTGAATGGCCGTGTGAGCTAAAGCGCAGCGCAACAACATTATCCGGAGGGTCACAGGTTCGATTCTCGTCAATGTAATAAAAAATTAAATATGTTTTTTCAGCGATTAATATGTACCATCCTGAAGAGAAAGACGTAATACCAAATTAATATGCAGGATTAGTCGATTGAATAAGCACGATTAATAATTTTCAATTCATTTTCTTTATTATTTTAGACTCACTCAAACACATAATGAATTTGATTGAAACATGAGTGTAGTTGAACGAACTTCATCAATACTTCCAATCAATCGATTAGAGATTGATGCAAGATTGCGCATGGTCTGAGAGAACACAATGTTAGAGTTACAATAAATGCACTGTGGTTGTCTCAACCACATGAAGCATTTGAATCGAAGAAAGGCCGACAACCATGTGGTGAGTTTGACCCAACCTCCTCGTTCCATTCGCCGTATATAACCTCTCGGAGAGGTTGAGTCTACGTCTATTTCGTTGTGCCCAACAATTTTTTCTCTCAGTGTATACTGAGATTGTTACCGCATCCGATCAACGAAATATCTTCAGTAACTGAAGTGTATCGTTTTGAACGAATTCTTGTATAGTTACAGTAACCAATACATGGCCAGCAGAACGATATCGTTACTATAGAAATTCGGATTGCTCCGCGAGAATATTCATGGCTATAATAAGAAATATGGACGCGGCAGTACTTTGCTTTGTTGCAGAAGCCAATCATTTTTCTCAGTGTACTACTACGAGCACTACTACTATGTGCTCTACTACTACTTCTTATGTTGTACCTAATGTCGAAAATTTTAATCACACGTACATGTACAATAGAAATAATAGTGGTAATCCACTACTATTACAATAGAAATAGTAGTGGTAATCCACTACTATTTCTATTGTATGAATAAAAAATAGAATAATAACCTTGTGCTATAGCTGTTGATTTCCAACCACCTAGTTGTTTAAGCATAGTTACATTGAAATAGAAATAGTAGTGGTAATCCACTACTATTTCTATTGTACATACACATGTGAGTAGAATTTTCGACATTAGGTACAACATAAGAATTCGACAGCAAATTAAAATACTTGGCGCGCATTACTCAATGCGCTAAAAGAAGGGATTTAAGTTTACAAAAAAAAATTCAATTAACCAAACTAGTGTCAATTTGGTATTTGTTACTGAATACAGCAATGGTATACAATAACCATAAAATGGTCGGTTGAAACATGAAAATATAGATAGCACAAATTTTTAGTTATCGTAATTACAAAAAAAGTTGTATGGATTAAAAAAGAATAGCTGTCACTTTCTAGTTACTAGGACTTCCACAATTTCTCTGAGTTCACTCCTAAAATAAAATAGTCATCACATATACAAAAACATGGATAGTATAAACTTTTAGTTACCTTAATTGCAAAAAAAATTGTATGGATTAAAAAAGAGTAGCTGTCACTTTCTGGTTCCTAAGACTTCCACAATTTCTCGGAGTGTAATACTACTAGAATTACTAATACTACTATTACAACTATTATTGCTATTGTACATACACAAGTGTGCAAAATTGAAATACTTGGCGCGCATTGTCTTATGCTGCGACAAGAAGGAATTGCTTTCGAAGTCTCCGCTGTTCGCTGTAGTGTCACTAGCATCAAATACTCACAAATTCCTGCAACACGTACTTAACAAAGCTATACCTAATGAAGATATGCAACATTCTGATACTTCTTAGGTGTTTACTTCGGCATTTCAAAAGGAGCCTGTTTGAAGGTGAAATTGTTCGATCAAAATTGCTGACGTTCGTGCAAGAATATTTCACTTGTATAATTACTGGCATTATAATTGAAAAATTACATTCTTGATCCACGAAACAAAAATAAAAAATATATACCTCCTGTATGTGGCTATAATTTTGTATGGCTTTCTTGCCGTCTTAAGGTGATGGTGTGCGATTAATTGTATCGAAAAATGGATATTTTTCATTAAAAGATCAGAAAATGTGTTATTTTCGTACTCCCATTATGATTCATTAAGATATTTTCGAAATTTATAATAACAATTTAAACGCAATCTTTTCAAAAGTTCATTTTTTCACTAATTTGATTCAGAAAAGTGTCCACCATTTAAGAAAATGCTTTTTCGCTAAGGTACTTAGCTTTTAAATTGGAAAAATAAGCATTTTGCTAAATCTTGCATGGGCGATAGTCGATGGAATGATTTTTGGCTTAAAAATACTGCAGAGTAGTCAGCAGTGAAGCGTAGAGTGGTAATGTCGGATTCGTGCAAGAAGTGGTAGCATCGATTTCCAGGCAGTACATCCGTGTAATCCGAGCCATCCACGATCCGACTTTTTACAACTCCGCGACTAATTTATCTTCCTAAGCCCCCTCGCCCCTTTCCACCCTCTCACATCCTCCACAGGACCTGCCGTCTCATACATAAATCCTGCCGGTCAACTGGTCCTGGCCCGTTTCTGCTGGTTTCCCTGTGTCGCGCACTTTCTCGCTACGTCTATCTCTATACCACTCTTCTCTCGCTCTTGAATTCCACTGCCCGGAACGTTCGGCGGTCGGCATTAAATCCGAAGCGGAAGCTACCAGAGGAAAGCTAAAGAGTAAGAGGGGGAGAGAACTATGAGACGAAAGCAACAGAGAAAGAGAAAGAGAGAGAGAACTACGAGAGGAAAGCAAAAGAGAAAGAGATAGAGTGAGAAAGCTACGAGAGGAAAGCAAAAGAGAAAGAGAGAGAGAGTGAGAGAGCTACGAGAGGAAACAGAAGAGAAAGAGAGAGAGAGAGTGAGAGAGCTACGAGAGGAAAGCAAAAGAGAAAGAGAGAGAGTGAGAGAGCTACGAGAGGAAAGTAAGAGAGAAAGCGAAAGAGAGAGAGAGAAGGAGAGAGAGGAAAAGTAAGAGAGAAAGCGAAAGAGAGAGAGAGAGAAGGAGAGAGAGAGAGAAGGAGAGAGAGGAAAAGTAGAGGGAGAAACGAAAGGGGTGAGCAGCGTGAGCTAGCAGCTAGAGCATTAACTTGCTGAGCTCCGGATGCCCGTTCTAGTAGTTAAGGTCCTCGAGTAGTCAGGCGTACTCGCGCCGTCCGCACTGAACGTAAGGCTGTGGTTCTGTACGCTGTTAATTCGCGTTCAACTACACCAAAAACGTTCCTTCATTTTACTTTACCACGTACATTACGCTTATAGCTATACACGCGCCTTAAAGCCCCTTTAACTTTTTGCTTTCAGTAGTGAACATTTTTCTATACAGCTGCTGCTCGTCAATTCGCGTATCGGTGACGCAGACTTTGAAGGCTGATACCGCAATGATGGATCGCAGCCTGTTGGCGAAGACACCACCAACGATTATACAGCTTGCATACAAAAAATATCTCATCCATTTAAGCCCCCTATATACTATACTGGAGTACGAAAGGCTAGTTGCCACTCTGTATGCAGTCATACATCAACTTTAACATATTATCAAGTGAATAAATCTATAAATGGATAAAGTTTATCAGCCTTGTTGAAATTTAAAAACAAACAGTCAAATTTGGAGGGGCTGGAAGCAATGAAAAAAAAGAACAATTGAAAATATTTATGGTACAATTAATTTGTTAAGTATCATTTCATAATAATGATTATAATAAATTGGTTAATACAAAAAATTTTTAAAAAACCGTGAAAAATATTGGCAACAAGTTAAAGAAATATTTACAATGCATTGAGGATATTTCTCCATTTTTTCATAAAAATTTCGTAAACTAAAGAATAGCAACTAAAAATAAAATTCTCCCGTAAAAAATTTTTATTTTCAGTTGCTATTCTAGACTGTCCTCCATTTTCGTTCTCGTCTCAAAAGTTTCGTTTTTGGACAGAGAACTTACTACAAAAATGTTGAAAAAAATCATCGACGTACTTTTAAAGAGATTCAAGTTTGGGGTATTTAGAATTTATTTTTAAATTTTGTTTTATTTTTAGCTGATAATCTAGGCCCCGCCCCACTCTGGGTCTAGGCTCAAAAATGTTGTTTTTGAACATAGAATTTACTATGAAAAAATTTAAAAAATTGTCGACATACTTTTTGAGAAAATAAAGTTTTAGGTTATTAAAAAAAAACACAATTTTTTTTTAAATCTCAAAAAAACATAAATCTTTTTTTAATTCTAAAAAAAAACACAAATTTGTTTTTAAGTCTAAAAAAAACAAAATTTTTTTTAAATCTAAAAAAAAACACCATTTTTTTTAAATCTAAAAAAAATTCTATTTTTTTTATATTGCTCTACAACATCTCAAAAGGAAAAAAAAATTAAAAAATATGAGGTTCGCGACTCTGTTGATAACCGGTGGAATTCCCCATATACATATATATTCGACGGTAAAAATACTTAAGGTGATTAAACTTTCTATATCACAGAGTAAGAAAGTCTGCCAATCAATATGCACTCATACATCAATTAAAAATTATTATCAAGTGAATAAATCTGTAATTGTTTTTATCTTTACTGTTGAAATTTCAGGTTTTTTTTTACTTCCAGCTATTTCTTTCCGGAGAGCGTCGTTAATTTGAGTGTCGAGTGCGGTACAAGACAATGATGAGAAAAAAAAAATTGGGTAAGGACACCCAGGAGTTTGGATATGTAAGTAGCAAGCAGGAAAATGTAGAAGAGCTGAAAGCGCGAAAGAAAGAGAAGCAGCTGAGGGACGCTGAGTATACTTTCACCCGGAGGCTAAAGCTCTCGTCTAAGTGGCCCTCACCAGTTATCTCTTGGAGACAACAACTTTGCATAACGATTATTACTTTCTTCTTTGCGTGTTGGTGAGCTCGCGATGACAACGCGCATGTACACGTGGATTGTATCATATCTGACGATGCAACTACTAAAACTGCTGAGTGTTAAGACGCTACGAAAAGCGCAACCTTCGCGTACGGACAAATGTTGTTAAATATTCATAATTAAAAATCTAATTGGCATGTCTGCTTGTTCTTTTCTTGCTTATACCGCTTTAAACGTTTAATTACTCACTTAAACATTTAAATAGTGGGAGATAAGAAATTGTGCTGATGCATATAATAAAACGATTCTCTTAATTTGAGGAAATTTAACTAAAATTGTTCAAGTGTTAATAAATAGTTTAATTTTAAAAAGTCAGTTGAAAGGACACATTATTTGAAGAATACTTCATCCAGTAGAGCGTCGATTATCCGAACGTCAATTATGCGAAACGTAAATCATCCGAACGATGATTTGGATTATCCGAATCGTCAATCATCCGAACAGCGATTCGGTTTTCCGAACGACGATGTCTGAAAACCGAAACTTTGTCGTTGCATAAATTGTTGCGCGACGTTTCTGCCGTGAAACAGCAAAAAATCCTCAACCTTTTCTCAAGGAAATAGCATATTATATAGAGTCCGGCGGTTTTATCAGAATATATAATCTATACTAACAATGATATATTTAAAATATTAATATTTGATAAATACATGCACATTATATGTATATATGTATTATTATATTATACGTATATATTCTAATATTTTAAGCGTTTCAGTTCCTCCCTCCCTCTTCACAAAATATTGATGTTCGGTCATCCGAATTTTCGATTATTCGAACGATAGTCGTTTCCAATTAGTTCGGATAATCGATGTTCTACTGTATGTTCATTTTCTGAAATCTGATCATTGGGGAAATTTTTTGATAACAGCAGTCTTAAAAAAGTCTTAAAAATAAATATTTGAAAATTATTTTAAAAAGTCATGTTTAGTCGAAAAAAATTCGAGATTTCACTTCGTATGGTAATAAATTATGTTTTCTATCGAAAATATTATACCATTTTTTTACACTTATTTTAAAAAATTCGGCATTATTATTATATAAAATCAATGTTAGTTTTTACTAATATTTTGTTTGGAAATATATCTGTTAGTACATGACGAATAATTCAGGAAGTCCGTGCAAACAGAACACAGATTTATTCAAATAGCAGGGGCAGATTAAATCGTACAGCCGTGTCAAAGCTTCTCTAATATGGAATGACACATGAAGAATGTGTTCGTTTTTTATACAAAAGAACAGAGTAAGGTGAAGTTAGTATCGGAACAATAAAGTACACATTTAAGGATTAAATGTTATACCGGAAGTTACATACGTTCTAACAATATCTGTATAATATTCTTAAGGTCTCATTCGATAAAACATTGTCCGCTGATTTCCATCAGAATCTTTCTTCGAATCCCAAAAAATTATACTGAAACAAAATTTATTTACGCTCTTAAAAATCGTAATTTACAAATTTTAATTCTATTTAGAAAAAAAAAATTAAGGTCGATTAGGCAAAAACATTGACCCAAATATTTTTCATTTATTGTATAGTTATTTTTGACTGTGTGTTCTTACAAAAAATATTATTTTGAAATCGAAACGAAATTAATAGTCCCAATAAAAATCGACGTATGATATTAAAATTGCCCTCGAATGCTGCAGTCATAATAAAAAAGGATATTTTTTTCTATCGAGCGTGAAAATTGTCACGATTCTTGAAAGAGCAGTAAAAAGTTTTGCAGAGTGCTCGAAATTCTTGTGTCGGCTTTTCGCCACTGGTGAGCCAAAAAAAAAAAAAAAAATAGGAAATTAACGTTTGAGGTTTCGCGATGAGGCGAAACCACAGGAGGCGTCTGCGGTGAAACTACGAGGCAGGTGGACGAAGGCGGACCCGACAGAGATGACGCTCGTTGCCGCGTGCTCTCGGTTGTGCTCCTTTTTTTTCACTTAATAACATCACGCCTTTCTCCAACTCATCCTGGTTGCGACGCTGGCGGACTCTTCACACTTTTCGCCACTGTTACCCTCGCCACAGAGCACAGAGGTTTTTTTTTCTCTGTCACACATATACACACATTCTTCTCATTCTCTGCAAGGAATGAAAGCCACACACAAGAGAAACAGTAGTCACATAGAAATTCAGGAAGCAGTCTATACTAATTTCTCACTTTTTCGCACTTAATTTTATCTGCTCAGCAGAGTTTGAAAAAAAAAATTGCTACAATGGCCATAAAGCTTCGCTATCAAAAGCCACGTTGAATATAAAAAAAAACGTTTGAAAGAAATAACACACAATTTTTCATTTTCGTGGTTTAAGTATCGAGAAAAATGTCGACATTATAAATGGAAGGGAACAAACGGAACTGGCATTGTTGTGTATGACGATTTTTCTTCATGCACTGAGAATACGTCGATAGAGTCGTTAACCTCGTATTTTTTTATTTTTTGTTGTCTTCCTTTTGGTATTTTATAGGGAGGTCGAATAAAAGACTCCATAGTTATCTATAGATTTTTTTTTGTAAATTGGTTTTGTCGTCATACATAAAAATGTAAATAATGAAAACGTTACGTAAACGATAAAAAAAAATGTCGCCAATACTTCACTGAAAAATAAATTTTATTAGGCTATCAAGAAGACGATTATGAAACTAGATTTGGACAAAAAAATGAAAAGAAGTATATTCGGGACCAAAAGTTTTTCCAATTTTCAAGTTTATTTTTTATATTAAGACAAATTAATATTTATCATCTGATTGTTGTTCCTCGTACGTTGTAAATAATAACTATTTTGCCAAAGCAAGTAATCGGAACTTAAAATTCGTCATCGGAATAATTTCTTTTCAATTTTTTGCTACATTTCTAATATCACAAATATTTTGTAAATACTCTGAAAAATTTTATTTTTGGATAAGAAATTGATTACAAAAATTACCAAAAAGCTCATCGTAATTTTATAGCAATTAAAATTGATAAATATGACAAAATAAAATTTTCGAAAAAATCCAGTAATTGGTTTGCAATACTTTTTTAAAATCGGCCTACAAAATACTAAAAGAAAAAAATAAAAGAAAATTTACTGGGCTTACGAATCTGTCTATTTGAATTGAAATTCCCCGTAAATAGTCTTTACTCGGAATTTCTCGGCTCTTTACTCTTTCGTTTATTGTCACGGCCAAGTCCCAAAGGAAAATTCCAAGCGTTACCACCAGCATCAGCAACATTTTCTCTCTGGTCTCTTTATTTATCTGTCGTTCATCTCGCGAGACTCAAACGCATGACGACAACAACGTGACTTCTCTGAAAAAAATTCCAGGTCCGCACGATCGCATTGCCGATTATTCCACAATCCTCCAACACACCATAAACCTTTTGATCAAAAGGCTGCGAGTCTTAGTGTGGAAATGAGAATTGAAAACTCTTTCCAAATTCTACGTTGCAAGCCGATCGTTCAGCAAACCGATACACGCAAGTGGAAGACTCCGTCGTAGCCAACTATTGAAAATCGATTCGAGACTGCATTGTGCCCTGCCGCAGCTCAATAGAAGCGTCATTCTTATTCTTCTTTTTCATACGTCCAATTATCGGCTTTCTTGTAAACTCCCCAGAATTCTATGAATTATGCATCGAATCTCTCGAAGAGAATCATTCTATAATGATTCTACGATTTTTTTTTCATTATTCTAGGTATGACATAACGTTTATCGCTATTCTGGGATTGTTGTATGTGTCTCGTTGTCCATAGCTCACGAAATCGTTCTCGGATTATCCTCCTTTCAAAATTATTTGTGAAGCAGAATTGTAAATCCCCATTGATTCATGAGATATAGTTTACAGTACAATTTGTTTTGCAATTATGATTTCATAATAATAATATGTAGTGATTATAAAACAGAGTGTAAACATTTGAATAGCTGAAAAAAATACTAATTTTTGCTTTAATATTGCAAGAAATAGTGGAAAAAATGGAAGAAATAAGTAATGCATTACTTTCTTAATGCATTACTTATTTTTTTCCATTTTTTCAAAAGGATTACCGTGAATTTTTATTGAAAAATAATAATTTTTGCAACCATTCCAAAATTTAATCATCGTATTACAATCGCTACATTATTATATTATTATAAAATCATAATTATAGAGCTGATCGTATCATTATAATTATTTCTATAAGTATTAGGCATTTACAACTCTGTTGTGAAGGAAAATTTCACAAAAGTTGGAATTACACTTTTTGAATCTTTTTATGAAAATTTTTTATTTTTCCGTTGAGTGAATAGTAAATTCGTATCGACCAAAAAATGTGAAAAAAAGAATCGTCATTTTGACCAAGAATTTTGGTTTTTACAAAAATTGGATTTTTTTTAAAAGAATGTCGTCGGCATTTTGATTTACACTTATTGTCTTCGTTGTGAATGAAGCTTTAGATTTCTATGTGGCGAATAAGGATTCGTTAAGGTCTGGATTTTTATTTCAGATTTTTAAAGTCACTTTCTTTATCGTTTTTTTTAAAGAGAGTAGCGCAAAGCTCGTAACGTCGTTCCAATTTTGCGTTTGAAAAAATGACAAAAAAAAAAATTTCTTTTTAAAGCTTCACCTTTAAAAATATGAACAAAAAATTTTAAAACCCAAGGTCAGAGTTATCACATAATTATTTTTTAAATTATCGTCAATTTTGAAAAAATTTAAAAAACTGCATTTTGGCCAAAATTGCGAAATTTTATTTATTTATTTTTTTTAGATGCTTTAACCATGAATTTTACCCGGTGGACATGAATTCGCTATTCATTTTATCGAGAAATTGAAATTTTCCATGAAAATACTTAAAAACCATTTTTTTAAGGTTTCTAACATTTTTTAATACACCTTAATTTAGTTTTTTTTTAAACATAAGGTAAATAATTTTTATTCGTTTTTTTTTCGCACGCTCAAGTATCGACATAATTTTGTAAATTATGCATCAAATTTTTCGAAAAGAATAATTTCCGAAAGAAAAATAATTTTTATTCGTTTTTTTTCGCATGCTCAAGTATCGACATAATTCTGTGAATTATGCATCAAATTTTTCGAAGAAAATAATTTCATAATAATTACAAAATTTTTCCTTATACTAAGAATATGACAGCGAATAACGTTTCGTGGTATTACGTCTATGACAATCCAACGGAAGCTGTGCATACGCGCGGTTCGTAGCTAACACTACGAAGTCATTCTCGGATTTTCCTCGTTTCAGAATTATTTGTCGCTTCGATGATTCAATAAAAGTACGATCTTCGGTTGATCGCTGGCGCGAAGCCATCGGTTCTCGAGTAATTTCGCTGGTTAACGAGTAACGCCGTGCCATTCGCGTCCAGAACAGAACCAGTAGTATGCTACATCAATCAAAATCAATAGAGCCGAATTGCAAAACTCGTCGACGAGCGTCGACGAGCTGATTCGTTCGCATCTTTTTTGTCGTCAGCAGTAACAGCTAATAACGTGTTTTCATCGGTTCGTTATGTTTTCGTAGCAGTGAATTTTGCTCTCGACTCGCGACCGCGCGCTTGTTAGTCACTGAAAGCTAATGGTAATCCCTGCCAATGCTTCTCGTTCACTAATATATGAAAATTAAAATTACATCCAGAGCTCGTGACTATATTTAAAAAAAAAGAACGAGATGCGTTCGTCAATGTATTTAGCAAACCCGGGAAACTATTTGGTTTAAAAAAATATCAAAAACCCATTATCCCATCATAATCGATTTTTTAAATCGAGTTCGGATTTTTTTCAAACGAATGCAAATTTCATAATTAATAAAGAGACAAAATGAATGTAGCTTTTAGTATGATTAAGAGGTCAGTAAAAATTACAGTTATGGTCGTATTTTTTTTAATAAACCCTTAAAAATGATAATTCATGGAAATTTTATTTACAAAATGCAGAAATATACTTAATGCATTGGAAAATAAATGCATGGTCGTACACCTAGAATATTCTTCATAATTATTCGTGATATTCTGTGTAAAATAATTTTTTTTTTTGTAGTTACCTAAATCCTTAAACACTTTTTTATATTGATTGATTAATATGTAATAATAATTTTGAAATTAATTATATCATGAATATATTTGTTACAGAAAATGAAATTTACGTTATAAACCCGTTAACATTGATTTTTTTAAAACTATTAACTTTTCAATGATTCTTTAAGATTTTTTAATTTTTTAATCGATATTTTTACTTTCTCATCACATACAAAGTATGTAAGAGAGAAAGTATTGCAATCCAAAAAAAATTCGACCCTCAGATTTTGATGGAAATACATGTTTTGAGTGTCCTAGATTCCAAAAAATACATTTACTCATTTCTGTCTGTCTGTCTGGCGTCTGTATGTACCGTCCGAAATCACAATAACTTTTGAAAAAATCTATGGACTGAAATGAAATTTTTTGTGTGCCTTCTGCATTCAAATCCTGGTTTTGGTATTGAAATCCAATCCAAAATCTTCACTGCTTCTGATACTTTACCTTAAATTTAAAAAAAATAAACAAAAAAAAAATTTAATTTATTTTTGTACCGCAAGCTAATATAAAAGATATTATGCTTCAATGTGATACATACAAATAGTATTACCAGCAAATAAGCAATGAACAACAAAATATTTAGTATATAGAAGATTTTGTCTTTTCAATTACTTATATAAGACATCTGAAACTGTTGTAAAAAATTTATATTGCCTGAAATATGTTACTTTCTTGTGTTATTGTGTTACACATTCACTAAAAAAAAGAACTGCAATGATCTTGAGAAGTTTTCAATGAGAACATACTATGAATATTCACACCATATGTTAGATTAAAATTTTTTTAAAGAATGTAAAAATACAAGACAAACACATTTGAGGTTATCATCACTCTTGACGTTAGACTATAAACACTCATGCACTCATCGCATCATAGTTTTTTTATTTATTTTATCACTCGTATAGCATTTTATACCAATTCCAAATGCTGCTCATACACACCATAATATTCGAAACTTTTGAAATATGAAATAAAATGTAAATCCGACTGTCAAACTATCGCAATGCCGACAATAATACCATCGAAACGAAAGAGAGATGTGAAGGCGCGAGCAGGCGTGCGATGTCACGCTCGCTTTCTCGCACGCGCGAAATTCGAATTTACAAACGCGTTCTTGACAAATTATAGCGAAAAATGTAGATTACAATTAATGTGCAAAATTCACACATTATTAGTCACTATAACCCAGTAAATTCACGATAAAAATTTCACACCAGTAACAAATATTTACTTTTTCATCACATACAAAGTATGTAAAATAATATAATACCTTCACAAACTAACTTCACGACAGTAACGTGACGTCAGTAGCAATCGTGATAGGAAAATCACGTCTTGCGATCACGCCAATAGTAAGTTTTTTATTAACATTTTTCATCCACAGTAAGAAAATTCGTTAGCCGCTTTTAAAAAAAGCTAAATTGAATGAATCAATACCGTCGGTAAGCTTTTCTTTCTTAGCTTTCCCAAGTTCGTTCCGTGAACTAGAGAAACTATGTAAGCCGAGGGCAAAAAAACAGTTCGCACCTCTTTGGGTCAGAAGGCGCTGGTATAGCGGTATTTTCGTTAAAGGTACTTCGCTTCCTGTAGGTAGTTGTACATAGTAGTGCGCCTTTACAGATCCGAGTTACCTCGAAGTAGTAACGTGGTTACGACTAGCAGCTAATCTCGTACGAGAATTAGAAACAAGTTTTCTTTCGTGCAAAGTACTGCGGCAAAGTTTTCACAGTTTTCGACTGTAACAAAGAGTAACGGTGCACACGCTATTGGGTTATTTATCGCGCGTCTTTCCAAGCTGTTAATGGACCAAAGGATTATGGAGGGTTTTTAGTGAAGCATCGTTATCGGTAATTAATCCGCTGTTTAATATTTTATTATTGCAACGGTCATGTAGGATTATTGCCAAACCCTATAATCAGCGTCATATACTTGTTCGTTTTCACACTGAGAGAAATTGAGATGATCCTGGCAACTATTCAGGGATAATTATATTTTATTAGTCCAGGTGTCTATTTTCGTAGTTACATTAACTCTCCTCACTGTTAACGTAACTACGTTACTGTTAACGTAACTACGTTACCGTTAATGTAACTACGAAAATAGTCACCTGAACTAATAAAATATAATTATCACTTAAGGAGGTTCGGTGACGACTCTCAAAGTCAAAGCAGTGCTAAATTTTCGTAATCGTTTTTTTAAATGTTCGATGCATTGAATAACCATAGCGAAAAATTGTTTGTATTAAAGCATATGGGTCATTCCACGGGATTTCGCACAAAAAAAAACCCGACCGACTCCAATTTTCGCCTAATTTTTACATCTACATATAAAATTATGAAAAAAATCACATAAGCTCCTTTTAATATTACCAATTACATAAAAAAATACGCAGAAGATTGGAAGAAAATTAAAAAAATCAATTACCCGAAATATTTTTTTTTAAATGGGTTAAATGCGTTCTCCATCTTGGGCTTGTGCTTAAAATGTTTGGGTCTCCATGTAGTATATTCGTGATTTTTTGTATTGAAATCGGAGGGGGCCAAATTAGCGAAATGGTACCTTTTCTTGGTAAAAGACATAAAGAATAGAAATAGAAGTTATGTTTATTTTTTATTTTGATTATTTTTACCGTAAACTGTGTTGAATTACGAAAATTTTGACCTAGTTATTTTTGTCGATATCATTATTCCACTTGACGTCAGATTTTTTTTCATTTTTTTCACCTGTTATTTTATGGCTCGTCGAAATATAAGAATAAAATTCTCAAAAAATTCACAGATGCACCGTTTGACATAGTCAACAATATAAAAAAATTAAGCGAAAATTGGAGTCGGTCGGGTTTTTTTTTGTGCGAAATCCCGTGGAATGACCCATATATAGTTAACCCATAGAAAGACCATTAGTGACGAATATGCATCAAGATTAAATGATTAACGTTTCTTTTAAGTGGGAAACATTTTCGTTCAGTTTCTTCCAAATATAATCTGTAATTCTTTGCCGATTTTAATCAGTGATAGTTCATTATTTAATTTAAAAGATACTCTACGAATTGACCGCCTAGATATTTCATAGTGTTGATTATTTCATAATTGTAGCGTGTTGTTTATGAAGGTATTTTTATTTTTGTTAAACAACATGCTATAATTATTAAACGATTAACCCTATGAAATATCTAGTAGGTCAATTCTTAGAATATCTTTTAAGGAAGCGAATGAGCTATCACTCATTACAATCGGTAATGAGCTACGGATTTTACTTGGAAAAAAAACTGACCGAAAACGTATCCCATTATGAAGAAACGTTAATCAGTTAATCTTTATGCAAATTTGTCACTATTACACTTTTTCTAGGTTAAGTATACATGCTTCAATACAAATCACCGTCCGCTATTGTTATTTAATGCATTAAAGTTTGAAGTTCGATTACGAAAATTTAACACTGGTTTGACGCCGAGAGTCGTCACCGATCCTCCTTAATAGTTACCAGGACCATCTTAATTTCTCTCAGTGCAGGTGGAGAGGATAAAAGTAGAGGGTATAAGTCATTCTCTGTTAGATCAAAACCTTTCAAATATTGCTCATAATTTGCAATTTTGCTTCCTCATAGAGGAAGCTTTGTTTTCATGAAATTTTTTTTTTCGAGATTTTCATGTCAGTATGCTTAGAATCACCTAAAACGTCGAGAAAAGTGGTTTAGAAAAAATGTCCGTATGTATGTATGTGTGTGTGTGTGTGTGTGTGTGTGTGTGTGTGTGCTGGGCTTCGAAAATTCAATCTCCTCTCACTCGGTAACCGTTCGAGCGATCCGGCTCAAATTTGGCACGCAAGTAGAGTAGCTGCCCCTCTTTGAATGTTGTGATTTTTGCCAAAATATGTGAAGTCATTAAGATTTTATGTTGATTTTAATTTGTTGAAAAAAGGGCGTGGTCGCTCTAACTTTCGTAAAAGTTCGCCGATTTGGCTAAATAGTTCTTCATAACTGAAGATACGTTCAATGTTGTATGGTATTGAATTTCGACGAAATCGGTAAAGCGGTTCGGATTTTATAGAATTTTGAATTTTTCGAAAAAAATAGATTTTGATCTAAATTACGTCGAATTTCAACAAATGAACAGAAATTTTGTACAGACGAAAAATAACATTCAGAAATGCCATGTATCAAATTTGGTGATGATCGGTAAAGTCGTTCGGATTTTACACCATTTTTCATTTTAAAAAAATGTAGATTTTCGCTATAACTTCCGGAAAAGTTGAGAAAGTACGACAAAAATTTGTATCTAATCAAAATTAGATGTAACGGTGTTTGCAGAGGTGATTTATAGCTGTATAAAACACCTCTGCAAAAGAGACACAAGGTATAAAAAAAAAGATGCAAAGTAGAACCTTGCACATTGCTTCCTCATTATTTTTCGCTTTTTACAAAGCTTCCTCTATGAGGAAGCCAAAATTGAATAACATACTGCTTCCTCAGAGAGGGAGCTTTGTAAAAAGCGAAAAATAATGAGGAAGCAATGTGCAAGGTTCTACTTTGCATCTTTTTTTAATACTTATTGAAAGTGCCATCTGTGATTCTTATTAGATTTTTAAATTTATATTTTTAGGGACTGCATTATTCATTTACTTGCTTATATATGAATGTATTTAGGAAAAAAACGTATTATAAAAAAACATCTCATCGCAGTCGCCGCGTCAAGAATCGAGCCATACATGGAGCATTTCATGTCAAGTCCCCCCATGTGTGATCCTCCTAAACCCTTATGGGGCTCCAAGACTCGATTTTTCTACGTCCTTTATGAGACTAATAAAAAAACGGCAATGTGATTGCGCGAAGCACGCGAGCCACAATAACCCCTAGTATATATAAAAAAAAAGTCTATATACCAAAATCATATATGATCGTTTTCCTGTTTTTTTTTTTAACTTAAATATTTTATTTACATACTACCAGAGTTGTAAATGCCTAATACTTATAGAAATAATGATGATGATACGATCAGCGCTATAATTATGATTTTATAATAATACGATGATTAAACTTTGGAATCGCTGCAAAAATGATTATTTTTCAATAAAAATTCACGGTAATCCTTTTGAAAAAATAGAAAAAATAAGTAATGCATTAAGAAAGTAATCCATTTTTTCCACTATTTCTTGCGAAAAGTGAAAATTAGTATTTTTTTCAGCTATTCAAATGTTTACACTCTATTTTATAATCACTACATATTATTATTATGAAATCATAATTACAAAACAAATTGGACTGTAAACTATATATCATCAATTAATGGGGATTTACAACTCTGTATACTGCCGATAAAATTTTTATTCATATTTTTCTCATTAGACAAAACGAAAATAATTTTAGTATTATGCTTAAAACCATATTTTTACGTTTTCAATATTCAATGCCCAACTCAGTCAATTTTTCTGTAGATTGTATAAAATTAAGAAAAAAATCAACGATGTCCGAATGAATGAAAAAAAAAAAGTATTATTTTTGTTACTAATTTGAATAAAGCCTAAAGAACAATTTTTTATAATTATAAAAATAAATCAAATATTGCGATTTCTATGACAAAAATCTATCTGAAAATCTACCAAAAATTCACAAAGGGTATTGGAATGTGATCAAATATGTATTCGAGTTAAAATGGTCAATTATGAGCAATATTCGACAGGGTTTTAAAAAAAAGTGGCTGGACTGATAGAGAACATTCCTATCAGTTTCTCTCTCGTTCGGCACTGCTGCATTGTGATTTCAAATGCAAACGTGATTATTGTCGAATGACACAGAGATGTAGAACAGTATATGTGGACATGGGTGTTGGGGAGAGCGAGGGCCGATCAATAGTATACCAGCTATATACATTTATACGTTCTTTCCAGTCGAACGAAGTTAATTTTCCCGCTCGATTCTACGAGAGAGGACATACGCTGTTTTTCACGAAGCTACTCGATTTTTTTTTCACTCCCGTCCTCGGAACTATCACATACAGTAGTACAGTGAAGCTATCCCTTGACTCTAGTTATTAGCTCTGTCTGTTTCTCGTTTTCCACGCTAGACGATTAAAAGCCTGCAGCTCACTGCATCGCTCACGTTTTCATCGCCACAACTTCGTGTCCATCCGGAAATGGATCACGCACATGAACGCCCTTAATTACAATCTTTCAAAGACGAAATCGTCTATGCACCCAGAAAAAAGATCTTGTTAACGGCACTAGAATCTACGCAACGGGAATAAAATTTCTTATTTGGATGCCGACCTACTAGACTTCCAGTCACCTCAAATGAAAAATTTATTTGTAATTAATATACTTATTGAATAGTAAATATATTCAAATCTAAGAAATATTTATTTGGGTCGGCAGTTATATAAATGTTCAATAAAAAAAAATTATTGACATTCCTCATAAAATCCCTTAGAAGCTCAAAAACTGCCTCCCGCTCAGCAGTTCGCGCGCAAACCAGTGCGCGGCTAAGCGGTCACCTATCCAAGTTATGACCGCAAATAATGCTGCTTAACTCTGGAGACTGTCGAGCTACACACTTTTTTTTTTTTTTGAAAAATGTTTATTAAAGTTCATGTTACAATCATTGTTTCACATTAATAGTTTCATTAAACATATAAAAACAACCATAATTTCTGATTAGTACCATTTTGCCCGCTCGCATACGGTTCTTAATGGTAAGTAGTTTTCTTTATAAAAATAATGAATAATAAAAGAGTCTATATAATAATATTTATTGAGCTTCTTATTTACTCAGTACTTTCTCGGTGCTTGACTGTCACCATAACGATATGGGAAAAACTTGAGTGGAAAAAAAAACCCTTCGTACAATCTTGTTTGTCAAGTAGAACTTAAACTAAGTTAATAATGCACTAAAAAATAAATAACATATATATATAAATACAATAGGAAGTGTACCTTTCTCTATCAGTAAGTAATATTACTTACTTTTAATGTCTGTTTCTGTTATTTCTTATTCTATTTAGGCTGTACTCATGTCGTAATTTACGCTTCCGTAATTCTCGCATAAAGGTGCTATCTATAGTGAGCCACTAATATTTCTCAAATTTTAGTCTATTAAAATCTAGAAAATCTCTTTTCGGTATTACAGTGGAGAACTTAAATTTATCTCTGTTTGTGGCAAAATCAAGGTGACTTAGCGCTAAGTGTCGAGCGATACACCGACTGCGCGTTCACTGCTGCCGATTTAAAGAATATATAATTTTTATATAAATATATGACAAGAATTAAATCAAATCGATAAATGTTGCATGTTGATAATAATAAACTCCAATGATAAAAGGTAATAAATATATATTGGATTATCAGATAGTTCTAATCGATTTTATTAAAAAACATCTAATACATGCATTTGGTCGTTTTAACTAGATCTTTTTTTCCGGATTAAGAAAGTATTTAGTAGCAACAAATAAAATATTTTTTTAGTATCCGCTGCACAGTGAAAATTGATTCAAATAAATAAATATGTTGGAAATAAAAAAACTGAAAAATTGAATGAAATACATATTTGTTGGAGGGAAAGTAAATTTTCGTTGATTGAAATAATTAAATGTTGAATAAATAATTTTAGTTAATATTACCAAATCTTTTTTCTGGGTGTGATTCCTCCAACATTATACCTCATATCTGATCCTCCACGGAACAGTGTAATAAAATCGGAAATGAGATTTTATCGTAAATATGGAAGGAATTTGTAAAGGGGTTCTTTTAAGTTCAGGATCCAAAAAATAGGTAGATTTTTAATGTAAAAAATATTCGAGTGTTGTGATGACTAGGTCAGGATTTTACATGCAATTAATACATAGCCTTGGTACATCTGATTTTTTCTTAATTGTAGAATATTGATAAGGAATAAAATTATTAATATTTAAACAAAGTACTACCAAATAATTATTTCATCCGATTCACTTCAAATTCGGACATAGCATAGCTTATAACATTTTTTTATCGTATGACTGGATAATTGGAAAATTGGAAAATATGGCAAGCTGTAAATAAAAAGTAAAAATATATGTGCTCAAGCCTAAAATAAACAAGTTTATTAACTTCGATAAAATAACTTAGAAAATTGGGAAGGTGAAATAATAAAGTTAGCTATTTACGAATCCGCACCCCTCACCGAATCGTTGATATTTTCAGCCTTCAATTCTCACAATCCTCTTAAAATAAATTCAACTCCATATCAAAAGTCATTTTTTTATGGCTATATCCAAACCTAACAAATATAGAATTTCGTATTAAAATACAGTAGAACATATATATAGTTTCTGATCGTGTGGAAATGGCGGCTCTGCAGAACGAATTAAATTCAGTTGCAACTAAAAAATCGTTTTCCTAATTGACAATACCCAAAACGTAACAGATGTACAATTTCATATTCAAATTAAAACGCATTTATTATACTGTAACAATTTTTATTTGACACTTAATATACCGTATATAAAGCTCGGATGCATATACTGTATATTAATTTTCAGATGCATTCGTCAGTGACAAATACAATATTAGTATATTAAAATAAAAATTACAATACTCACGTACTGTAATTTTCAAATTCAAATTCTTGTACTATTCTTAAATTTACAATAAAAGTATATTAATATGGAATTCATATACCCGTTTCGTAAATCTCATATCGTTTTGTTTATTAAATTCACGTGCATTTTTATCACATATTTGAACTCATATTTAATTTTTCATCATGTAGAAGTAGCAACTCTGCAATATCAGTTAAATACAGTTCCAAATGAAAAATCTTTTTTTTTTAACTTTTAATATACCGTATGTAAAGTTCGGATGCATATACCGTATATTAATTTTCAGATGCATTCGTTATTGACAAATACAATATTAGTATATTAAAATGAAAATTACAATACTTACGTACTGTAATTTTCAAATTCAAATTCTTGTACTATTCTTAAATTTACAATAAAAGTGTATTAATATGGAATTCATATACCCGTTTCGTAAATCTCATATCGTTTTGTTTATTAAATTCACTTGCATTTTTAACAGTCCATTTTTATCACATATTTGAACTCATATTTAATTTCTCATCATGTAGAAGTAGCAACTCTGCAAAATCAGTTAAATACAGTTCCAAATGAAAAATCTTTTTTTTTTAAACTATACCCAAAACCTAACAAATGTAAAATTTTATATTAAAAGACTGTATATAGAGTTTCTCATCGTGTGGATGTGGCGGCTCTGTGGAACGAGTTACAGAGGCAAACACTGTGACAAGTGACAGAGGCCGCGGGCGAGAAAACGAGAGATTTGTGTGGTAGGAAACAAACATACATAGAATGAAAAGGGTCGTGCGCACACAACGACGTTCGGCCGGTCGACGCGTCACAAAGTTGCCGAGAATCTACAACCGGAAATTGCAAATGAGAAGTACAATGTGCGCGCGGTACGCGCGCCAACTCGAGCGTGTGCATGCAAGCTTCCTCTTGCGTATAGAATCTCTGTGCCGTCACATGTAAGTGGTCACTGTGTCGTTAACAGAACGCTTGCATGATTCGGAAATAAAGAGGGCTCAACAATATTCTAGACCAAGCAGAATAAACTCATCGGACCATTAATTTGCAAGATTGTATTTTGAAAAAAAAAAAGAGAAACGTCTGACGCGGAAAGCTGAACATGACCTTATGACTGCAACCAAAATCCTTATCTGACGACGCATATTTATAGTATATTTGTTGCTGCATTACAGGTAAAAATGCGATTTTCTATGTTGAAATGAATAATTCGATTCGATGTTGCACAGTAAAACACTGATTGCATTTTTTGAATTTCTAACAAAAATGTTTTTTATACTTTTATAAAATTTAAAGTTTCAGAAATTTTGTTTTAAGGTACACGCCCCAGTACCCAACCATGTACCAGTCTCCAACCACTGACACAAATATTGACTAAAATTAAGAAATTATGAATATGAAATGAATAAATAACTAGTGCTACCATTTTTGCAATTCTTTATGTCTGCATAGGCCAATAATAAAAATAGTCATTAATTTTTTTGTTGACGTTTTTTAAAGATATTGTGCACTGCAGACGCCGCTCAGAGGATCGGCGCATATCTTTTAGCCAGTTCGTTAAGAATTGGCGTAACGTTGTTAAGCTTATGACGCTGTTATTTTCACGATTTCCACAATAATTCGTGGCTTGTGGTATTCGTGAATAAATAGACTTTATAAATCTTCCATTAAAATTTGCGAAAAACCACTGCTAAGTCGTCAATTTCCATGGTTGGCTATTGGGGCGCATCCGCAGTATGCTGTACCGATATCTAACCGCGGCCTATTCCCGGCCAACACAAACTCAGCGAACATAACCTCTATGGCAAGTTGATGCCGGTTGCATGTCACGGTGAGCCTTTTTATTAGTTATTATTTATCATAAATTATCCCAAACATTGCGTGTAATTTAAGAAATAAAATGAAGTTTCAACGAATCGCATAGCCTCGTATCGGCGGGTGGTTGCGTATAGGGGCATGCTTGGTCGGGTATTTAGACATTACCTGAAATCGGTGGTCGGGTACTAGTCCATCGACTTTCTCAATTCTTTCCTAACTTTAACAAAAAACTATACCCCTGACATGAATTAATGGATGCTTTTCGAAGAGTAGAAAAGCTAAGTTTGCATTAGTTATGATTACAATTATAGAAAGGTCATTTTAGTATAAGAAATATAACTTTACAGTTTCCTGTTCTCTAAGATGGCCGGCTATTGGGGCGTTTACCTTACTTCGGTCTGTTCCGAAAATCAGAATCATGAAAATTGGAAATTTTCATATTACCATTAATTTTGTCTGGATTGACGCATTATCAATTATCTCTTTTTGTGTTCGAAAGAAGTCGCCGAAATGAAGAAATAGCGCCACCCTTATTATGATAACTCAATTTTGAAAATTGTTCGAAAAACGGGAAGGAGGTTTATGGATAAAATAAATAGCAATTTTAAAACGAATTAACTATTTATATAATCGAGGAATCAAATGTTTCATGAAAAACCCAAAAATGTGTTATTTTTCGATTTTTTTTTCGTAAGTTCACTATGATTCATGGAGATTTTTATACAAATTCTTCTATATTGAAAATACAAATTTTAACTAGGTGTAACTCCTTAATAGCGCCTGAACTTTCTCGAGGAGCAAAATATTCACCGGTGTACTATTGGTTGCTATTCGGTAGGGGCCTAATACTGGTGTGGCACTGATGCGACTTTACCGACGGATCCGATTCTTACAAGCAAAGACAAAATTATTTAAGACAAAATAAAATTAAAAACAAAACTTTCAAGCATATGAATATTTATATTTCAATAATAAATTGATTATAAATAACAATTCATATAAGCAAAAAGAAGTTCTTAAGACAAAATAAAACATAATGTGGATATCATAATATTAATCAACAAGTTATAATAGTTCAACCTTATTAGTTGAACTGGCAAAAATAAAACAAATGGCGTGAGCCATTACTACAGAATTGGGCAAAATTGTAATGGAAAATTACAAATTACAAATTAAATACAATCATTGTACTTAATTTGAAATCCAATACAATTACTGGAACAAATTGTACTGGGAGTAATTGTAATTAATTTAAATTTCAATACAATTACAAAAAGTAATTTTTATTTAATTAAAATCCATTACCTCGAAGTAATTTTAAAGCGGTGCTTTTCATGGCAGTTTTGAGGGCCGTAAGTGGCTAGTTTCATAGCAGTGTTGAAACGATAGGTTGGCGCAATCGCAGTTCGTAATTCCTTCACTTTCGCCCCTGGTGTTTCACTTTCGATCCTACACTGAGAGAAAAGCATATTGTTGATTTAACGATTTCACATGATAAAACGAATATAGGAAGGCTTGCAATGTTTTGTGGTTGAAGCGATGATAATATGGTTCAATAAACGATACTTGTAAGGTTATTGGAAACAAACGTTGAAATCGTATATGCAACGAAACGGCATATTTGAAACTATTAAAATAGTTTTTGAAACTATTATCATTTTGATGATTGCTACTATAATTATATTTGCTAAAACCATACAATATAAACGTTTCTCCTGGGAATTATATTAATGGTTCATCCAACTATTTTCTTATATTTGCTATAATCATAAAATATAGACGTTCCTCCTGGGAATTATAGTTTATAGTTAGATTATCGTTGGTCTAACTATTTTTTTTTTATTTCCAGATTTTTCTCTCAGTGTAGGGATGAAAGTTCGTCACCTCACTTTTCACTGTTCGTCTCGCGAAACTACCATTCAAAGCACCACTATTCATTCACTTAAGGTAGTTCTGTCGTGAAAGCAATCCAAACTCATATGCATGAATTTTTGACATGTTGTAATTTAGCTATTCAATTTTACTTGCACAAAATCTTGAAGGCTATTACCGAGTATTTGAATGAACAATTAAAACTTGAAAATCGATCTTTTTACACGGCGCTCACGGGAGGGCTGAAAAAATTGATCTTTAAATCGAAAATTAACATACTTAGATCAAAGATAGAGAAAAAATAAAAAGTACTACGGATTCGCAAATAATTCAGGTATTGATGCATCATGAAAAAAGTTGAAGTCTTCGGAATAATGTTTAATTGAACCAAGGTCAAAGTGCACGATACCGGGCCAAATGACGTTTCCTAATCTAATTATCATGAAAATGAAGTCAAATCCGCACTAAACATATCAACTATTTACAAATAATCATTTTAATTTTATTACGACAATTTTGAAGGATTCTCGATTATTTTTTATATTATTATTGAGGCAGTCAAAGTGATGCGTATGATTATTTTTTAATGTCATATAGACTCTGAGATTTATGACTCCGGCGTACCGACAGAACTACCTTAATACAAAAAATATAGTGTGCAACACAGGCCAAAATTGGCGTTTGCGCCTCGTGTGATTGCAGCCCTCATTTCGCTTGGGCGGCAAACCTCACGCCAGTCGCAATCGCCAACATTCGACCCTTGTTCCACAATATACTATTTTCATTATTTGAAAAAAAATATATATATATAATTATTGAAGGTAATTTTATTTGGTTTGAAAAAAAATTACAATGCTGATAGTAATTTTAATTAAAGCATTCATTTCTGACTCAAATAATTTTTGCTGCCCAACTCTGCCATTACATGAGCATGAGAAGAATTTTCAAAAAAAAAAAGAACCACAGTGTAGCATTACAAACGACACCGACCATAGACCGCATAAGCGTATAGACTCCCACTCCATTGTGAGTCTCGAATATATACAGTTCCAGAGCTTAAAAAAGGCGCCTGGCCAGGAATGTCGATTGCACAATTTGTCAGAATTCCTCCGATATTTCGCTACAAAAATGTTTCTACGAGTATATGAATATGTAATTTTTTATTTTTGAAAATTGATTGTCAAATAAATCCATAAGTGCAAAAAAAAATCTCCATGACCCAATTCATATAAGCAAAGACAAAATTACTTACGACAAAACAAAACATAATATTAATCAACAAGTATAGCAATTTAATAGTTTCATCTTATTAATTGAAATGTCAAGAATGAAACAAATGGCAAAGCCCGTGTTACGCGAACGTGAGAAGAATTTCGAAAAAAATAAAAATATTCAACCACAGCATCAGCAAACGACACCGCAGCGTATGGACCACCCCATTGAGAGTCTCCATAGCTATACTTCAGTTCCGGGGGTTGAAAAAGACGCCTAACCAGAAATATCGATTGCAGAATTTGTATTTTGTCAATATTTCACTACAAACATTTTTTTACAAGTATCCATACAAATATATATAAATATTTATTTTTTTTAATTGATTGTAAAATAAATCCTTATGGTGTTCCTATGGATGATGCACTTTAAATGCCATCGTTCTGAAATTCCTATAGAATGTTCGACAATGATTTAAAAAAATTTCTGCAGAATTTGAATCTGATCGCCTACCGTACTTCGGAAATATTCAATGCCAAAGTTGTTCATGCAGTATACGCCACAGGTTACACTCGCTTAGAAGTAATATATGATGAAATGAAAAAAAAAAGCCAAAAAATAGTGGCGAGAAGATAATTTCCTTCCCCAACTTATATCCAAATTTCAAGTCCATTGTCTACTTTATTTTTGAGATATTATCAGAGAAAGTCTGTTCTCTCTCTGACTTACACCGAGAGAAAAGATTTTATTGACGCCAAAGAAATGTGTGAATTGATTTTTTTTTCATTGACTTCAACGAAATATTTCTTTGATTTCAATGAAATAGTGCATTTGAATTTCAAAGAGAACATTTCGTTGCCTGTAAATAAAGATTTACTTAGTGAGCATATAATAAAGAAACAGTTTTATTGTTTTAAAGAGACGTTTTCATTGGTTTGAAGAAACGTTTTCATTGATCTCTCTCTCGCACCTAACCTCACTTTTTTGTTTTCCGGTTCTCTCGAACGAACGGCTTCGAGTTTCGAGGAGCCAGAAGCTTATCCTATTTCTGCCGTACTTTCTTACATACTCACAAAATTTGTGCTTTATCTGCCGCGTACTTTAAGAAAAAATAGGTTTCGAAATTTTGAGCTGGTAAGAAGAAGGTTTCATTGAATCAGAGACGATATCTTTAAAATCAATGAAAAAGGTTCATTGGTTTAAAGAAATGTTTTTTCGAATCAATGTCACTACTTTTAATTGAGTTTGAGATCATTCAAAATAAAGATAGTATTGAAATTCAAGTATTTCATTTCATTGGCAAAGATTTCCGTGAATCAATGAAACTTTTTCGCTCGGTGTATGCATTTTCGGGTTATCGCGCTCTCTCGCACCGGAAAACAATTGATACCTACCCCTCTGACACCCCCATAGCGGGCGTCCATACACTGAAAGAAAAAAGTAGTTGGTTGAACCATCTCCAGCATATGCTGTACCGCTGAATAGTCGCAGCAACTAACTCGCTCCTGTAACCAACCGTAGTGCTGTTTTCACCAATATTCACCAATAGGTGGCGCAACCAACAGCGAGTTCCTATAACCAACCAAAGCGGTTCGTATAACCAACGAGTAGTTTCTATAACCAACCAGTAGTGTTCATAACACACTGAGTAGTTGTCATAACCCACTGAGTAGTTATCATAACCCACTGAGTAGTTGTCATAACCCACTGAGTAGTTGTCATAACCCACTGAGTAGTGACGCTATTTCAACTCTTTCGAGTGGTCGTCGAAACCCATTTATTGGTTTGTCCAACTATTTTTTGTTCTCCGTGTAGGAACACGTTAAGTGCAAAAAAAGATCTCTATGACCCAATTCATATAAGCAAATACAAAATTACTTACGACAAAACAAAATATAGTATTAATCAACAAGTAGCAGTTTAATAGTTTCATCTTATTAATTGAAATGTCAAGAATGAAACAAATGGCAAAGGCCGTATTACGCGAACGTGAGAAGAATTTCAAAAAAAAAAATAAAATAAAAATATTTAACCACAGCATCAGCAAACGGCACCGCAGCGAATAGACCACCCCGTTGAGAGTCTCCATGGCTATACTTCACTTCCGGGGGTTAGAAAAGGCACTCGCTCGCCGTAGTGTCGGTTCTCGAGTTTCGCGGAATTCGAGACTTGGCGAGCACGCGCTCGAGAAACGGTTGCGACAGAGGAGTTATCGGGCAATTTTATCTCGCGAAACTCGTTTGCGTGCAAACCTCCTCTCTAACCCTCCCCGCATCGTTTCATGCTGATCCCGTTGGTTCGTTGCTCACGAGTGCGATTCCCAGAGAGAGAGACAAAGAGAGAGACAAACTATTTCGAAATCTGCGTTCGTACAGACAACCTAAAGTCGGTGGTGCAAATTTAGTAAGGGGGAGGGAGGAGAGGGTTTGGAGGGAGGCTAAGGAAGTGTAAGACCAGCAGTTTGCGATACAAGAGCAGAGAGGAGAAAATATAAACAGCCGATCGAGAACACCCTATACTCGCCGCCTCGCAAATTGGAAGTAACAAGATAAATGAAGGCGTTAGGGGATGCTAATTGCGATTCCACTGCTATTTCACCTCGAACAGAAAGACAGAGAGAGATAAAATTGGAGGGGGTAACGCGCGTCGCTTCTAGCATTTCCCCAACAGCTAGCGGCTCTCGCTGTAACGAGCCACTGAACCCTTCGGCTTCCCCGGAACATACTCCGCCATTGGCCACGACCTCGAGGGTCTATCGTTCGTTACCAAATTAATCCTGCTATTCTAGACTGCCATTCAGGATCCTATCATACCATTCTGACTGTTGGCTTTAAAAAAAAAATCTTCTTGATGCATAGAAAAAGATAAAATGAATTGTTGTATTTTTTGGAAAGACCTTTAGGTATACACGTACATAGAATTATTTCATTAATTTTATTTTGTCAGCTTGTAAATTTACAAAAAATAGTTACCAACTTCCAGTTTTAGAAAAAAACAGTGTGAACTTTTAATCTGACGAAAAAATGTTATTAGTAATTTATTGCAAAAAAAATTGCATTTTGAAGTTCTATAAAAGGGACTGAAATAATCAGATCAAAAATGTATTTATTGTAATTATTTTACAACAAATATTTGTACGTTAGGAAAAGATAACTTTGACTAATTCAAATAGATTTTATGTTACTTTCAAGTCGACCAAAAAAAAATTATATATACAAAAAAAAAAGTTAGGAAACCATCGGTAGCTAGGAAAACCGGGATAGGGTTGGTTAGGGACGGATCCGTAAAACCGGAAAAGGGTGTATGAGGCTAATATAAACTTTTTTTTTAAATCAGAAAAATACATATAAAAAAAACAATCTGTTTGACGATATGAATATTTTGCCCGATGTAGAGATACGCTCTATTAATAATTCTCGCTACAAAATTTTATAACTAATTCTCCGGGTATAAAAAAAGGATTACAAGCTACTCGTTAGTGGTTCTCTTCTATACGCGTGGATCACAGGATTGGAGTGAAACGCCCGGGCTTCAATTTCAATCAGAGTACGATAGAATGATAAGTATTCGAGCCACATGAATGCACGCTTGATTGGAATCCGACAAGACCGCGGTTCTATGTGTGAATAAACCACAGCAGAGCCGCATACGTTCCACTGCACATCTGTTGTAATTATATTACAGCATTTTTTAGAAAAACTATGTAATGGTTTTATTGATAATTTCGTAATTTTTAATTTAATATTTTCCATGTACTCAACGATACAAATGCATTCCCGATAAATATTATTTAGTCGGAATTTCAAAGCTCTCCAACGAGAAAAAATTATGACGATAGTAATAATTGGTAAAAAAGAAACAATTTTATAATTCCCGTTTCCGAAACATTTTTAAGATTCTTTATATGAAACTGTCCATTTCATAATTCTGTAACTTTCTATACGTGATATGGAAATTTTCTATTAAAAAAAAACATGGAAAAATATTTAACTTTTCAACTATTTTCCAAACAAAAATTGTTCGAAATTACTGTAAAAAAAAATTGCAATGTAGAACTTTGCACATTGCTTCCTCATTAACTTTCATTTTTTACAAAGCCACCTCTATGAGTAATTTTATTAATTTTGGCTTCTTAATAGAGGAAGTTTTGTGAAAAATGGAAATGAATGAGATAGCAATGTGCTAAGTTTTGCATTGCAACTTTTTTCGTTTCCTCTATAGTTTTTGAAAAATTCAGAATTACGTAAAATCCGAATTGCTTTACCAATCATCACCAAATTTGATACATAACAGCGCTGAATGTTATTTTTCGTCTGTAGAAAAATTCTTTTTATACTTGATTTGGTGAGATTTTTCGTGAGTTAAGGGGAGGGAGTCAGGTCAAAAAAATTGATCTTGGAAATTCAATATCATCCAAATCCTATCGCATATAAAAATGGCCAACACACTATGTTGTTGGTACTCGATGAAAGGATTTTTTACTGTCGTCTGACTTGCATATGCTTTTCATCATTATCTTAAGCAAAGTTCTTAGGTTTTCTATTCTGCGCATGATTCAGATCAAACTACTAGGCAGATTGAAATGGTTGACGTCTCATTTTCTTCTTCATGAAAAGATACACCGGCTAAATGGAGCAAATGTTAATAAAAGATAATATTTTTTAAGTGACATAATTAATAATAAATAAATGTTATGCTATTTTCTAAATCAGTCATTAACTTTGCTTTCAGAATGAAAAAAAAATAGTTTGCTCCATTTAGCCGGTGTATCTTTTCATGAAGAAGAAAATGAGACGTCAACCATTCTAATCTGCCTAGCAGTTTGATCTGAATCATGCGCAGAATGGAAAACCTAAGAACTTTGCTTAAGAAAATATTGAAAATCATATGCAAGTCAGACGACAGTAAAAAATCCTTTCATCGAGTACCAACAATATAGTGCGTTGGGCATTTTTATATGCAATAGGATTTGGAGGATATTGAATTTCCAATATCAATTTTTTTTACCTGAATCCCTCCCCTGAAAGCAAAAAATATAATAAAAATGATTTAACCTTATAGCTAAAAATTTCAGAGTACTGGAGCGCGTACAGACATTTTATCCAAATTTCAAAGTTAAATAAAATTTGAATTTGCTTTTCAATTTTATTGAAAATTGTCATAAGTAATGGCATCCACCTGCCGCACATGTGTGCCAAATTTCAGCCCGAATGTTAAAGCAGTTTTTGAGATATGCAAGTTTTAATTTTGAATGACAGCCACACACACACATATCCATCCATAATTTTTTTCTGAACCACTTTTCTTTATGTTTTAGACGATTTTGAGAGTCCTGATGAAAAATTGAAAGAAAAAAAAATGTTTGCACGAAAACAAAGCTTTCTCTATGAGAAACCAAAATTATATGAATTTGGGTAGATTATAAAATTGAGCAGTTCGCAAAGTACTAAAATTCTAATCAAATCAGGCTTAGAGATATGCACTGAGAAAAAAAATCGTTAGAACCAACAAAATGTGCGCTTGCGGGCAGCGAAAAGAATATTCTTTTGATCGAATGAACAAAATATTTGGCTATGGTAATCGAATAATGTTTGGATTGAACAGCTTCGATCAATTACATATTTCATTCGATCAAAAGAATATTCTTTTTGCTGCCCGCAAGCGCACATTTTGTTGGTTCTAACGATTTTTTTTCTCAGTGTGCATATGCAGCGTTCTTAATCCATAATTTATTAAATAATTATTGTTTTCCAAGAATCCATCAGGCAAATGGGAAATGCGATAAAAAGCTATAATAATTCTCAGACAATATTCTCTGTGTATTATTAGAGCTTTTAACATAACATAACACATATATGTCAATGATATTACCTCTTTGACACGGCAATAAGACTATTTTTGCCTCACAAAGCGTAAAATTAATTAACTCCTGAATGTTTAGAAGCTATTTAATTATAAATAAAATTGCAGAATGATAAACGCGATCAAACGATCAACTTTTGACACAGAATAGATCCGTCAGAGATATTACCCCTTTAACACGGCGATGAAACTGTTCTCGTCCCGCAAAGCGTAACATTAATTTATTCCTGCATGTCTGGAAGCGGTTTGAGTATAAATTAGATTGCCAAGTTTCGCACACTTATATTCCGCGTTTGCTGTTATAGCTGAGGAAAATAGAGATGCTTCTGGTGAATGTAGAATATGGATCCAAAAGGATCTTTATCGCTGGTATTTATAACGCTTTGCTGACTATTCCCTAATTTTTAATTAAATATTTTCTATATACTTAACGATGCCTTATACTTGCATTCCCGATTAATATTAATTAATTGGAATTTCAGTACTCTGTAATGAGAAAAAGAATTTTTAAAAACTTAAATGCATTGAAGGTATTACAAAAGTTGGTTTTGATTCATAATAGTAAAAGGATGCAAAGTAGAACCTTGCACATTGCTTCCTCATTATTTTTCGCTTTTTACAAAGCTACCTCTATGAGGAAGTACGTAACTCAATTTTGGCTTCCTCGTAGAGGAAGTTTTGTAAAAAGCGAAAAATAATGAGGAAGCAATGTGCAAGGTTCTACTTTGCATCCTTGTTGTGTAAATTTTCATCTCGATTCGTCACGCCGTTCGAGAGTTATGAGAAATTCTATTTTGGAACAAGCGGTCATTATAAATTTAAAAAAATAAAAATTATATAATTTATAATATATAATTATAATATATTATATAATTTAATTATCAAAATAAAGTTCTACTTTGCATTCTTATTTCCATTGAGTACAAACTTTTGTCTCGCATTATCAACTTTTGCTGATGCTAGAGCGAAAATCGTTTTTTTTTTTGTAAATTTCAAAATGTCGTAAAATCTGAACCACTTTACCGATCATCGTCAAATTTGGTACGTGGCATAGCTGCATATTCCTTTTTGTCTGTAAAACATTTCAGTTAAATTGGTGAAATTCGACGTAATTTATAAAAAAAATGATTTTTTTCGAAAAATTCAAACATCTATAAAATCAGAACCGCTTTACCGATTTCGCCCAAATGCAATGCCAAACAACATTGAACGTATATTTATTTATAAACAACTATTTAGCAAAATCGTCTAATTTTTACGAAAGTTAGAGCGACCACGCCCTTTTTTCAAAAAATTAAAAGTACCATGAAATCAAAATGGGTGATTTTTTTTTTTCAAAAATCTCAACATTCAAAGCGGGGCAACTACTCCACTTGCGTGCCAAATTTGAGGCATATCGCTCGAACGGTTACTGAATAATAGTTCATCGAATTTTCGGAGCCCAGGACACACACACACAGATACATACGGACATTTTTTCTAAACCACTTTTCTCGACATTTTGGATAATTCTAAGCATACTGGCATGAAAATCTGAAAAAAAAAATTTTCATGATAACAAAGCTTCCTCTATGAGGAAGCAAAAATTAATAATAAAATAGTGAAAAAAAAGATACAGTTTTATAATTCCTATTTTCGAAACCTTTTTGAGATTCTTTTTATGAAACTGTTCATTCAATAATCCTGAAACTTCCTACAGATAATATGGAAACTGTCTACAAAAACATTAAAAAATAATTTACTTTTTAACGATTTTACAAAAGAGAAAAATTTAAATTGCTGAAAATAAGCGTAAAAAATAATATGCATTTGGACACATCAAACAAATAAACTTTGTAGACCATTTTGCAAACTACTAATATTCATACGCAGCCTACATATTCCATAATTTATTAAATAGTTATTGTTTTCCAAGAATCCATCAGCCAAATTGAAAATGCGACTTACAAAAAAAAGTGTAATAATGCACAGAGTATATTATTTTAAGCACACGGCAATGAGAGAGTGCTTTCGTCCTGCAAAGCGTAACATTAATTTACTCCTGAATTTACTCTCTGGAAGCGATTTAAACAAAAATTAGATTGTCAAGTTTCGCACACTTATATGCCGTGTTTGCTGTTATAATTGAGGGAAAGAGAGATGCTCTTCGTGTATATAGCATATAAACCCAAAAGGATCTTCATAGCTGGGAATAGAGCTCGAAGCTTTGTCGGTTTAAATGCGCGAGAGAGGATGGTTAAATTGGGTTTCCGTGCATCAAGGAAGAGTACTTGAATACGTGAAGCAACAGCTCCAGTACCGTTCAAAGATACGACTCTCTCTCACTTCCAGCCAAGTAAAGGAAACGCTGAGTTCCCATTATGCATCGAAGAATGCAATGTGAGCATCGCTCTCCCTCTCGTCAGCTCGCGTACTTTGTTCTCTTTATGCGATTTTCCATGCGGCGCGCGCTAAAACGAACCGTATTTCTGAACGACGTTAAGACGCGGAGTATCATTCCAATTCCGTGCGCTAAGTATCGCACGAATGTTCGCACAATGCCGCTATCATTGTGCTTCTTTATTCAATATAACTATGTATGTTGTATTAAAATGTACAAAATGGTAATTAAGGTGGATCGAGTGATTAATATTAGGTACATCAATGATCATTTTTCCAAAGCGTTTTTACTATATTTGGTAGTTTTAATTACTTGTATTTTTTAAATATAAGTACAACTTAATATTTGTATTTCGGAGATTCGGAGTATAAAATTATATACTTTAAGTCCACTTCAATGTAGTGATAAGGTCTAATCTCTCCGCTAATTTTTCGTTGATCTCATGTATAGAAGAATTTTCATCTTAAGTAAAAAAAAATAGTTTCAAAAAGTACAAAAAAAATAGAATAAATAATTTCTCCACTTTGGCTTGTGGATAAAAAATTTAGTTGTTTATGGCAGTATTTCTAAGAAAAAATTCAGATTTAAACAAAATTGCGTTTTTTGTTTAGCTTTAAATATTTATAATTAAAAAAAGAGGTTAAAAAAAATGTTGAAAAAATTCTACATACATTTTTTATGTGGCAGAATAACAATAACGAAAGAAACGAGACTTCTTTGTGACCACGTGACTCGGCCGCCGCGAGCGCCGCCATCGGTCGTGAGCACTGTGCATAGTACAGTCCATGTTTACCGTTAAATGATATTAAAAAATTGGATGTACTATAACATCGTTTCTAAACAACGGGGGATGGAAAACACGAGGTGTACGGGTAATTTTCCCCGCGCATGCAGTCGAGCGAGTTTGACACGTGATTAATAGTCATGACTACTCGTAGCAGTCGTCGTAGCCGTGTCGTTCTATGACCCGTCTCGTATAGGTGACGAGAGCAAGCGATCAACCGAGAGAGCTACATCACTGGCATCTGGCGCTCGAACTCCCCAAACCCCCCTTCTCACTCTCTATCAGCACTATCGCGACCTAGCTGACTCTAAATTGATGATTCAACTTTTATTAATTTTGCATTTAACCTTCGGGCCAATTAGACAGTTATGCATTGCATTGGCACGCCATGACAATCACATATACATACGCCATCGAGTGGTATTAGATTGGACATAACCTTATTCCCCTCGTATCGAAAACTCCCCTAAAGTTTTGCATATTATCGTCAGCCACGATCGCACAATTCTATACCATGACTCACAGAATAATATCTACGAGTCTATAAGTAGACAAAAAAAACATATGGAAGACATAGAATTCATTTTCTATCGAATATAAAAAGAGAATCTAACAATGTATTACATATGGAATGAGGGGTTCTGTAGTTCTTCGAAGATTTATTAGGCGCGATTGTCACGCACCGATTGGTCACCGCAATTGCGTTCAATTATCTTGATTTTTTCATCATGTTACTTTCGCTCGTCGCCACGAAGGACAGCATTTGAGATACATAAAAAAAGTAGAAAAACGTGTATTTGAAAATGTTATGTCGCACTATCGATATCCGCGAATAATGGGTCTGAAATATATCCCGTTTTGTATGAGGATTCACTCATGTAGGTATCGAAAAGATAACAATCCTTTGTTTACTCTGAACACTCCATTGTGAGCAATGTGCTGATCAATAACAATCCTGAAGCTTTTCCGGCAACAGTATTAAAGTAAGGTTAGGTTTAAGTAAAATAAAGCGATCTGAATACTGTTAAAGTACTGTAAAACAATATGTATTGTTATATCTCGATAAACGGTCGTGTCTTAACTGTTAGTATTTTTTTTTTTAAATCACGTACCTCATGCTCCTCATAACTCAAAATCCTCCTAAATGTTTTGCATATTATCACGACACGTCACGTCAGGCACGATCGCAGTATTCTACTCTGTGACTCACAGAAAAATGTCTGCAAGCTTATAGATAGAAGAAGAAAAAAACGTATGGTAGACATAGAATTAATTTTCTATCAAATATAGAAAGAGAATCTAACAATGTATTACATATGGAATGAGGGGAAATTCTGCAGTTCTTCGAAGATTTATTGCGCCCGATTGACACTCCCCCATTGGTCACTACAATTCAGCCGAATTATCACACTTTTTTCATCAAGTTACGCGCATTCGAAAATTTTATGTTCGACTGTCAATATCCGCAGACTGGAGGGATTTTTATGCTGTGTGCGAAACTGCAGGACGATAAAAAAAGTGATATGTATCCCCTTTCGTATGAGGATTCACTCATGTAGGTATCGAAAAGATAACCAAACAATCTTTCGTTTGCTCTGAACACTTCATTCCTCAATGTATTGATCAATAAGAATCCTAAACCTTTCCCAACAACAGTATCGAAGGTAGATTAGGTTTAAGAAAAAAAAGCGATCTCAGTTCTGTTCTTAATAATTGTAAAACAATATGTATTCTTAGATCACAATCGCGTCTCAATGGCAAGTACTTGAAAAAAATAACCTACCTTATGTTCCTTATAATCAAAAATCCCCCTAAACGTTTAGCATATTATCAGCCCCAATCTTACCATGCTATTCCATGACTCACAGAATATAATCCACAAATCAATGAATAAAAAACCGTATGGAACTTTCCGATCAAACTTTCCATTAAATCCAGAAAAATCATCCCACGATGTATTACATATGTAACATGGATAAGTTCTGCAGTACTTCAAAGATTTATAGCAGCCGATTGTTACGCTCGGATTGGTCACTGCAATCGAATCGAATTGTGCATAGCCATGAGGGGTTTTGCCGTAGAGTAGTTTATTATTCTTCGACAGAGGAGCTTGGCTTGTGTCAGTGGCTGAGCATCGGCAATATGTGCGCAACGTTAGGTACTTTTGTATCCACCCATCGAAAGAAGGGGCGGAGAAAAGGGGGAAAAATAGAAGGAGAAATGCTACTTCGGTTGATCCTCCGTTCGGCTCGTCTTGTATCAGCAAAATCGCGTTCGTACGAGCGAAATGAGCTGTTGGTTGCTCTCGCTGCTCAGTGAATTGAACAGCAATAAGCTCCTCGAAACAAACCGACAGGTCGCGAAGCGATCGGCGATGCGATGCACTAGAGCGGCAGCACCAGACTGTCGGAACTATAGGAACGTTATAACCGCGTTCACTTGGTTATTCCCGCGAGCGACTGTACATACGCTATCTCGTTTACCTCGCCCTTTCCCCTCTCCTTTAGCTTCGCTCGCTCGACGAGCATATCGGGCACGGATATCTTATCTTACTCACGATCTTTATCCCCCTCTTTTCGTTTTTTTTCCCTCGCTCGCGCACTTTCTCGATTCCCTCGTATTATCTCAGACACACGGCTAGTAAACACACAACAAAAGGTTCGGGAAGGGGAATCGTGTATCTACCGGATCCCAACGTATACATTGGCGTAACCGAAAAGCCTCTGCATTGTATACTTTTCCAGTTGCGTGCGTATACCTTTTCTCTATATGGCTTAGCAGTGCAATAACAAGCTAAATATACTACACCAATTAGAAGATTGGACTTGACTCTGTACATTGGCATAGATATTCACTTATTTTGGGCCACTTTATTCGCTTGTTTTTAATTTATTTAGCAGTCGCTCTAACTTCAAAGTTATTACTACAATTTTTCACCCCTCCAAATATTTTTCGATAACTCTGCCAATTTTTCTATAGGTTCTTTACATATCGGTGTATTCTGTATAAAATTAAGAGAAAAATAAAAAATGGGCAAATGCGCGAAAAAAAATGTAACAAAGAAAAGCGACGTCACTGAACTTTTTCGTTGGTTACATTTGTATAGATTGATTATTTTTAGGTATCTGATGTTAATTGTATTTATTTAAATGGGTTACAGTGGCTTTCGCCACATATGGTAGGTTTTAAAACGATTGTCTAAATTTATCGTACTTGATTCGTAGTGCGAATATGTGTGAAAGTTTGTAACACTCGGAAACCAACTGTACAGAAATTCGATACTAAAGCCGCAAATACCAGCCACTGTAGGCGCTTGCATCTACCGTTCAGTTGTGTTGTTTACAGTAAAGTTCTAGTGGCAACCCTGTACCAATAACTGACGTGCAATTAACACCTTTGTCTTCGTGACTCTGGAGCTTCGATTTGGAAGGATCGAAGTTGAGGAAAAAGTAATTGATGTTTGACGTATTGATTATTGTAAATATTGAATCTTCAAATAATAGATTTAAACATTCTATATTTACCACCTCATTATGATTCTGATAATTCATCATTATCCCTATTACTCTATTCTTTAAAATGTCAACGTTGCGTATTTGGTACATTTGCGGAAATGCTATTATCTAAATCATATCTTTTATATTTTAATCCAAGGACTTTGAAAAAAATGGCAGGTGGAAAAATTGCCTCTGATGCTTATCTTATATATATGATTCATAAAAGAAAAATGCATTTACATGTAGAAGTAAAAAAAATGAAGAAGCTTCTTACAAATATCAATCTTTCATGGTTCAGATTTTTTAAATATCCAATATTCAAGAAAACAATTATGTTTAATAGTTCAAAGGCTTAGCCGATTGATAATTTATTTCAAAATTGTAATTTTAAATTATATTAAAATATTAAAATATTAAATTAAAGCATTTCATCAACTGCAAAGAAAATTTATTAAATATACATTTTATCTCTAAGGGATGAATAAAAAAGTGTATTATTAAATTATTAAATTGTTTATATGATAGTTGTATATTGAAATAAATTGTTTGGACATTTACTTACAATGTTAAACAGTTGAAATCCAGTTGTAAGTGGCCGTTTGCAGCGAATAGCATATTGAAACTCATTTAGATTTTTTAAAGTCTTCTATATGGAGACATAATTATTGTTTTCTCGTGTTAGTTTATATTCATCATGTTATACGTGAAAAAGATATCTGAAATTTTTTTTACAAGATGTTGCCGCATTGATCGTGCAGTATAATAATAATAATTCAGTCACGCCAGGGTAATAGAAAAACAAGAACGTATTTTCTATTTCTGTATTCGGATGAAACGACACGTAGGTCTCGAAGTCTCGATTAAAATATCAAGAAGACAGAAATAACAAAACTGCGCAAAAATCCAATACCAATTAATACGTAAATCTATTAATCGAATTTGATTGAAATTGGAAATCGATTTATCGAATTTGATAGAAATCGGAAATCGATTAATCAAATTTAATAAAAATCGGAAATCAATTAATCAGCTTACCAAAAATATATATATATATATATATATATTTCAAAATTATTAGATGCTGTTAGCATATATATATATATATATATATATATATGCTAACAGCATCTAATAATTTTGAAAAGTATCGTTTTTCATTAAGTTGAAGACCTACCCATCTTTACTATTTTCTCATTTTTTTCCAAAAGCTGCTTTAGAAAAATCAACAAAATCAACTAAAATAAAGACATCTAAGTACTGTTCGTAATAACTGCAAAACAATATGTATTATTGCATCTTGATAAACAGTCGAGTCTTAACTGCAAGTGTTGTAAAAAACAATTTCTTCTCGATAATGAATTTTGGCTTTCACTATTATTCTCAAGTCACATATTGTACCTCGGAAAGTACCGGTTACATGCGTTTTTACGATGATTAAAAAAAAAGTCACTTTTGGTCGGTTCTGATTTCAGAATTCATCGATCTGACTTTTATAAGGTCATCCCGTCGCTGGCAACTCAAGAGTACACGTAAGACAAATTTGATAAAAATCGGGAATCGATTAAACGTCTTATAAAAAAAAATCGAAAATCAATCAATCGGCTTTCCAAAAAAAAACATGCTGACAGCATCTTACAATGCTGAAAAATATCGTTTTTCGTTAAATCGAAGACCTACCCATCTTTACTACACTGTCACAAAAGATTGGAAGTTTCTATGCATAAACTCGTCATCTAAATTCAACGTCCAATTGTGGTATGAAATCAACGTACTTTTGTGGTAAAATTAAATCAAATTATTAAAATTCAACTATTTTTGTTGTAAAATTGAAGTAAATCATTAAATTTTCTGTACCATACATTAATTTTTCATCATACTCGTAAATATAATATATCATGCACCAAAATTTCCAGTACTTGTACATTAAATTTCAAGTAGTTTTTTTATACACTGTAAAAAAAACTGCTTGAAATTTAATGTACAAGTACTGGAAGTTTTTATACATAAACTAGTATATCAAATTTAATATACAAGTGTGATGTAAAATTGATGTACGGTACAGCAAATTCAATAATTTACTTAAATTTAACAGTAAAGTAGTTGAATTTTAATAATTTTCTTTAATTTTACTTCAATAGTACATTAATTTTATAACATCATTGAACATTAAATTTAGGTGACGAGTTTATGCATAAAAACTTCCAGTCTTTTTTAACAGTGTAGTGTATAATTTTTCTTTTTTTTCTCCAAAAGCTGCTTTAGAAAAATCAAGAAAATAAATAATAATTAACATCAGGATCCCGATAAAAGTGATTCATAACTCGACACACAGTTTCGAGGTCATCCCGTCGATGGCAACTCGAGAGTACACGTAAGACAGGGCGTATACATAGTCTCAAACGAGAAAGGTGTCTGGGACTTCGTGGTGTTGTGCCTCTACGTAGTCACACGTGGGGGAGGGCAGAGAGTAGTCTCGTACATATACATATATGTGTGCGTGAACGACTTGGAATGAACAGGCTGACGCACATGGGGCGAGGGCGAGAGAGCCGCATAGTACACGTACTGCGAGTAGGTAGCAAGTAGAGGTACAGTACACGGAGAGAAAGATCTGATACTTTTTACCAGATTTCTAGTAAAAAGTATCGTAAATTCCTTGTACAAGGAGCCATGACGTCACCTATGAAGAAGTACGAGAACTACGAGAATTTTTACCACGAAATATGGTTAAAAATTCTATGTATACGGTAGAAATTCTCATAGTTCTCGTACTTTTCGTCAGGTGGCGGCTATGGCTTCCCAATACCAGACGCATTTGATAATTTTTACCATAGTGTCTGGTAAATTTTAGCAGATCCTTCTCTCCGTGTACGTCGTCGGCCGCCCACTATCAGGCTGATAATTCATGATTCTGATAATTCATCATTATCCCTATTACTCTATTCTTTAAAATGTCAACGTTGCATATTTGGTACATTTGCGGAAATGCTATTATCTAAATCATATTTTTTATATTTTAATCCAAGGGCTCTGAAAAAAATGGCAGATGGAAAAATTGCCTCTCATGCTTATCTTATACTTATGATTCATAAAAGAAAAATGCATTTACATGTAGAAGTAAAAAAAATGAAGAAGCTTCTTACAAATATCAATCTTTCATGGTTCAGATTTTTTAAATATCCAATATTCAAGAAAACAATTATGTTTAATAGTTCAAAGGCTTAGCCGATTGATAATTTATTTCAAAATTGTAATTTTAAATTATATTAAAATATTAAATTAAAGCATGTCATCAACTGCAAAGAAAATTTATTAAATATACATTTTATCTCTAAGGGATGAATAAAAAAGTGTATTATTAAATTATTAAATTGTTTATATGATAGTTGTATATTGAAATAAATTGTTTGGACATTTACTTACAATGTTAAACAGTTGAAATCCAGTTGTAAGTGGCCGTTTGCATTTTACTTCAATAGTACATTAATTTTATAACATCATTGAACATTAAATTTAGGTGACGAGTTTATGCATAAAAACTTCCAGTCTTTTTTAACAGTGTAGTGTATAATTTTTCTTTTTTTTTCTCCAAAAGCTGCTTTAGAAAAATCAAGAAAATAAATAATAATTAACATCAGGATCCCGATAAAAGTGATTCATAACTCGACACACAGTTTCGAGGTCATCCCGTCGATGGCAACTCGAGTGTACACGTAAGACAGGGCGTATACATAGTCTCAAACGAGAAAGGTGTCTGGGACTTCGTGGTGTTGTGCCTCTACGTAGTCACACGTGGGGGAGGGCAGAGAGTAGTCTCGTACATATACATATATGTGTGCGTGAACGACTTGGAATGAACAGGCTGACGCACATGGGGCGAGGGCGAGAGAGCCGCATAGTACACGTACTGCGAGTAGGTAGCGAGTAGAGGTACAGTACGTCGTCGGCCGCCCACTATCAGGCTGGAATCGGGCGTTCGGGGAGTTCGGGAATCCTCGGCTCGGCCGATCTCGCACGAAGCCCGTCGAAAGTAAAGCGCGCGGCAGACGGTCTTCGCGCGTCGAGCTATCAGGTTGGCTTCCGCGCCTCGAGTCGGTTATATACTATTGCCCGATTGACATCGTAGCGCGATCCTTAAGCGTCATCGTTCCAAGTGTATCCACTTCCGCGTATGCTTACATATATATATAATATATAAATAAAACCTCCGTTAATCCGCGTATATAAAGAAAAGAAAAAAATAACGCCAAATAAAGTTGCATGTTATATGATATATATCACGGCATCTTTACTCCTATAATAAAACCCGCACCGTACGTGTGTAATAAGGAAAAGAAAAATTAAATAAAACGCGTAGTGCGAGTTCTGTTTTTTTTGTAAGTGTGATTTATTGCCATAAAGTGTTGTGCAACCTTGCGACGACCGAGAAGACGATGACTACGACGATGCCGAATCAACGGTCAACAATGACCTTCATCCTGTGGACCTGCTTCGCTCTCATCCTCTCCACACCCGTACAAGGTGCGTGTCTATATAGTGTTTCACTTCGATCTCTCTATTCCCAAAAAATCGATAATCGTGTTTTTCCAGTGACGCTCTACTGCGAATGTTAACTTTTATACCTGAATAGTCGTGAGAAATTTTGCCGCGTAGGAGAAAGCCCGGTGTCGTGCGTTTCGGATATAATAAGCCCGTCGCCGGGTACAGGTTGAATAAAAAGTTGATTACAACTTTGTCTGCGAAAAGTGATTTGGATATTTGGCCGATTTGGATTATACGTATATATATTGCATTCTCATATAGGAATCTTTATTACGTGCATCATTTTTTTCTATCGAGATTTTCATGTCAATATGCTTAAATTGTCTGAAACGTCGAGAAAAGTGGTCTAGAAAAAAAAGTCCGTCGTGTGTGTATGTGCCATAAGTATAAAATTAATAAATCTCTTATAAATGGAAAACGAGTAAGACAATCAGACCGAAACTTGGCGGGGAAGTAAAGCAGATCAAACACTTTCCTCGTTGTAATTTTAATTGAAATTCGTTGTGTCCTTCACATTTTATCACAGTCCAATTTTTTTGTTATTCAAAAATGACGTGGACGTTCTAACTCGTGCAACTTTCAACCTAACGGTCTGTAAATTTCTCGACATCTACACTTGCGACTATCGTTGATTGGTGCTCCATTTGGGCAGAATTGACAGAGCGGTTCAGAGGTTATGATTTTTTTTTCATAACCTGTTCCTTTTATTTAATCTTTATAACTTGAGAACGACCCGACGTATTGAACTAAAACTTTGCATGGAAGTGAAGCAGATACTGCCTAACAATTGTGGTAAAATTCACTAGATTTGACAGAGCCATTCAAGTTTTACGTTTTTTTAAATAAAAAAATAACGCAAAACACTGCGCTATTTAAGTAAATTACTAGATTTCAGGGCGAATATCTATACACAAATGAAGTTACAATTAAAGTTCGTTGGCATTAAGTTGGTCTCGGACTTACAATGGGTGTCAAAAGGTATAGAATTATTTTTCAGAATTTCCAAAATTTCTTCTAGGATTAAGCAAATTCGTATCAACATAGTTAAAGGCGTAGATTTTTTGAATCTGAATAATAATGAGGAAGCAATGTGCAAGTTTTGACTTTGCGACGATACAAGGTATATATGAAAGAGTCCCGCAAAGACGCGGAGAAGAGCGTTTCGGCGCAATGCTTCGTGCTGCAAACACAGCAAAATACCACACACCGCTTGCGTATTCACTTTCAAGGTGTAGCACCAGCAGCTCTTTCTCCGAAGAGACGTTTTTTCTTCTCATTCATGACGCGTACAGCAGTAACACAGGCACAGGTGCGCCAGGAGTAGTGGCTCGACGCGTCGTGTTGTGTTAATATCCTCTCTCTCTCTCTCTTTCTGGTTTCCTCGCTACTCTAATTCCGCTATAGTGAAGGCTCGCGACGACCCAAGAACGCGCCTTCTCTCATTACTTCTATTCTCGAGTTCTCTACCGAGACCCCGCAAAGTGCAGACTTCTGCTTGGGAACTACTGTAGCACCTATGTATCTCTGCAGACTCTGTTGTAGTGTGCTTGGTCGAAGGTGAACACGTTCGCGACTCTGCACGTACACGCGTTTCTAACTGATGCTTCTTCTTATAGAACATTTACAGCAGTCGTAAATTATATTTTTCAATCATTAGTGTTAAGGGTAATGATTTTTATTTTTTAATAACTTTTTGGCCTTAATAGGAGGATGAGTTTATTTAGTGGAATTTAAATAGATGCTCGTTATATTTTCTGTTTGTATTATAAGAGGGGGCATTTTTTTCAATCAATTGTGAGTTCGCTCAGTTTTTTTAAATTCTAGGCTTTAGGCTCTGCACGTACACGCGTTATTTCAAGGCGTTTCTAACTGATGCTTCTTATAGGACGTCTACAGCAGTCGCAAATTTTATATTTCAATCATTAGTGTTCCCGGTAATGATTTTTATTTTTTAATAACTTTTTGGCCTTAATAGGAGGGCGAGTTTATTTAGTGGAATTTAAATAGATGCTCGTTATATTTTCTGTTTGTATTATAAGAGGGGACATTTTTTTCGATCAATTTGTGAGTTCGCTCAGTTTTTTTAAATTCTAGGCTTTAGGCTCTGCACGTACACGCGTTATTTCAACGCGTTTCTAACTGATGCTCCTTCTTATAGAACATTTACAGCAGTCGTAAATTATATTTTTCAATCATTAGTGTACCGGGTAATGATTTTTATTTTTTAATAACTTTTTGGCCTTAATAGAAGGGCGAGTTTATTTAGTGGAATTTAAATAGATGCTCGTTATATTTTCTGTTCGTACACGCGTTATTTCAACGCGTTTCTAACTGATGCTTCTTATAGAACGTCTACAGCAGTCGTAAATTACATTTTTCAATTATTAGTGTTTCGGGTAATGATTTTAATTTTTTAATTACTTTTTGGCCTTAATAGGAGGACGAGTTTATTTTGTGGAATTTAAATAGATGCTCGTTATATCTTCTGTTTGTATTATAAGAGAGGGCATTTTTTTCAATCAATTTGTGAGTTCGCTCAGTTTTTTAAATTCTAGGCTTTAGGCTCTGCACGTACACGCATTATTTCAATGCCGTTCTAACTAATGCTTCTTATAGAATGTCTACAGCAGTCGTAAATTATATTTTTCAATTATTACTGTTCCAGGTAATGATTTTTGTTTATTAATAACTTTTTGGCTCTAATAGGACGACGATTTTATTTTGTGGAAATTAAATAGAAGCTTGTTATATTTTCTGTTTGTATTATGAGGGGGGGGGGGTAAATTTTTTTCACGAATTTGTGAGTTCGCTCATTTTTTTTAATTCTACGCTTTAACTATTGTTGTTGCGTTATTTAAACTTTTGTTTTTGGGCCGGACAGTCCGGCGTGCAATTTTGTCTCCTTCGTGGTATCGAATATTTATTTTCGTATCTGTTTTAATTTTTTTTTTAAATTGATGAAAAAATATATTATTATATTTTTCTAAATAAATCCACGATGATTCATCGTAATAGATAAATTTGGGTAAACAAATGACTGCTGGGTTGACAAGTTTGAATTTTTCCGCGGAAAGAAAAAGATTGTAGATGTGACATTTTTTATTTTATTTTCCGTATATTTTTATTTTAGTCATGATGCTGAAAGTATAAATATTTATTTTGATTATGCTTACTACCAGCGAGCAGTTACGGAGTGAAGTTCGATGAATAGAATTAATATCGAAAATTAATTCGCTCGGTTTAACGACTTTCGAGGGTCGTTTAATGCTCCAGACATTCCCGAGGAGTAATCTATCGGGTAAAAGTCGGTATAGTAATACATATATCAATAGTGAAATATGCTCCTGCGGGAGAGCTGCGTGGCTGTTTGGACGTAATGTTGCAGCAGAGGCGTTGGCCGAGGGAAAAATCGAGCTTAGAAGTGGAATATAATGAGGCAGTAAAGCCTTCTCCGAGGGGTTTCCAGCAATAAATGTCTAAGCAGCGGTAATGGGGTTGCGGCTAAAAGGTGACTGGCTGGTCGATGCTAATAAACAAGTTAGTTCCGAGTTTCTGTCGAGTTTCAACTACGAGTCTAGTTTGACGCAAGTTAAATATAATTCTCAGCCGGTAACCTTCGACCTTTTATTCCTTTTGGGGCAATAAAATGGCGCGCTTAGTAAAGTAGCAGAGAAGTCGACAGAAAATATATATATATGTATATATATCTATAACTATTGTACGTTTCCCGGTTTCATCGAAAAGCTATCTCGAATCTTGATACCACAAACACACGCAACCTTCAAGCGCAAGTGTCTGGTCTTTTGGTACGTTTTGAAAAGTCGTTGAAAAGTGTCTTATCTAGAATACGAGAGCTTGAGCCGATTCTGAGGGGTGTATGTATATATATATATATATATATATTCGAGCATCGACAGAGCTGCCGGATCGCACGGGATTACCAAGAGATTGCCAAGTTTCGGAGAGGCGTTGTTAGTCGATACTTAACGGGTATGAGGATAAGAAGGAGAAAGTCGTTCGAAAAGTTGGCTAGACGCTTCGGAAGGAGAATTTTCTGATAGACAGTAACAAGCAACATTGATACATTTTATCCACAGAATATAATCCATCAGTATTACGTCCATTTCCTAAAATTTATTTGTCTCCTTTCACATTGATAAATATAATTAATGTCTTACATGCTGGATATTTAAAAAAATCAAATAGTGAAAAAATTACACTTTTGAGAAATTCCCATCTCCAATTGTTACTTTGTTAAGTGATGTTTAAAGAGTGTGAAAATAAGAAGGAAAAAGAATTTCGAAAAGTTCTCTAGATGCTTCGGAAGGAGAATCTTCTGATTCTTCTGGTTCTGATAGACAGTAACAAACAACATTGATATATTTCATCCACGGAATATAATCTATCAGTATTATTACGTTCATTTCCTAGAATTTATTTGTCTCCTTTCACATTGAAAAATATAATTAATTTCTTACATGTTGGACATTTAAAAAAAATCAAATAGTGAAATAATTACACTTTTGAAAAATTTACATCTATTGTTACTTTGTTAATTGATGTTTAAAGAGTGTGAAAATAAGCAGGAGAAAGACGTTCGAAAAGTTGGCTAGACGCTTCGGAAGGAGAATCTTCTGATAAACAGTAACAAGCAACATTGATACATTTCATCCACGGAATATAATCTATCAGTATTATTACGTTCATTTCCAAAAACTTATTAGTCTCCTTTCACATTGGAAAAAATAATTAATTTCTTACATGTTGGACATAAAAAAAAAAAATAGTGAAATAATTACACTTTTGAGAATTTCACATCTCCAATTGTTACTTTGTTAACTAATATTTAAAGAATGTGAGAATATAAAGGAAAAAGACATTCGAAAAGTTGGCTAGAAGTTTCGGAAGGAGAATCTTCTGATACACAGTAACAAACAACATTGATACATTTTATCCACAGAATATAATCCATCAGTATTACGTTTAATTCCTAAAACTTATTTGTCTCCTTTCACATTGAAAAATATAATTAGTTTCTTACATGTTGGACATTTAAAAAATAAAATAGTGAAAAAATTACATTTTTGATAAATTCATATCTCCAATTGTTACTTTGTTAATTGATGTTTAAAGAATGTGAGAATAAGAAGGAAAAAGACATTCGAAAAGTTGGCTAGACGAGAAGGAAAATCCTTCTCTGATAGACACGAATAAGCAACATTAATATATTTCATCTATGAAATTCAATCTATCTGTACAACATTTATTGCCTAGGATCTATTTTAAACCTATAATAGCTAAGGTCCTTTAGCGTTGCAACAAAATATTTAATAACATGATGGAAATTTGTTAGACCCAAAATATTGAACAAATATCCCTTTTTTTTCATGGAAATTCGTTTTGCTTTTGAAATTTCCATCGAACTCCAATGCTTCTATTGTTTTTTCAGAATTCTAATATTAACATTTTTTTTATATTTCTAAAAGTAGCTCTCCCTAAAATGTATATCAAACACGCTACGTTGTTACGCAGAAAAATTGTGCTACTATTTTTCAAGTAAAATCAACTATAAAAATGCCGATATAAATAAAAATGAAATATAACTGTAAAATAAAATCAATCCTAGGAATACTACGAATATTTTAGTGCATCATAAAATTATGACGCCACTTCTGTGTCTTTTTATTCTTATGCCATTGATTAATCATAATCTACAATTGTAATAAAAAACACTATTTGTTTCATCGATCGAATGTAGTAGTTAAACAAATAATGAGTCCAGACCTCGGGGGGGATACGAATTTTAAAAAATAGAGACGAAAAAAGAGAAAAATGTGTTCATCGATCCAGCTTATGAACAAAAGCCAATATTTTCCAACGGTAACTCCCGCTCAGTCGCACTCTCTTCCCCCCTTCATCTCTCTCTCTCTCTTTCAGAGTCCCTCGTCGATTGAATTATTCATAGGCGATTCCGCACAATGGCTTTTACAAAATGACGTCGTGCCGGTACTACTATCCTGCGTAGAGCTCGACCGCTACTTGGTACCGCTCTCCGAGAAATAGAACTCTTTGCCCTTTCTCTCTTCGTGCGCCACAAAATCGACCCTAATAAACGTCGATTAAAGCGATATTGCGAGGGTCGTGTACCAGTTGGCCGGCAAAGCGACGATATCGTTGACGCAGTATCCATATATATTCTTCTTCTTCTTTGCCGCTTGTTGTTTCTTTCACATTTTCACATTTATGAGATCACGATTCGTATAAAATTGGCCAAATTTTCTGGCAAACAGACCTAATAGGTAATTCGTTTGATTTCGACGAAAAATTGTCCACTTAAGGTAGTCCAATCGAAGCAAACTTCGGGAACTTTAAGGATGAAATTTCTTTTATATTTTTTCCACTATTTTTTTTTACCAGTTTATAGTTAAAAAATTATTTTTGTAGTATTTATGTATAACTAGAAATAATTTTTTTATGGACAACATTTATTACCAACGTTTTTTTTTCCAAAAACAAAAAAAAAAAATTGTTGGATATTTATAAAAGTTTTCAATCACTTCGTGAGTTGGAATACCTTAATTAATGACCTGGCGGAGATTGTAGAGAAAACAAGACCAATTTTCTCTGACATGGTGAAAATTAAATGCGAGAAAAGTTATAATTGAAAGGTTACACGAAGCGCGTGTGAGAATATAGCGAGCAACCTGATGCTCTTCGATCCGTCGACAAGTCTGGAAGTATCTTCGTCTATAATTCGCTCACCACCGTCACCGCCAGTAGAGTCATCAGCCTCCTTGTGGCATCGCACGTTACCTCCCCTACCTCTTTCTCTCCTTCTATCTCCGTCCTGCATTATCGGAGGAACGTTAAACTGCGAAGGACTCGGGCGTTTAATTAATACAATTAAAACGCCGGCTGTAAAGCGGTTAGGCCGAAGGGTCGCGGCCGACTTTTAATGCCTTCGGTAAGAGAGACAATTTCGTTAAAAGTTTGTTCTGCAGGCCGTGGAATATAGAAGATACGCGATTGGTGCAACGAACTCGTGCCTTATATTTACCAAAGCGAAGAGAATATTCGCGATTGCAAATCTTACAGGCTTTTAATTATTTAGCAAGCTCGAAATAGCCATTTTGCTGCCTCATAGATGAAACTTTATTTTCGTGATTTTTTAGTGTTGAGATATTCATTTCATTATACTTAAAATTGGGTGAAAAGTCGATAAAAGTGGCCTAGAAATAAAAATCCGCTCTGTGTGTGTGTGTCTGTGTCTAGGTTGGCTATAAAATTAATAAATCTCACAATCAGAGAACGGGTAGGACTATCAGACTGAAAATTGGCACATAAGTGAAGGAAATCTTGCCCTGTCATTGTTGTAAATTGAATTGAAATTCGTTGTGTCCTTTGTATTTTATCACAGTTAAATTTTTTTGTGATTGAAAAATTACTTGATACATTAACTTGTACAAATTTTGACCTAACGATCTGAATATTTTTCTGCACTTGCAATTGCCACCAGGATCGATTGGTATTGCATTTCGGCAGAATCGATAAAGCGGTTTAAAAGTTATGATTTTTTCTTTCAATATTTTTTCCTATGCTGCAATCTTTGTAACTCGAAAACGGCTCGACGTATTTACACTGTTAGAAAAGATTGGAAGTTTTTATTCATAAACTCATTTTAATTTTTTATACAAATTTAAATTTTATACACAATTTAATATAGAATTGTGGTATAAAATTCATGTATTTTCCAGTAAAATTAAAGTAAATTATTGAATGTGCTGTACGATAAATTAATTTTACATTACACTTGTATACTAAATTTAATATACTAGTTTATTAATAAAAACTTCCAGTAAAAGTACATTAAATTTCAAGTAGATTTTTTTTACAGTGTAACTAAAACATTGCATTGGAGTGAAGCAGATTCTATCTGACTGTTGAGGTAAATTTAATGAGATTCGACAAAGCTACTCAAGTTTTATAAGATTCAATATTCTGGAAACTGTAATAGTATTGATAATAAAAGTAAATATTGCTTCTATGTACGGTATTTAAATCGAGCTTGATGACATTTAAAACAGCAAATTCTGTTATCAAGTTACGTGTCGTGTATAAATCTGAATTGGAGTTTGACGTAAGCTCGAATAATTGCTTCGTTTAACTAGAACTGATAATTGAGAGAAAACGTTCCATTGATACTAATTAATTACTGCTACAAACTCGTGCCACTCAATATTTTGTATTATAATACTTTATCCATTAATATTCTGTTTTGTCTTTTTTATTTTTATTCCATAGGGCTTGTAACAGTTTTCCTTTAAAAATGCATCCTGCATTTTAATTTAATGCATTGTAAAAAAAAATCCAGTTTTACTGTAATGTACAAGCATTGGAAGTTTTTATGCATAAACTGATATACTAAATTTGATAGATAATATAAAATGTCTGTTATTATTTTTCAAAAAAAAAATTCAATTTTACTGTAAAAGTACATTAATTTTACAAGACAGTTTTATATTAAACGAAAGGAGTTATTCGCGAAAACTTCCCAATATTTCCACACCGAAAGAAAAGATTTCATTGACCCCAAAGAAATGGGTGGATTGATTTTTTTTCATTGATTTAAATGAAATAGTGCATTTGAATTTCAAAGAGAAAATTTCATTCCCTGCAAATAAAGATTTACTTAACGAGCATATAATAAAGAAACAGTTTTATTGTTTTAAAGAGACGTTTTGATTGGTTCAAAGTAATGTTTTCATTGATCTCTCTCGCACACCTAACCTCACTTTTTTGTTTTCCGGTTCTCTCGAACGAACGGCTTCGAGTTTCGAGGAGCCAGAAGCTTAGCCTATTTCTGCCGTACTTCCTTACATACTCACAAAATTTGAGCTTTATCTGCCGCGTACTTCAGGAAAAAATAGGTTTCGAAATTTTGAGCTGGTAAGAAGAAGGTTTCATTGAATCAGAGACGATATCTTTGAAATCAATGAAAAAGGTTCATTGGTTTAAAGAAATGTTTCGAAGAAACAATGTCACTACTTTTCATTGAGTTGGAGATAATTCAAAGAAAAGATAGTATTGAAATTCAAGTATTTCATTTCATTGGCAAAGATTTCCGTGAATCAATGAAACTTTTTCTCTCGGTGCAACAGAGTGATTGAAAAAGCGTTTATTAATATTTGTAAAAAACTAAATTCTTTTATCAAGTTACTTGTTGTGTATAAATCTCAGGAGGAGCTTAAAATAAGCTTGATTAATTACTTTATTTAACTGGAATTGTTGATTGAGAAAGTGCCTTCAATCGATACTAATTATTAATGATAGAATTAAAGCTACAAGCTCGTGCCGTTCAATATCTTCTTTCTGCACGCCTCGCATTTTTATATTCTATTTACCGATATCTTGTTTCGTCTTTTTTATTTTTATTCCGAAGGACTTGTAACAGTTTCCCTTGAAAAATTCATGCTGCATTTAAATTTAATGCATTATAAAAAAATCCACTTGTAATTTAATATAGAAGTACTGGAAGCTTTTATGCATAAATTGATATATTAAATTTAATATAAAATATAAAATTAATGTATGGTATGGCAAAAACGCTGAAAGTATTTCAATATTTAAAAAAATTCAATTTTACTGTAAAAGTACATTCATTTTACAACATAATTGTACAATAAATAATGAAGATATATGCAAAAATTACCCAATGTTTTTAAAAGTGTGATTAAAATAAAAAGCGTTTATATGAAATTAAAAAATACTAAATTCTCGTATCAAGTTACATGTTGTGAATAAATCTCAAGAGGAGCTTAAAATAAGCTTGATTAATTACACTATTTATCTGAAATCGTTGATTGAGAAAGTGCTTTAATCGATACTAATTATTATTTAATGAATAAAAGCTCCAAGCTCGTGCTGTTCGATATATATATTTTTTCTGCAAGCCTCGCATTTTTATACTTTATTCACCGATATCCTTTCTATCTTTTTTCTCAGAGGACTTGTAACAGTTTTCCTTGAAATTAGCTCTCTGTTTCGACACGACTCGTAGTCTCGAGGATATTTTTAGCTCTCGAGATTCCAGCACTCTCGTGTACCACTCCGTCGTAGTCGTCTTTCGTCGTTGCTGGCTAGTAACGTGCAATTTAATTTGCTCGATACTATCGACAAAGGTTTTTGTCCCTTTTTTATCTCTCTCTCTCTCTTTTTCTTTCGCGTCTTTCTCGGGTTTACTTCCGGTGGGCCAATCGAGCCAAGCCAATCCCCATTATCGGCTTTATTTTGCCGCTTTGTCCATCGTCTTGTTCCTTTCGTTTTCATCTCCCTTTAAACTCTTTCCTCTTGTGTTTTCGACCATTCGTTGCTGCTTTTCGTCTCACCCCATTAATGGCTAAGCAAATTACATCGAAATTACTTTCTTTCTCTTAGAAAGGCGATCGCCAGTAGCGCAGTGACAGAGCCAATGGGTCTTAAGGGTTTCGACTTTTCTTACGTCAGCTTGCAGTGTCGTTTGATCTGTTATCGAATCTTAAGGGGGAGGAGAAGATCGGTATTTTAAGTTGAGTAAGAAAGACTGAGATATATAATTAGGAGCGAACGAACAAGCCGAAACTCCTGGCGAATAATTCACTTCTGATGAATTGAGTCGACAAAGCTTCTTTTCCACCTCCTCTGTAAGATGCTGCCAGAAACAGTCCTCAAGAAACGGAGAGGATAGCTAAAGAGCTGGCGTTTGTCAAACTAGACAGTTCTCATTGCTTTTTTATCTTTGCAAGTATTTTCTCTAATCGCTGTCATCACTTCGGATTGTATGCTATAAAAAATGTGAATGGGGTGTGAAAAGCGAACATGCGAATTTAAAGGATTTTTTATATGTACACATTTACAACCTACAGTTTGATGAGATTGAAATTTGAGTACGAAAAGATTTGAAAAACTTTAAAGCATTGGAGGCATGAGAAAAATGAAGTTTTAGTCATAATATGACGAAAAATTTATAAAAACATTAGTAAATAATAGTTTGACAAATTAAAGAGAAATCTGATTTTTTCTTATGACTTTTTTTCCCGAATATACATGATATTTTTTTCTAAATTTTCTAACAATCAAATTTCGCTTTTAATTTTGAGATATGGTTCAAAGTTTTGAATGTTTTTTGTGAAAAGGTACTGCCTTAATTTTGAAAACATTATATACTCGAGCAAATATTAAATATTTAAAAAAAAATGTATCGAAGTTGTTAAACAATTTTTAAATTATTTTTAGTAATTATTATAACCAAAATCAATGTTCATAATATCGTCAATAAAGTTGATTAGTTATTAGGTCTAAGTTCTGGTTAAAATCTATGTGTACATCCAATCAAACTGAAGATTAGGTCGGAATAAAAACGCATTTGTTAAAGAGTTTATAAATATTGCAGTATGTCGGCAGAAATTTTATGAGAAACATCAAAATGAGTTCTATTAATCATTCATTATAAATTATCCTAGTAGCTCGTTAAATTCGTCAGGAAAATTAAGCGCTACATTAGTGATAATCCCTTTTAAGGGGATTTGTTTGTGCCGCTTTATGCTTCACTTCACCACGCTATAATCACTTTTAGACTGCCCCAAATGCATTCTATGTATTCGGCATAGTATCCTGGTGGCTCAATGACTAGACAGCCTAGTCATTAACCGTATATTGTAATTACTGTTTATCGAAGTACAAATGTCACTTACAGTCGTGCTGTCACGATGGTGATTAAAATACCAGAGTTATTTCTTGAATCATACTCACCTTGACTAGCTTATGTCCTCTATGACGTAATTATTCAAAGAATTCCATAAAATGACCGGACGTCGTGTTCCCTCGTTACAAAGTGTAATTACAAGAATGAAAAAAAAAACACGTATTTCTTATAGCAACTTGCAACAAATATAATTTATATATTCGATGCAATAGATTTATACTTGTATTCAATAAATCAAGAATAATAATAATAACCACATTTTAGATAATTGAAAAGATTTATTTATTTAGTAATAAATTACAACATTAAATAATAATTTTAAAAATCCATACGCAATTAGAGTGATCAGTCTGAAGGACTTTAATTAATGGTTTGTTGGCCTCTCCCAAAATATTATTAACAAACTAAAATTGTAACAATGTGATAAACGACCACTAAATAATAATAATAATAATCGTGCGCCGAATTTAAAAAAACCACACTCCAGCGTAGACGTTTTAAATATAAACCAACTATATGTTCGCGTGTATTATTAAAAGCCTGAGCTCTTAATTTTTTAATCTTAAGTATTAATAGTCTTAATTCTATTATCTCTAACTTATATTCTCATGCATAGTCGACGTTAATAAACTAATTTTAAACAATAATAGTGATAATAATAATAACAGAAGTAATAGTAATCATGGTAATAATTGTGATTATTACATTCCAAGTATCAGTGATTCGAAAAAGCTATAAAAAAATTAATTGGCAATGATGCGAATTAGTGGGAATTTTTTTTTATTTCTCTGAGCACTTGTCGACAACAACAAAAAAATGGGAATATGGAACATTGGAGCTGAAGCGTTACGTGTTACGTCGTGCGAGAAGATCGATAATCCATTACCGTTATAACTCTAGTCGTAGACAACGATTCGCGCTCGGCAATGGCCTCTTTGTGAGCATCCACAAGCAGCACGGACAGCAGGCAGCACCGTTGGTGAATGCAACGCGATCTCGTGCCTCGCGCGATTTTCATTTCTCCACGAGGAAGCAAGTATCCCAGTATTCGAGTCGTCTCCGGTGGCTCTGACTCTCCGCAGTACTTTGGATCGTATAGCACCGACGGGAAACTCTTCTCTCGGCAAACTTACCGCCATTATACCCCGAAAATGAGAAAACTCTGCGAGTGCTTTCAAAACCTCAAGAATCTTCACAAATATCGGCATAGTTCCTTATTACAGTCTGATGCTGCTACAACGAAATCTGGATTTTTCTCGATTTCATTTGGATCGAAATAAAAATAACTTTATGGAATAAAATGGGAAAAGTTGGCAATATGTTGCGTTAAGGAGGGTCGAGTGCGTTTTTTGGAAGGGATAGGCCCGGTAGGGAACGCGGTGCGGTCGCACAAAACTGTGCGATAGAGACGCTGCTACGCAAGTTTAAAAAATCTGGATCTCGAGCCACATATTTGATTATTGTTAATTAAGGTAAACGCTCCGGTACCCAACCATGTACCAGTCTCCAACCACTGACACAAATATTGACTAAAATTAAGAAATTATGAATATGAAATAAATAAATAACTAGTGCTACCATTTTTGCAATTCTTTATGTCTGCATAGGCCAATAATAAAAATAGTCATTTGGTCGCTAAAAACCTATGTAGTTAATGCGACATTAAATAAATTCTTGAAAAAAAAAAAAAAAAAAAAAAAAAAAAAAAAAAAAAAATAGTCATTAATTTTTTTGTTGACGTTTTTTAAAGATATTGTGCACTGCAGACGCCGCTCAGAGGATCGGCGCATATCTTTTAGCCAGTTCGTTAAGAATTGGCGTAACGTTGTTAAGCTTATGACGCTGTTATTTTCACGATTCCCACAATAATTCGTGGCTTGTGGTATTCGCGAATAAATAGACTTTATAAATCTCCCATTAAAATTTGCGAAAAACCACTACTAAGTCGTCAATTCCCATGATTGGCTATTGGGGCGCATCCGCAGTATGCTGTACCGATATCCAACCGCGGCCTATACCCGGCCAACACAAACTCAGCGAACATAACCTCTATGGCAAGTTGATGCTGGTTGCACGTCACAGTGAGCCTTTTTATTAGTTATTATTTATCATAAATTATCCCAAACGTTGCGTGTAATTTAAGAAATAAAATGAAGTTTCAACGAATCGCATAGCCTCGTATCGGCGGGTGGTTGCGTATAGGGGCATGCTTGGTCGAGTATTTAGACATTACCTGAAATCGGTGGTCGGGTACTAGTCCATCGACTTTCTCAATTGTTTCCTAACTTTAACAAGAAACTATACCCCTGACATGAATTAATGGATGCTTTTCGAAAAGTAGAAAAGCTAAGCTTTGCATTAGTTATGGTTACAATTATAGAAAGGTCATTTTAGTATAAGAAATATAACTTTACAGTTTCCTGTTGTCTAAGATGGCCGGCTATTGGGGCGTTTACCTTAATTGTGAAGAACAAGTATCTGAATTTTTGCATAGAGCATCCTGAATGTATTCTTCATAGTTTGTAATATTTTAACTGCATGGTATCCGTATAAACTATCCTTAGAAATATAAAAATGCATAATTTTCAATCTGCCATGAGAAACAATGTTAAATAGTATCAATTTAAGAAATTTATTTCTCGAAAACCATGAAGATAAACTTACTCAAACTTTTTAGTTTAACTCAGGTCATCCATATCAATGGGTATTTAAAAAACCAGCATCTATTTCTTGTTACTGTTTTTGCGCTCGACCCTCCTTAAAAGGTCAGCGGGTGATGCGAGATTTTATGTAAGAAATTGTGTCATGTAGGTATAGAAAACATTCTCCGTCAGGTCAGCAGTTTTTTGTTGTGAAACTTTTAGATGTTTCTCACAATTAGTCAGTTTTTACTACTAATGACACTTTCTGTGAATTTTCTCAGATTTATTTTTGATAAGATTTAGAAGTGGACATTTTTTTTCTTGCGAGTGAAAAATAGAACATGAGAATTGTAAAATGAAAAGTGATTATTTTTTTGATGAAGTAATTTTTTGACGACAATTAGATTTGTACTTAAAAAAAAAAAGAATCAACAAAGTTGATTTTATAAGTAAAATGATCAAATTAATTAACATTTTGACCACTCGGAAAATGTCTATTTTACTTACAATTTTACAGAATTTATATATATCAAATATTCAAGTATTACAAAAATTGATTTGTTGACGATATTGACTGCTTAAAGACTCGACACACACGCGGTCAATTTTTTTTGTGGAGATTCTCCAAAATCTGTAAAATACAAAGATTGACAGAAATCATCGAACTAAAAAATTTGATTATTGACCTTAATAAAAGTATATTTAAAAAAATTAATTGAATTACCATTATATTCAAAACTCATTCAGAAAAAACATACATTCTACAACCATTTTCCAAAAAAAAATTAATAGTTCAAAATTTGTTTACAAGTCTATTAAAAAAAAAAAAGAAAACGTCGCTGAATTGACGACGAACGTCTTATAGCTTATGAAACGGTGTCGCACAAGTAAATGTAGAGTCGAGGTCGGCTATCACACGGTTTTCTTTCGCAATGAAAAAGTCTGCCGCAGTGTATCGTCCCAAAGGCGTTGACTGCAGTATCTCTTACTATGCTATAGTAAGAGATTCAACCTACGTGTACTGTAGTACTACGTTGGCACGACGAGTATCCGCTAGTATACGAGAGCCGCAGGATCGTCGGCGTGTGCTCTGAACCGCACTTTCCAAGTAAAGTTTCTTGCGTAAGACGCGCGTAGCGGCTCTCGAGCTCAGAATCGCAGGAGTTGATTTCTAAGACTATGACGTGGCTGCTGCTGCTGCCACTAGCCTCGCTCTCAGGTCACGTGGTTGTGGCTCGACTGGAAGTACAGCGTTAAGGTTGGTACCACAATCCACGTATACTACGTTTACTATAACAGCCACCACGAGGGCCTTGAAGAGAAAGGAACCAGAATAGGCGCCTGTGTTGAGCTCGACCAACGGTCAACGACCTCTTCTTTTGTTGTGTACGATGCTACACGAATTACGGCAGTTATATTCCCTTCAACTCTTTTCCTGTCTTCAGAGTTTTGTGGTAGAAAAGAAAAAAATTATAATAATAATAATGATTTGAGTGAATGATTGAAAATAATTTGAGATTATTCGTCAATCATTTTCAAGACTATTTTATTTTAACCGAGGCAACCACATGATCTTATTTGATATTCGATACTTTTAGGTTTCTTAAGGCTTTTTTTCAGAATTTTCACCTGCCGTTACCTGGAAATCAATTAACTTGTTCATCCGGAAATGCTGAACCAATTGTAACGACTTAGAACTCTGGAACGAGCGAAGGATCTTTACGAAATTTTGTGGAAGTGGCGGCAGGTGTTACGTGTCCACGTCTCTATTTTCTCTAAGCTTGTTTTAACGTGGCTTTCCTGGTAAAAGTAGTTCGGCGGATCATTACAAAACGTTTTGTTAACTTTACAAAAATATTGTGATATATTTCTAGTTTTACAAAAAAAAATAGAATAATCTTGTATTTTTCTTTTACAATATTTTATTTTATTTTATTTTTTTATTAAAAAAATCCTTTTACTGAGAATCAGTTGTACCAATTTGAAAATTTGTCAAGTTTACAAAATCTTTACAATTCAAATAGAAAATAAACTAAAAATAAGAAAAAATATTTTTCTGGTCTAATTTACAAAATCTTCACTTTTCAAATTGAACATAATAATCCATAAAGTCCGAATTCTGTTGTCACATTTTCGAAATCTTTATTTTCCCAACTAAACACAAAAATCTATAAGGCACGATTTTTTTTTCAAAACAGCAAAACAAATTTATTACTTAGAAGTTGGCAAGTCGATTTTCCTAATTATTTTTTACAATGCCCACGAGATACCACTAGAAGGTCGTAATATACTCGCCTCTTCCATCTTTTCCAACGATTTTTTTCCCAGTCTTTTCCGAATTTTCACCTGTCGGCCTATGAGCCAATTAACTTGTCCCGCCTGCAAACCTTCATCGCCCTAACGACCCCTAATACTAGAGCACAAAAAAAAAGGTCTCAAGAAAATTCGATAAAAGTGGCGTCAGGTGTTACGTGTCTCTATTTTCTCTATCCCCTTTTCAACGCATTTACCCGGCTAAAGTTAGAGTTTTGTGGCTCCGTTGTTGTAATTGGGACGTTGCGTCGTGAGAGAAGAACTTGTACCGAAGGGATAAGGGCTAAGAGGGCAGGTGCTAAGGAGGGGCGCCGTTACAACGGAGAGCTACTCGGCAGAAGCAGCAGGTAGCGTTCACCGCACGGCTCGACGATTCCAAGCCACGAACGGACAGACGTACGTACGTACGAACGGACAGGCAACCGGCAATCGCTCGAACGGATCAAGTTTTCGAGGTTCTTTCTAGCTCTCACTGGCTGTCTTCCCTTATTTCATTCTGGCTCAAGAGAGGGGGACGGGCGCCCGCGACTGCATACCTACCGATTGCTCGACGTGGCGATCGAATAAAGGGGAAGAGAAAGGAAAGGAAACGTACCGAAGAAGCCCGCTCGGCGCGACGCTTGAGAGAAAGAAAGAAAGACAAGAGTGCCAGCGGTCGTAGACCCTTGCCAGCGAGGCGATCGACACGAAGAAGCCTTCTTCTTATTCTTCTTCCACTTCTTCTCTTCTTCTACGCCTTCTTCTTCTTCTTCTTCTTCGACTCTCCTATTGCTTCTACAGGTTTGTTGAAACCCTGGCCTACTGTGGGGTTATATGGAGCTTTGAGGTAAACTCGATGAATCGATTGGAACGAAAACCATCTCGTCTTGGAGATTTTTCTCACTAAGGATTTTTCTCTCCAACATATTTTCCGATGCTTTTTCAGACTATCTGCTTAAATTGGCAGTGACTCTTAATAGTAAAAAAATGATGGAGTAAACTTTATTTAGATATGTGGGACATTTTTAAGCTATGGCATTTTTTTGATTGTTTTTGATCTTTTGTAGTCACACTGAGTACAATCGAAACGTCAGTTTTTCAATTGAAAAAGTGTCCCTGCATAGTGATCTCTTTATGATTTTTTAAAACATGTTGCCATTAGATTTCTTAATCAAATAGCGAAATTAAAAAAATGGATCGACTTTTCTTAAGTAATATAGAATGTTCAAAACATGTTCCGTAATTTTTTTGATCCACATTAGACGGATAGTTTTCTCACGATATATGAAGTTGACTGGGTAGAATCGACCCAAGTGTGGGTACCGTAGAATCGCTATTATATCTCACTAGTTTATAAATCTATTTCATCTATTCCACGGTAAAAATGAAATAACATCTTTTTTACGATCGTCATCAGGTTCTCCTACAAACGTTGACATAAACTTTTTGTTATTTTACATTTGCCTGACATTTTCCGATTTACGAAAAATAGAGGAATAATTTGTAGCTTGTCGCCTTGCCAGCGAGGTGATATTCCTTTTCTTCTTACTCTTCTTCTTTTCTCTGCAAGTGCTTCTCTCTCGAGTGTTAGGTATCCATGCTTCGAACTTTTTTAAGCACTTCTTAAAGTTTCCACCTTAAATTGACAGTGACTCTTAATAGTACTTAGTAATAAATAGTATGCAGAAAAAATGTTAAGCTGTGGAATTTTTTTGGTGGGCTTTAAATCAAGGGAAATCTTTAATATAGGGGAGATGGGGGCAAAACGGGCAGCTCCATTAAAAATCGGGATTGGGGGCAAAACGAGCACCGTCTCAACTTTCGTAAAAACGATTTGTCTCAGTTTTTTACGTTCCTTAGATAGGGAAAGTGCGGAAAATACGTCAAATTGGTGATGAAAAAAAATTGATAATCTTCATCAGATCAGAATTTTTTTAATCATCCGTTCAGAACTTTTTTTCGATACTTTGTTGAGCAAAGAAAAAAAAATATAGTCAAATGTACTTTTCAAAAATTTTACAATCAAATTAATTCTTTGAAAAAAAAGTCGGTATATCATAAAGAAATCAATTAGAACGAAATTCTCATTTTATGATTTGGTGCCAATTTTGACCCCGATACTTATATTTAGCCGAGATGCCTGTTTTGCCTCCCTGCCTGTTTTATTGACATCACCAATTATTTTCCGAAATTTTCAAGTAAGAAATGTCAGGAAAAGTCGTGTTCGAAAAAGTTGAAACGATGCCCGTTTTGCCCCCAATTGTCAATTTCAGTCATGATGCGCGTTTTGCCCCCCAGCTCGTTTTGCCCCCATCTCCTCTACCTGATTAATTTTTATATCTATTTTATCCACTCCACGGTAAAAATAAAATAATATTTTTTAGGTATAAACATAATGTGATTTCTACAAACGTTCACAGAAATATTCTTCTTCTTTTCCTCTTCCTCTTCCACCTCTTCTTCTTCTTCAACTCTCGTATTGCTTCTACGGGTTTGTTGGATTCCAGGCCTACTGAAGGGTTATATAGAGTTTCGAGGTAAACTCGAGGAATCGATCGGAACGAAAACCATCTCTCCCCGGAGATTTTTCTCTCCAAGTGCTTCCTTCTCTTTGTGTAAGAGTGAGAGAGACGAAATATCAGAGAGAATGACGCGGCGAGACAAGCCGAAGAATAAAGAATCTGGAGTCGGCCAGAACAAATATTTTCGACATCTCAGAGAGAGTTAGTTGAGAGACAAAGAAAAGCGACGAAAGATTTGGACAAGCGGGCGGCCCATTGGTGGGCAAGAGCGGCGCTCACCAGCGGAGATATTCACTGTGCGGGTTTTGGTTCGGTTTTCTTCGCTGGCACCAACTGAAACGCTACACCGGGCACGTGCTGTCGAGGCTGGTTAGTAAACAACCGCCGACCACTTTGAGTCCTTCCGCGCTTATTCGCTCTTCGTACCTACAAACCATCCTCTTCCCTTCCCCTCCGCCCTCCCCGACTTTGCCTTCTCGAGAATATACACAAAACTGTATACCACAGCATCAAGTGCAACTCTCGCTATACACAGACTTTCTGCCTACACTCGACGATGTTGGATGTTTTTCTTCTTCTCCTTCCGTAAACGTTGGGATCTACGGTTACTATATATATTTTAAAAAAAGGTTCGACATATTTAGAACTCTTCCAGATATAAATTTACCGAATTATAAATCTACTGTAAAATTCAACATAATTTAACTGATAGATAAAATTCATAGTTGCCACTTAAAATAATGGCTATCGTTTCCCTGATTAATCGGGGCAATTATTATTAATTTGACATATTAATAATTTTTGCTTGCCTACAAAAAAAAAATATATATATATATTCCTCGTAACCAGCTACTTTTTTTCTTAATTATTTTTTTACTCATTATGACACTTCATTTTTGTCTTAATATTTAATATATCCGACCTGTGTATGTACAGAACCTGTAGTAAAATTGTCAGAGAGGAAGAAAAAAAAATTCGGAGGTATAAAAAAAAGTTTCCAAAAATTTTTTTTACTCATTCGCATACTTCACAGTTGTCTTTTTTAGTGTTATATAACCTAAATTAGTATGTCCAGAACTTGTATACAAATGGTGAAAGTGAGCAAAAAAAAATAATGCAAATAAATGAATTTCTAAAAAAAATTAGTGTCTGAACTGACATAGAATGTCTTATATTTCAATGTCGTATGAAAGCTGTACATGCAAATTATTCAATTGTCCGGTTTTAAAAGCCTCGTTGTTTAGAGTAGTTATGTTGAGCCTCATAAGGGAGGCTCCGAATTCCCAAGAGAGCAGCTGATACATAGCCGTCGCGGGTGCGTCCGTTGAGGTCCAACGACTGCAAAGTAGTCTCTAGTGGGTAAAGGCGTGGTAACGCGAGACGCTTTGCAGCTAATTTGTGTAGCTTGGAATTCTCAACACTCAGAAATGTATATAGCATATGAGAGCAGTAGTAGAAGCAGAAGCAGCAGCAGCAGCTTGTTCGCTCTTGTAGTTCTTTAGCTTCTCGCCGCTCATAGTTGAACTAACCGAGAGCTCTCCGTATGTATAACGGCTCGACCTAATTACATACAAGGCGCGCGAGCGACAGAGCACACAGAGCTAGCTCGAAGTGAAAAGGCCGAGCACGTGACGGCCAACGTATGTACTATGCATATTCCATCGCGACATATGTAATAATTGCGTGTGCATAGGCGTCGCGTGTATACTGCTACGTTGCATCGACCGATCGATTTAATACTATACATTACCGGGGTCACAGCGGCTATGACTGTTGCCCGTTCCCTTCGCTTCAACTAAAGCCAACGATGCCACCTGCAGGCGTCGGTTCAACTCTCTGGTCCTTGGGGGGATTTTGGTACATCGTTCCCTACCGCATATTTTGATTTTCATCAGTGTTGCACATAATTGTAAGAAAGACTGATAATTCAGAATTAAAATCTATACTAAACAATTATTTAAACAAGCAACTAACTTTAATTATTATGTACAATTGAATATTTACATCGTTACAACAGTTCAGATTAATTATTATACTTTATGAATGAAAAATGTTGGGTATTATCAAAATTATTATTATTTCATAATGGTAATATTTACAGCAGGAAGAATTGATTTAGCACGAAATTTTGTGAAATCTAAGTTCTTTTGTAAATTATAACAATTACGCAATTAACATTTTTAAAAATGCTAATTGCTTATAATAACAAAAAAAGCCTGCAAAGTAGAACCTTGCAAGTATTGCTTCCTCAGTATTTTACACTTTTGACAAAGCTACCTCTATGAGTAAGTATGTTGATCAATTTTGACTTCCTCATAGAGGAAGCTTTGTAAAAAGCGAGAAATAATGAGGAAGCGATTTGCAAGGTTCTACTTTGCAGGCTTGTTTATGCTCTAGACTTTTTTCTAAAAATTCAAAGTGTCGAAGAATTTTAACCGTGCAACCGATTTTTTTTTTCAAATTTGTACTAAAACCTTGTACCATAGTAGTCCATATGTGGGCCAAATTAGAACCCGGTATCTCGGAATTTGCACGAGCCAGTGCGAGAATGAGATTTTTCGAAAAATTCAAAATGCCATCAAATTTGAATGGCTGGACAGATCTGCGTCAATTTTGTACTTAAATATTTTTCGATAATAGTCCATATATGGACAAAATTTAAGATAAATCTGTGCAAAATTTCAAAATCTTTTTTCTTTCGTGCCGGCATTTTTTTTTCTTATTCACCAAAATCGAAGTTTACCGACATATCGATAGTTCCTTTGAATAAATTCATTATTAACAATCAATAATCATGAAATCATGTCGAAAATTGCAGCCCAATATCTCAGATTTTACAGAGATATAGTCTTTGAAGACATTTTTTAAAAAATTGAAATTGCAATAACATTGGAACCGCTTTACCGATTTTCACCAAATTTAGTACAGTTCATGGTTTGATGGTAGTCTATTTACGTACAAAATTTCAGCCCGATATCGGGTGGGATACAAAATTTGGAATGTCGAAAGTTTGGAATTACTAATATCTTGAAATTCCAGAATTGTGAAAATTAAAATAACGATAGATAAGTTGCTTGAATTTAAAAATTTAAAAATATCACGATGTCCAATGATTATTTGTTTTTCTTATTTATTCGAACAATATTCAAATAATAATTATTTTTTTAAATTTATTCGAACAATATTCGAATAATTATTTTTTTGTTGTTTATTCGAACAATATTCAAATAATAATATATTTTTTTATTTATTCCAATAATATTCGAATAATTATTTATTTTTCTTATTTATGCGAACAATATTCAAATAATAATATATTTTTTTATTTATTCCAACAATATTCAAATAATAATATTTTTTTTGTTTATTCCAAGAATATTCGAATAATTATTTATTTTTTTAATTTATTCGAACAATATTCAAATAATAATATATTTTTTTATTATATAAATAAATATTATATTTTTTATATTATTATAAATAAATATTATACAAATAAAAAAATATATTATTATTTAAATATTGTTCGAATAAATTAAAAAATAAATAATTATTCGAATATTCTTGGAATAAACAAAAAAAAATATTATTATTTGAATATTGTTGGAATAAATTTAAAAAAAAGAATTATTCGAATATTGTTGGAATAAATAAAAAAATATATTATTATTTGAATATTGTTCGCATAAATAAGAAAAATAAATAATTATTCGAATATTATTGGAATAAATAAAAAAATATATTATTATTTGAATATTGTTCGAATAAACAACAAAAAAATAATTATTTGATATTGTTCGAATAAATAAAAAAAAATTATTATTCGAATATTGTTCGAATAAATTTAAAAAAATAATTATTATTTGAATATTGTTCGAATAAATAAGAAAAACAAATAATCATTGGACATCGTGATATTTTAAAATTTTTAAATTCAAGCAACTTATCTATCGTTATTTTAATTTTCACAATTCTGGAATTTCAAGATATTAGTAATTCCAAACTTTCGACATTCCAAATTTTGTATCCCACCCCCGATATCTCTCAATTTATGGAAGTTATAGCGTGAAAACGATTTTTTCAAAATTTTCAAAATGCTGTAAAATCTAAATTTTCGAACCGATTTACGTCAACTACAATCCCAAACAGTATTCTATGATAGCCCACTCGCGTGCCAAATTTGAAGAACATTTAATGAAAATCACATACACACACACACACATACAGACATTTCGTAAAAACCACTTTTCTCGATGTTTTATGACTTTCTGAGTGCACTGACATGAAAATCTCGAAAAAAAAAAATTTCACGAAAACAAAGCTTCCTCTATGAGGAGGCAAAACATACATTTTTATCAATTTATTTACAAACGCAATGAAAAGGATAAACAATACTCCATTAACTTATTTATTATTTATATAACACACAGTTATGTTTATACGAATGGAATTTCAATGGAATTTTTTTTAATGGTTGAAAACGCTAACAAAAATGAATATCATATTTATCAAATAAAAAATCCAATACAATGAGTTCACTCACTGAAAAAGCCTCGAAACGGATTACCCATTAATTCGGTGACGAATGATTTACGATTTCCTTCTTGAGTTTCCCCCTTTTTTTCGGTCGTGGTCTTTGATGTCGCGTTACATACGAGCCCTAAAAAATGCGTGTGATATTTCAGTCGACGGTCAGGGTCGAGAGTCGAGTCGTTTGTACGATAGATCCGAGTTGATGGGCCACAGGTAGAAGACTCGTGAAAAGAGAGAAGAAAAAAGGGAAAAAGCTTGCTAGATTATCGTGTGTTGTGCTGCAGGTGCCTCATCGTGCATTGTTCTGTGCGGCGACCGCCCGCCCGCACGCCCTACCTCTCGACTGACTGGTTTTTTCCAAACAGGTTGCTACTCTCAGCCAGCGAGTCAGGCCTATTTCGTGACTGCCGTTGTCTTTCTCTCTCGCGCTCGCACCTTCATTTGCCCTTCTCTTTCTATCTCTCTCACTCTAAGCTCTCTCGAATTACGTTACAAGGTGCCTGTCCTGACGTTGCGCTACAGCAGACCCTTCTATTCTCATCTGTGACCCGAAAGCCGAGAAAGATCAGCGTCGAGTTTTCTCCCAGCTTTAAGCCACAAGGGAGAAAGAAAAAAAAGGGACTTTTGTTTCCTGTATCATCAACTTTAGTTCGGTGAACCATGTACTAAAATTTAATAAATTGTGCAATTTAAAAAATTACAGTTTAATGTTTCCCGTGTATTATAATTACATACAATTTATATGATATTATATTATATGATATTTTTGTTCATATTTCATTTTTATATATTTTTTTTATTGTTCGTGCAGAATTTTATTTATGCATTGCAGGACTAAACTCGAACGGAATTTATGTCAATCGTGACATAATAATAATAATAATAATAATAATATATAAATGACATAAGTTTTAAAAATACTTTTATTTTTTAAAATTTTTTGCGGTACCTGCATTTTCTTAAAAAAAAATATTGATCGTCAAACTTCAAAAATCTGAAAAGAAACTGAATAATCTGTTGACAAAAATAAATATTTTTGAGATCCAAGCCGAAGAGGACCGACAACTCCGTCCATTTGTTTCGAACTTAAAAAAAAAATTTATATAAAAAAAGGAAAAAAAGAATAAAATGGTATGTTTTCAATGGGCGGTAGCTAGACACATTTTATATATACAACACATGATTTTTAATAATTTTTTCAGATTTTTCCCAAAGTATACATATAAATATGGATCATATGGGTCATTCCATGCCAAGCGGGCCACCCAAATTTAGCATGGTCGCAAAAATGGTTCACAATTATTGTAAAAGTTGTTTAGAATATCACGAACATCCATAAATTATTTTAGAATTTTAGCATCTATGATTTACCCACAATTTAATACCGATTTTTTTTATTTCAATTTTTTCAATTCGCTATATATTCAAAATTACCGACCGTACAAAAAAATTGTACCTGTACAAAATTTTTGTTTTTAAATGTACTTTTTTTTAAAAAACTTTGCCATAGTCGCTTAAAAGAAATTTCCGACATTTACAAAATAAAGTAATAATATTTTTTTTCGTTGAGGCAGACTATTTCCATTTTTCTCAAAATTTCTCAGAATTTCCATTATTATGCTTACAAACTACAGAAAACTTGGAAAACTTGGAGTGAAACAACTTTTGCAAAAGTTGTTTAGAGTACCACGAACATCCATAAATTATTTCAGAATTTTAGCACCTATGGTTTATCCACAATTTAATAACGATTTCTTTTTATTTCAATTTTTTCAATTCGCTGTATATTCAAAATTACAGATCGTACAAAAAAAATGTACCTGTATACAATTTTAGTTATGTGAAAACTTTAAAAAAAAAACTTTGCCATATCCTCTAAAAAAAAATGTCGGACATTTACAAAATAAAGTAATATTTTTTTCGTTATGGCAGACCATTCCGATTTTTCTAAAAAAATTCACAGAATTTCCATTATTATGCTTACAAACTTGGAAAACTTGGAGTGAAACAACTTTTGCAAAAGTTGTTTAGAGTACCACGAACATTCATAAATTATTTCAGAATTTTAGCATCTATGGTTTACCCACAATTTAATACCGATTTTTTTTATTTCAATTTTTTCAATTCACTGAACATTAAAAATTACCGATCGTACAAAAAATTTGTTCCTGTATAAAATTTTACTTTTAATATGTACTTTTAAAAAAAAACTTTGCCATAGCCGCTTAAAAGAAATTTCCGACATTTACAAAATAAAGTAATAATATTTTTTTTTCGTTGAGGCAGACTATTTCCATTTTTCTCAAAATTTCTCAGAATTTCCATTATTATGCTTACAAACTACAGAAAACTTGGAAAACTTGGAGTGAAACAACTTTTGCAAAAGTTGTTTAGAGTACCACGAACATCCATAAATTATTTCAGAATTTTAGCACCTATGGTTTATCCACAATTTAATAACGATTTCTTTTATTTCAATTTTTTCAACTCGCTGTATATTCAAAATTACAGATCGTACAAAAAAATTGTACCTGTATACAATTTTAGTTTTTGAATGTACTTAAAAAAAAACTTTGCCACAGCCTCTTAAAAAAATGTCCGACATTTACAAAATAAAGTAATAATATTTTTTTTCGTTGAGGCAGACTATTCCGATTTTTTTCAAAATTTGGCAGAATTTCCATTATTATGCTTACAAACTATAGAAAACTTGGAAAACTTGGAGTGAAACAACTTTTGCAAAAGTTGTTTACAGTATCACGAACATCCATAAATTATTTTAGAATTTTAGCATCTATGGTTTACCCACATTTTAATAACGATTTTTTTTATTTCATTTTTTCCAATTCGCTGTATATTCAAAATTACCGTTCGTACAAAAAATTTGTTCCTGTATAAAATTTTAGTTTTCATATGTACTTTTTAAAAAAAAACTTTGCCATAGCCGCTTAAAAGAAATTTCCGACATTTACAAAATAAAGTAATAATATTTCTTTTTCATTTTTAAAACTTCACAGAATTCCCATTATTATGCTTACAAACTACAGAAAACTTGGCGTGATATCTAATGAATGGCCACTTGGTATAGAATAATCCAAATGTATCGCGATATATTTTTTTCAACACTTTTTAAAGTGCGTAATCAAAAGTACCAAGAGATCGCCCATCCCTACTCTAGAAATATTAACCGAGTATTCAATCTCGCTGTCAGCAGTTAAACTTTCGCGTGAGCTAATGCCGCAGGTGGATCGACATTTTTTATTTATTTTTCAACATGAATTTTCAACAAAAATGTTGAAGATACATAAAAGCACGAGAGAGGGCAGTGAGTTCCTCAAACAAACAACGTCCTACAGCCGTCTCAAGGGAGGTAGAGAGAGCCCTGAGGTGTAAGTCTCAGTGTAGCTGTATTCTCGAGCAGGATTCCCGCTTGACCTCTACTCTCTTGCCGGTGGACTAAGACAACGCTCGAGAGAAAACCGGACCCCCAAAGCAATGTGTATATATATATATATATACTATATAAGCTATAGAGAGCGTGCTTTTCGCCATCATCTTCCGTGACCGTGTACTCAGTAGATTGTCCGGCCAGATATATCCAGCTACGCCGCTTTTCGACTACATTTTCCCTTTTCGCTTTCGTGTAATCAAAGCCTCCACGGATATCCGTCGATTAGCAACTACTGAGCTTTACCGCAGAGCTTGAACGGATGTTCACCGTGTGGCACGCACGAATCGTTTGCCAAGCACTAAACGTATCTTGCACGCCTCGTCTGACCTTCTCCATAAACCACACAACGAGTCACTCGAATAGGAAAAAAATAATGATGAATTATTGTTCTATTTAAGTCGAGTAAGTGACCTATAACTGGGAAAAATTAAATTCTGGTGAAATTATACGTGGCACATTTTTTACCTCGATAAAAAAATTATTCAGGGGAAGTATGGAAAGTTTTTTAAAATATCTTAAGTTGTAATCGTATAATAATGTACAAGTTTTTGGAATTTTTATTATTAGCTCAAACTTTTTTTCTATTAAAATAGAGGAAAAGTGACTTTTTCGAAAATGGAATTTTTAATTTTAGCGTGTTTTTATTACATGCCATAACAATGTAGGAATTCTATTAAAAATGAATTTCTAACAGAATTTAATTATGAAATGTATTCTCAACGAAACTCGATCCTCAAATTTTTAATAAATGAAATAATCTTATTTTTTTTTCAAATATTTGTACGTATGGCGATTCCTTGACTGTAGCAAATATAGGACTCTCAGTTGAAGAATAAAAAGTACAAAGTGAAACAACGCAATTATTAATCTCGTAAGATTTGAATTATATAATTTAATCGTTATTAAATTTTTTTAATGGCTAAAAAAGTAGTGGAAATTTTGACGTTTCCGGCGCAGAGATGAATTCCATTATCGAAGCTCTCTTGGACGAAATTTCTCCACCGAGAACCTTCTGGCGGTATCAGAGAGCAAAAAGCGTATATAAAATTTTCATTTTCACGCGGCGCGATGATTGACGCTTAAGATTCGGGGGGAAAACTGGCTTCGGCACTTGTCGGTGATAAAATGTATTCGCTTTTGGTCGTGCTTGAGGCGAAAGTCGAGTTGGGGAGGAGGAGAAGGGTAGCGAAGGCGCCCGAGTTCTCTAATGCCGCTCGGAAATGGCAATCGATGTCGAGCATGGCACGAGGCGCGCGAGTAGCTCACCGCATCACCAACACACACCGCGCTACTATGCTGTCTGTACGACGGTGCGGTTCTGAAAAATGAGATAAGCATCTCCCGCGGGATTTGCATTGCAGATTGCGGTTTACTCTGGCTCTCTCGACTCTTACTCACTCACTCGTCTCACCCACTCTTTCCCCATCTGTATTCCCTCGGAGTATTCCCTCAGAATCCCGACTTTGCCAGATACGGAAAGCTCTCTATACCTTCGGAAAATAGGGATACCAAAAATCCTCCAACAATATCGTCTGTCATACCATCATGAATCATCCGACTAATCAAAAGCGAAAGATTTTATTAATGCAACCAAACATACACAGTTTTATCGTTACTCTTAACTTTGCACTTAAATGCCCTATTCACGAGTAACTATTTTCATAAAACTATCCCTACTGTTAGTAGGGGTAGCAAAGGTGAATTTTGAAAATTAATTTTGATTGTCAAAACACTTTAATTTTTAATTATTTATATACAGTCGCAACCAAAAGTTTTATTTGATTGAAATTTTAATTCACTCTTTCGTGTCACTCTTATTTACGAGTAACTATTTTTATAAAACTATCCTTACTGGCAAAAGGGAATTTTGAAAATTAATTTTGATTTTCAAGACACTTTAATTTTTAATCGTTTATGTACAATTGCAACCAAAAGTTTTATTTGATTGAAATTTTAATTTACTCATTCGTCTCACTCCCTCTTTCCTGATGTGCATTCCCTCAGAATCCCGACTTTGCCAGATACGGAAAGCTCTCTATAGCTACGGAAAATAGGTATACCGAAAATCCTCCAACAATATCGTCTGTCATACCATCATGAATCATCCGACTAATCAAAAGCGAAAGATTTTATTAATGCAACCAAACATACACAGTTTTATCGTTACTCTTAACTTTGCACTTAAATCACCCATTCACGAGTAACTATTTTGATAAAACTACCCATTACTGGCAAAAGTGAATTTTGAAAATTAATTTTGATTGTCAAGACACTTTAATTTCTAATCATTTATGTACAGTCGCAACAAAAAGTTTTATTTGATTGAAATTTTAATTCACTTATTCGTCTCACTCACTGTTTCCCGATGTGCATTCCCTCAGAATCCCGACTTTGACAGATACGGAAAGCTCTCTATAGCTTCGGAAAATAGGGATACCGAAAATCCTCCAACAATATCGTCTGTCATACCATCATGAATCATCCGACTAATCAAAAGCGATAGATTTTATTAATGCAACCAAACATACACAGTTTTATCGTTACTCTTAACTTTGCACTTAAACCTCCCATTCACGAGTAACTATTTTCATAAAACTACCCCCACTGGCAAAAGTGAATTTTTTAAATAAATTTTGATTGTTAAGACACTTTAATTTTTAATCATTTATGTACAGTTGCATCCAAAAGTTTTATTTGATTGAAATTTTAATTCACTTATTCTTCTCACTCACTCTTTCCCGATGTGCATTCCCTCAGAATCCCGACTTTGCCAGATACGGAATAGCTACGGAAAATAGGTATACCGAAAATCCTCCAACAATATCGTCTGTCATACCATCATGAATCATTCGACTAATCAAAAGCGAAAGATTTTATTAATGCAACCAAACATACACAGTTTTATCGTTACTCTTAACTTTGCACTTAAATCATCCATTCACGAGTAACTATTTTCATAAAACTACCCCTTACTGGCAAAAGTGAATTTTGAAAATTAATTTTGATTGTCAAGACACTTTAATTTTTAATCATTTATGTACAGTTGCAACCAAAAGTTTTATTTGATTGAAATTTTAATTCACTCATTCGTCTCACTCACTCTTGCCCGATGTGCATTCCCTCAGAATCCCGACTTTGACAGATACGGAAAGCTCTCTATAGCTTCAGAAAATAGGTATACCGAAAATCCTCCAACAATATCGTCTGGCACACCATCATGAATCATCCGACTAATCAAATGCGAAAGATTCTATTAATGCAACCAAACGCACAAAGTTTTATCGTTACTCTTAACTTTGCACTCAAATCTCCTATTCACGAGTAACTATTTTGATAAAACTATCCTTACTGGCAAAAGTGAATTTTGAAAATTAATTTTGATTGTCAAGACACTTTAAATTTTAATCATTTATGTACAGTTGCAACCAAAAGTTTTATATGATTGGAATTTTAACTCACTTATTCGTCTTGCTCACTCATTCCCGATCTGTATCTTCTCGCATACTATGATGAAGCATCTAATATCTAATGACTAATCGAAAGCGAGAGCTACTATTAATGCACCCAAACACACAAAGTTCTATTTATTCTCAATCTATTTTAATAAAACGACCGTTAATAGCAAAGGTGAATTCTAAAAATAAATCATAACTGTTTTAATACTTTGAGGATGTATCATTTATGTACAGTCGCAACCAAAAGTTTTATTTGGTTGAAATTTTTATTTACTCATTTGTCTCGTTCACTCAATCCCGATCAGTATTTTCTGTCATACTATCATGAATCATATGACTAATCAAAAGTGAGAGCTTCTATTAATACCCCAAAACACACAAACTTCAATCTATTTTAATAAAACGACCGTTATCGACAAAGGTAAATTCTAAAATTAAATTGTAACTGTTTTAATACTTTAAGAATGTATCATTTATGTACAGTCGCAACTAAAAATTTTATTTGACTGAAATTTTAATTCACTCATTCGTTTCGCTTTTTTTTTCCCTGCACGGAGAAAAAATGCTTGGTTGGGCTTACTAAGATTTTGGTTAAAAATTTTGCCAAGAAAAATATGGTAATCGCAACCAAGTTATTGATTAAGCGTACTAAATACTTGGCTGTCTTACCAAATCCTTGGTTATCTTAGCTAATAACTTGGTTACGATATTCAATAACGGTTGTGCCCACCAAGTTTTCTTGATAACATTTTTAACCAATTTGCTTGCTGATAGAGGAAGCTTTGTTTTCATGAAAAAAATTTCTTTCCAGATTTTCATGTCAGTAAACTCAGAATGGGCCAAAACGTCGAGAAAAGTGATTTAGAAAAAATGTCTGTATGTGTGTGTGTGTGTGTGTGTGTGTATGTGTGTATGTTACACGATCGAAAAATATAAACCTTTATAACTCGGGAATGCCTTGAGATATCAAGCTGAAATTTTGACTATAGATAGAAGGATCAAGCCTCATCGTTCATATAGATTTTTGTTAAAATCCACTTCATCGTTAAATTATTACGCGTTTTTTAAATTTTTTGAAAAATGTCTGTTTACGCGATAACTCTTTCAATTTTCGAGATATTGATCTTAAAATTGGTATGAATGTGAGCTTTCATACGCCGGTGATTGCTATTGAATTTGGTTAAGATCGGTTGAACCGTTAAAATTTTATGATGTTTTGACTTTTTCAAAAAATTGACATTATCGCTCTATTGTAACTTTTGCAAAACTTAAGATAGCGAGCTCAAATTTTGTATATAAATGAAACAATATTCAGCCATTATATATGTATAATTTAGTGACGAACGGTATGAAATTTTTGATTTTATGGAATGTTGAATTATTTTAAAAAATATACATTATCACATTCACTTTCGGAAACGCTCTAATAATCACGAAATAACGTAATAACGAGATAGAAAAAGCGAATCCACAACATGTATATTTACCTAATTAAAACAAGAATGCAAAGTAGAAACTTGCACATTGTTCCCTCATTATTTTTCGCGCTTTACAAAGCTTCCTCTATGAGGAAGCCAAAAATTGAATAACATACTTCCTCATAGAGGTAGCTTTGTAAAACGCGAAAAATAAGGAGGAAGCAATGTGCAAGGTTTTACGTTGCATCCTTTTTTGGTAATTCTAACCAAGCTTTTTTCTGAGTGTGTCTGTATTCCCTTCGACAATTCCCTCAGAATTCCGTTTTTTGCCAGATACGGGAAAGCTCTCTATTAATTGGGAATATATTTTGGATGATGACGTGAATGGTTGAGTTCTTTCAATGGTCCGTGCTTATCGATTGGTAGCATGTTTTGATAAGTGACGATACCTCTCAATGCCACATCAGGCTGAAGTTACATTGATTGCATGACGTGTGTGGTTTGATGGAGAGGGGGAAGTTAGCGAGAGGGAAAGAGAGAGAAAAGGGAATGTCGAGAGGTGGGGTTTGCGCTAATCGCGACAAGAATCGAACTGAGCAGCAGTAGTAGCGGTCGTTGGTAGCCGGTATATATCGCGTGCTCATTCGTTGCGATGAACGAAGCGCAATAGTATCACAGTTCCAGGCTAGTCCGTGACTGTAGCCGGCGATGAGGATTACGGTCACGTCACCTCCCACGCTAGACCCATACGTTAACTACTATATGCACTGCCAATGCATAAAAATATACTGGGAATTGTATGTCGCACTACGTCACGCCGACACGTAGAATGCATTGAATAAATTCACTTTAAATTCCAGTGTGTTACACGGGTTGTCTATTTTTTTAAACCTGTTGTAGTGATTTCTTTTCACTTTACAAAGATTTAAAAACTTTTTACTACATCACAGTGATTAGCTATGTTTTCGTGGGAATTTTTTCTTTCAGGTTCTTTATGTTAGGATATTAAAAATAGCCTGAAACATTCATGGGTGTGTGTGTGTAGTAGGCTTAAGGAAATGTAAACTTTTGTATCTGATTAAAGATTTCATTGATCAAGTTAAAATTTGGCAAACAGGTAAAATGGTTACGTTCCTTTCTTTGGAAAAATTAAGCCAATAATTGAACCACTTGGTTAGATTGATAAAAGTTTGTTTGCATTGTAGCTTATGCTATTTTTTAGCTAATGAAACAAATAGTTTTTTTTTTTGAAGTCACGTCACCTCCCACGCTAGACCCATACGTTAACTACTATATGCACTGCCAATGCATAAAAATATACTGGGAATTGTATGTCGCACTACGTCACGCCGACACGTAGAATGCATTGAATAAATTCACTTTAAATTCAAGTGTGTTACACGTGGTGTCTATTTTTTTAAACCTATTGTAGTGATTTCTTTTCACTTTAAAAAGATTTAAAAACTTTTTACTACATCATAGTGATCAGCTATGTTTTCGTGGGAATTTTTTCTTTCAGGTTCTTTATGTTAGGATATTAAAAATAGCCTGAAACATTCATGGGTGTGTGTGTGTAGTAGGCTTAAGGAAATGTAAACTTTTGTATCTAATTAAAGATTTCATTGATCGAGTTAAAATTTGGCAAACAGGTAAAATGGTTACGTCCCTTTCTTTGGAAAAATTAAGCCAATAATTGAACCACTTGGTTAGATTGATAAAAGTTTGTTTGCATTGTAGCTTATGCTATTTTTTAGCTAATGAAACAAATAGTTTCTTTTTTTGAAGTCACGTCACCTCCCACGCTAGACCCATACGTTAACTACTATATGCACTGCCAATGCATAAAAATATACTGGGAATTGTATGTCGCACTACGTCACGCCGACACGTAGAATGCATTGAATAAATTCACTTTAAATTCAAGTGTGTTACGCGGGGTGTCTATTTTTTTAAACCTGTTGTAGTGATTTCTTTTCACTTTACAAAGATTTAAAAACTTTTTACTACATCACAGTGATTAGCTATGTTTTCGTGGGAATTTTTTCTTTCAGGTTCTTTACGTTAGGATATTAAAAATAGCCTGAAACATTCATGGGTGTGTGTGTGTAGTAGGCTTAAGGAAATGTAAACTTTTGTATCTGATTAAAGATTTCATTGATCGAGTTAAAATTTGGCAAACAGGTAAAATGGTTACGTTCCTTTCTTTGGAAAAATTAAGCCAATAATTGAACCACTTGGTTAGATTGATAAAAGTTTGTTTGCATTGTAGCTTATGCTATTTTTTAGCTAATGAAACAAATAGTTTTTTTTTTGTAAGTCACGTCACCTCCCACGCTAGACCCATACGTTAATTACTATATGCACTGCCAATGCATAAAAATATACTGGGAATTGTATGTCGCACTACGTCACGCCGACACGTAGAATGCATTGAATAAATTCACTTTAAATTCCAGTGTGTTACGCGGGGTGTCTATTTTTTTAAACCTGTTGTAGTGATTTCTTTTCACTTTACAAAGATTTAAAAACTTTTTACTACATCACAGTGATTAGCTATGTTTTCGTGGGAATTTTTTCTTTCAGGTTCTTTATGTTAGGATATTAAAAATAGCCTGAAACATTCATGGGTGTGTGTGTGTAGTAAGCTTAAGCAAATGTAAACTTTTATATCTGATTACACTCAGAGAAATCGTAGTAGTACAGTCAACTATAAAGTGACAACTATTAAGTTTTAGCCCATCCAACTATTTTCATAGTTACGATAACTGTGAAAATAGTTATGGTAACTATTTGGTAGTTATAACAACTATTCGGTAGTTGTGGCAACTATTAAAAAATTGCTTGTATGTACTAAAAATGAATAGTTGTCACTTTATAGTTACAAATACCATAATTTTCTCTCAGTGTAAAGGTTTCATTGATCGAGTTAAAATTTAGCAAACAGGTGAAATGGTTACGTTCCTTTCTTTGAAAAAATTAAGCCAATAATTGAACCACTTGGTTAGATAGATAAAATTTTGTTTGCTTTGTAGTTTATGCTATTTTTTAGCTAATAAAAAAAACAGTTTTTTTTAGAAATCAAGTCATGTTAAAGGAAGATTGGTTTTGAATCTAAGATGCATCTACAAAAAGATTAAAATTCTACAGATTTTTTTTCTTTTTGTCGATAAATTTACATTGTCGGTGTAACTTCTGTCAACTTTGACCAGGTCAACTCAAATGTTCTACATCGAATCAATATTCAAATGTGGTAGATATTAAATTTGGTGAAGACCAGTAGAGATGTTCAAATTTTATAAATATTTGAATTTTTTATGTCTAACCCACTTTTACTTTCGAAACATCCGACAAAACGATCCAAAACTTTATTAAACGTAATATCCTTGACTCTCAAATAACGTTCGAGGATATTTGGTATAAAATTTTGTGAAAATCGATACAGGCGTTCGAATTTTATGGAACATAATTTTTTATATAAACGATTTTAGATACTTCTAAACATTGTTTGTGTGTCAACACCTAAACGTCAAAAGTTATGAAACTAATTATTTAAAACAAACGTGGAAGTTTAAGCTTTACACATCGCCTTCTCACATCACCATGTTTTTAAAAGTTTCCTCTATAAGTAATACAAAATGTGTCAACAAACTTCCAATTCATAATATTTTCCAATTCTCTGTGAAATGTAAAAAATAGGAAGTTATATGCAAGGCCGGACTCTCCACTATGTTTGTTTTTACATAACGTAAAATGATATACTGTGTATTAAGGAGTGACAACAATAGAAAGGATAATTACCTATTTCGTAACACACTTAAATTCTCTTATAGTCTCTATTCTGACAGCCTTGTGTTCAGTTGCACTTTAGTACTTATTCCGAAAGTCCTCTTGTTTGTTCCCATGTGCGTGTCTCGTCCAACTCAAGCTCAAGCGAGCCACTGTACGCTAATGTCTCAATACTTGCATTCAATAAACTGCTATATGCTATAGCAGCAAGCTCTGTTCGTAGTTCGTTAAAACACGCGAGTGAATATAATGCTCTGCCTATTAGCTGCTCTGTCAATGAGAAGCGTGTAACATACAACATGTTTTGTGGGAATTTACGTGCTTCACGAAACAATGTATGCAGCACCTTCATACATACTAGGCTCGATGGAAACTCGCCTTGAGAAAATTAATTTCTAGATGCGTCCCTGAGAGTGAACAAAATTACTTGAGATCGGGTCGCAGCGATTGCATATGAGACTCCGTCAGTTCAGCCATTAACTTTTTTATTCATTTTTTTTCACTCATTTTTATACTTCATTTTACTTATAATTTTATGGCATCTACGGTGGTTTATGCACAATTTATAGAAAAATTTGTAGAGTGGGTCAATAATATTTGTAGTTGTAAAACGATTGCATATGAGACTCCGTCAGTTCAGCCACTAACTTTTTTATTCATTTTTTTTCACTCATTTTTATACTTCATTTTACTTATCATTTTATGGAATCTACGGTAGTTTATGCACAATTCATAGAAAAATTTGTAGAGTGGGCCAATAATATTTGTAGTTGTAAAACTTTTTTATTTTTTTATTTTTTTTACTCATTTTTATACTTCATTTTACTTATAATTTTATGGAATCTACGGTGGTTTATGCACAATTTATAGAAAAATTTGTAGAGTGGGTCAATAATATTTGTAGTTGTAAAACGATTGCATATGAGACTCCGTCAGTTCAACCACTAACTTTTTTATTCTTTTGTTTTATTCATTTGTATACTTCATTTTACTTATAATTTTATGGAATCTACGGTGGCTTATGCACAATTTATAGAAAAATTTGTAGAGTGGGCCAATAATATTTGTAGTTGTAAAACTTTTTTATTCTTTTTTTTTTTTTACTCATTTTTATACTTCATTTTACTTATAATTTTATGGCATCTACGGTGGTTTATGCACAATTTATAGAAAAATTTGTAGAGTGGGTCAATAATATTTGTAGTTGTAAAACGATTGCATATGAGACTCCGTCAGTTCAGCCACTAACTTTTTTATTCATTTTTTTTCACTCATTTTTATACTTCATTTTACTTATAATTTTATGGAATCTACGGTAGTTTATGCACAATTCATAGAAAAATTTGTAGAGTGGGCCAATAATATTTGTAGTTGTAAAACTTTTTTATTTTTTTATTTTTTTTTACTCATTTTTATACTTCATTTTACTTATAATTTTATGGAATCTACGGTGGTTTATGCACAATTTATAGAAAAATTTGTAGAGTGGGTCAATAATATTTGTAGTTGTAAAACGATTGCATATGAGACTCCGTCAGTTCAGCCACTAACTATTTTATTCTTTTTTTTTACTCATTTGTATACTTCATTTTACTTATAATTTTATGGAATCTACGGTGGTTTATGCACAATTTATAGAAAAATTTGTAGAGTGGGCCAATAATATTTGTAGTTGTAAAACTTTTTTATTCTTTTTTTTTTTACTCATTTTTATACTTCATTTTACTTATAATTTTATGCAATCTACGGTAGTTTATGCACAATTTATAGAGAAATTTGTAGAGTGGGCCAATAATATTTGTAGTTGTAAAACGATTGCATATGAGACTCCGTCAGTTCAGTCACTAACTTTTTTATTCTTTTTTTTTACTCATTTGTATACTTCATTTTACTTATAATTTTAAGGAATCTACGGTGGTTTAAGCACAATTTATAGAAAAATTTGTAGAGTGGGCCAATAATATTTGTAGTTGTAAAACTTTTTTATTCTTTTTTTTTTTTACTCATTTTTATACTTCATTTTACTTATAATTTTATGGCATCTACGGTGATATATGCACAATTTATAGAAAAATTTGTAGAATAGGCTAATAATATTTGGAGTTGTAAAACGGAGTTTTTACAGTTTTTACACATTCGGAAAAATGTTATCTTGTTTTTTATTTTATATAACCTGTAGTGGTGTGTACAGAAACTATAGAAAAATTGACAGAGTAGGCAAAATAATGTTATTACTATATTATAATTATAAATGGCTCTAATTTTACAAAATATCGTGTTTTCTCCTCGTCATTTTGCTAATTCTGCTTTTGTTTTGAATGTTACAGGTAAATCAAATGAGGAGATACTAGGAAGAAAAATATCCCTGGGTTTTTCCACAACCTTCATACATTCGACTGGAATTGTGGTAATACACAAAAAAAAGTAAAAAAAATGTTTTTATTTTGTATTCGGGCACTTTCTATTCTGCTCTTTATTTTATATAACCTACAGTGGTTCGTACAGAACTTATAGAAAAATTGGCACAATAAGTGAAAAATATTTGAAGGGGTAAAAAAATGTTTTCCAAAAGTTGTAGTTACCGAACATGTCTCATGTATCTAGAGAAATGTTGATATAAACTATCTACTTGTTTATGTATTAAAACGCTAAAGAAAAATCGACGTGTCTTTCTCACGTTCGCTTGAATAATATTTTTCCACGTCTTATGTACTATAAATCGATGAATCCCATACTGCAGATCGCAGCATCGAGACGCGACCCTTCGAAATCGCAAAATATGTTGAGAATAATTCAGAGCAGATTTTCCGTCTTTCTGCGAGTGCTAGTACAACATATACCGTACAACCGAGAGACATCCATCGTCGCAGAGTCGGCAGAGTGGCTTTGGCGTGCCAATACTGATCCAACTCTCGCGCACACTCGGTCTTCCATCGTTCTCCACAAGAGGTGTGAAGTCGAGGAGCGATCTCCGCAATACGTACACCCATACGCTCGAGCTCTTTTGAGATATCTCAGAACGTATCTCCCCAGCCGCAAAATCGTATCGTTGACGTTTTTTTTTCTTCCGTTGTCGTAGCCACTACGAATCACATCTCACTTCCTGTCACTCAGCTTCTGAGATTCGAATTTATCGTTCCTCTCCTACAGTGCAGTGTACAAAATAAATCGGAAATTTTTATATTTTTATCAAAAATTTTTGGTCGTTTTCGAGTTTAACAAAATTATTTTTGTTTGTTTCTCCAGAATTAAAAATTGACAACGAAAATTCTGTTCAATTAACGTTTAGTGTTTGTGGACATTTCTGATTTTTTTTTGGTCAAACATAGAAAAAATCCATTTTAGTTTTTACGTCCGTTTTATTTCCGGCCATAATTTTCGAATGAAAAATGGTACATCTTTTTTCTTAAACTCTAAAAACCTGAAAAAAATATCAAAAATTCAACGAATCCTCAGATGCCATATAATCTTTTGAAGCTCGATTCAATACTAACAAAATAAGCATAAGTCGGAGTAGCTACGATACTTCGGTATATTTGTAAGCTATAACTTTCTTAGTTAAACCTTGCATTTTGTGTCAAGATGTAAAAAAAACATTGATGTTTATTTTTTTTTGTGTTAAATGCTGTACTGATGTATTTTGCTTCGCTGGACACAAATTTTTCCAGACTCAAAAGAGTATTCGAATTTTTTTATATCAGACTTATGATATTAAAAATCTCAAATTATCATTAAGATACATTAATAATTGTACAATATGTATTATGTGGCAGATGAGTTTTTGGTCCCACAGCACTAAATAAACTGTCTGTATTCTACTACTATTACTGATGACAACCAAAGCATTTAAGGCTCTTCAGGGTTGCTATACGGCCATGCACTAGTTTTCTAATTCGCCAACTTTTTGTTCCGCAATTTATTCTCCATTTTTTTTTCAATTGCACTCCAACGGACATTGCTCAGGGCAGATGAAGAAAAAGATACTAGAGTGGCCGGGAGAGATACGCTAGAAGGGTGGACATAAAGTAAAAAAAAAAAAAAAAAGGTAAAAGAAAAAAGAAAGAATGAGAGAATTACTCCGTCATTATCCGCCATGCCCATAGTCCAAGTGGACTAGCACGTATTATTTCACGCAGCTCGCTCATTGTTCGTCGGTCGTTCGCATAGGTTATTTACCTAAGTGCGAGGCATAAAAGTTCCCGCGAGCCGTGACGCTCCTCCCCGAGGGTTTCGCGTTCGAATGCGCTAGCAAAGCCTTTTCTCTTTACATCCCTCATTTTTTTTCGCCCATTCTTTCCGCATCTATCTCGTACTTTTTTTTTTTAATATATATATCTTCGCCTCTGCTGTCTCTTCCTACTCGGTATCTCCTCTGCCGATTCACTCAGTCGGGGAATAACACTAACTTCACAACGTGGGAATATCGAGGTACAATTGGCATGCTTCATGTTTCTGGATTTTCTGGTATAAAACTTATCCTTAGGCCATTGAGAATACAACGTGAGTAGAAACTGTATTCCGAAGACGAGCGAGGTTATTAACCTTAACCTCTTTTAAGGGTTTCATATTTTATAGGATTTTATTTTTGTTTTTTGCAAAATTTGTAACTTATGTCAACTTTCACCAGTTTAGCTCAGATGTTCTACAAGATCGAGTTAATATTCAGCTGTGCTAGAATTTATTTAGTGAAAATCTATAGGTTCAGAAATTTTATATCAATATTAATTTGTTATGTCTAAAACCCTTCTACTTTCTAAATATTCGACAAAACGATCCAAAACTTCAGACACGTAATATATCATTGGCCCTCGATTAAAGTTCGAGAATATTTAGTATGAAATTTTGTGAAAATCGACACATGCATTCGAATTTTATTAAATATAGAATTTTTATTTTCACTATTGTAAAGACTTTTAAAGGTTGTATGAGTTTGGACAAAAAAAACTTCGAAAGTTATGGAACTCATTGTTTGAAACAAAGGTGGAATGTTATACATTGGTTCCTCATTTCTACCAACTTTCTGAAAACTTCCTGTATGAGGAATACAAAATGAATCAACAAATTTTATTTTTCTCTTTACATCCCTAATTAGTTTCGTCCATTTTTTCTGTATCTATCATTACTCTCCTTTCTTTGTAAAAAAATATATATCTCTTCGCCTTTTTTGCTTCCTACTCGAGATCTCCCCTACCGATTCACTCAGTCGGGGAATATCACTGACTTAACAACGTGGGAATATCGAAGCACAATTGACATGCCTCGTGTTTCTGGATTGTCTTGTATAAAACTTATCCTCAGGCCTTTTAGAATACAACGTGAGTAGAAACTGTATTCCGAACACGAGAGAGGTTGTTAACCTTAACCTCTTTTAAGGGTTTCATATTTTATAGGATTTTATTTTTGTTCTTTGCAAAATTTGTAACTTCTGTCAACTTTGACCAGTTTAGCTCAAATGTTCTACATGATCGAGTTAATATTCAGCTGTGCTAGATATTAAATGTAGTGAAAATCGATAGAGAGATTCGGAAATTTGATATCAATATTAATTTGTTATGTCTAAAACCCTTCTACTTTCTAAACATTCGACAAAACGATCCAAAACTTCAGACACGTAATATATCATTGACCCTCGAATAACGTTCGAGAATATTTAGTACCAAATTTTGATGAAAATCGACGCAGGCATTCGAATTTTATTAAACATAGAATTTTTATTTTCACTATTGTAAAGCCTTTTAAAGGTTGTATGAGTTGGGACAAAAAAAACTTCGAAAGTTATGGAACTCATTGTTTCAAACAAAGGTGCAATGTTACACATTGGTTCCTTATTTCTACCAACTTTCTGAAAACTTCCTCTATGAGGAATACAAAATGAGGCAACAAATTTCATTTTTCTCTTTACATCCCTAATTAGTTTCGTCCATTTTTTCTGTATCTATCATTACTCTCCTTTCTTTGTAAAAAAATATATATCTCTTCGCCTTTTTTGCTTCCTACTCGAGATCTCCCCTACCGATTCACTCAGTCGGGGAATATCACTGACTTAACAACGTGGGAATATCGAAGCACAATTGGCATGCCTCGTGTTTCTGGATTGTCTTGCATAAAACTTATCCTCAGGCCTTTTAGAATACAACGTGAGTAGAAACTGTATTCCGAACACGAGAGCGGTTGTTAACCTTAACCTCTTTTAAGGGTTTCATATTTTATAGGATTTTATTTTTGTTCTTTGCAAAATTTGTAACTTATGTCAACTTTGACCAGTTTAGCTCAAATGTTCTACATGATCGAGTTAATATTCAGCTGTGCTAGATATTAAATGTAGTGAAAATCTATAGAGAGATTCAGAAATTTGATATCAATATTAATTTGTTATGTCTAAAATCCTTCTATTTTCTAAACATCCGACAAAACGATCCAAAACTTCAGACACGTAATATATCATTGACCCTCGAATAACGTTCGAGGGTATTTAGTACCAAATGTTGATGAAAATCGACGCAGGCATTCGTATTGTATTAAACATAGAATTTTTATTTTCACTATTGTAAAGACTTTTAAAGGTTGTATGAGTTTGGACAAAAAAAACTTCGAAAGTTATGGAACTCATTGTTTAAAACAAAGGTGGAATGTTACATATTGGTTCCTCATATCTACCAACTTTCTGAAAACTTCCTCTATGAGGAATACAAAATGAGTCAACAAATTTCATTTTTCTCTTTACATCCCTAATTAATTTCGTCCATTTTTTCTGTATCTATCATTACTCTCCTTTCTTTATAAAAAAATATATATCTCTTCGCCTTTTTTGCTTCCTACTCGAGATCTCCACTACCGATTCACTCAGTCGGGGAATATCACTGACTTAACAACATGGGAATATCGAAGCACAATTGGCATGCCGCGTGTTTCTGGATTGTCTTGTATAAAACTTATCCTTAGGCCTTTCAGAATACAACGTGAGTAGAGAGACTAGTATTCCGAACACGAGTGAGGTTATACGTTAACGCAAGCGTCACAGCCTTGAAACGTGCATAAAGTAACGCGTGTTTTTCTATACAGCCAATCTCTCGGAAAGCCGCTCTATCGCTTTCCATATTTACGACTTTGAACTCGATACAGTGAGTACGATTTCTGTTTTAAGAGATTCTCGAGGGTCCTTCTCGCACCCTCTTCTATCTCGATGACCCTCGAAAGATGCTTCAAAAAGTTTACTTTCATTTCCCACTGAAAGCTTCCCTTCGTCTCTAACTTTTTGATCTCACTGGGTTTTTTAAAATGTTTATTTATAACTTACACGTGGCTCACCTCAAAAATGAATCTGTTTGCATCATTTAAAATTCTGGAAAATCATAAAAAATACCATTTGAAATGCACGACGGAATTGAACAGTTTCATGAAATCTTTTCTTTTCGTAGCTCAGTTCATTGATGCAAATATCTACTTAATTTTCAGTTCTATTTACACACTGTAAAAAATGTTCGAGTTTTTCCTATACAAACGTGTATGAATTTTGTAAAACTTGGTATAGGAAATCGAAATTAATATGTTTGCATAATAAATTTAATACAGATCAATGAATTTCGATAATCCGGTGATAGAAAATTACAATACATGATTATTAAACCAATAATTACTAAATCAGTACATGACAATCAACATGCATTTTAGGAATTTTAGTGCCCCATTTGAAATTTAATACAAATTGTCGTATTAAATTTAAGATCAAAGGTATCAAAACTTCAGTTACTAACGTTGAAAAATATCCGTCAAAGTATTTACAGTTTTGTCCACATAGGTGTACTACTTTTTGAAAAAATGTTTGTGTTTTTGCGACACAATCGTGTGAGAAATTTACAAAACTCGGTATAGAAAATAAACATTAATATAGTTGCACAGTAAATTTAATATGCGCATATGGATTTTATATGGAACACATGGTTACTAAATAAATCATTACTATATTAGGACATGAAAATCAACATGAATTCTTTGGATTTTTAGTGACGGATTTGAAATTTAATACACATTTTCCAATAACGAAAAAAACCCGCACTAGATCGCTAACACTTATTACTTAGCATCGACTTCTGATAAGTTACTCGAGATTTCCAAAATCGATTTTTTTTAAACATGTTGGAGCATCTCGCGCTGCTATTGCGGCAAATTTATGTTTGATTTATGTTTGTTGCCAGAACTTTACAGGTCTGTGGATATAATTTTTTCGAAAATTCGGATACCTGAGCTTCCTCGTGAGAAAAAGATTCCGTTCGTCCAAATATTATGTTCACTTGAAAATATTTCCAACCCACTTCGCGCTCTGTTTGCAATCAATTGAATATTTTGTTATGTCAATTATAAGTATGCTTGAGAGAATAATAGTTATACAACTCTTATGCCATTTAGATATCCAAAATTACTAAGTCGTTGTTAGCATAGTTGGTAGCGTGCTTGCGTTGTTCGGTACTTAGATAGGTAGGTCGTAGGTTCAAACCCCAGTGTAAGCGAAAAATGTTCTGTGGCGAAAACCAATACCCAACAATATCTGATGACATAATTTGCTTGAAAAATAATGTCCGAATAATATTTCTATTTTTTTAAATTGTTTTTATGTCCACTTTAAATTTCCAACACATATGTGCTTGAGTTTTCAGATACCGCTCATATGAAAATTCATCATACATGTTTATGAAATTTAATGCACAGTTTATGCATATGGTCATATTGACATTAAATCGTAATAACGTTGAATTTTAATATTCCTCTAAATGTTATGATTTTTCATATGCAGATGTATACAAAATTTCATATACGGTATCTGCAAAAAAACTTCCAACACTTTGGTATTAATTTTAATACAGATTTTTTTGACAGTGCAGTTCCGTTGCACATTGGACCATTTATTGCAAGGATTCATTTTCTATTAACGAAAACACTCTGATTCGAGTATAAGAATTTCTATTTCAAGTTCCGACAGAAGTTATAGAGAAAATGTAGAGAAAAACATGCAAAGTTAATGCAACTCATCAGTTCAACATGAAGTTCAGGTTGAAGATGGAAACAAAATATTAGTATATATGAACTGGGCTAGAAAAAATAAATAAAAAATCCACTCACTAGAAATTACTACATTTTTCACTGTACACCAAGCAGCATTTTTGATGGATTTTCCGAGTCCCTTACAACCAAATATCACTTTTATGATTTTTCGGTGGTCTCTCCAGTACTCTCGTTGGGGTAGCTTTAATATTGTATACAAACTTTCGCTGAAACGAGTACCACTATTTATTCTCTCAGCTCGTTGTGTGTGTACAGAGTTTTGCCACATTGGCGAGACGCAGTAGACCGCAGGAGCGAAGCATGGCTCACGAATGCTCTTTAACGCTTTTCAACAGGAGCTTTTACGATCGAGCGGCACATACTAGCAGGAGGGAAGCAAACTCGAGTAAGCCGGTATATATGCACAGGCATCGACTGTTGTACTTCCAGCTACTCTCGCTGCTGGTAGTCGTAATTCCAGTGTTCCACTTACAGCCAATAAATTACACGCGATACCAGAGGGCAGCACAGCCGTTTTGTCATCGATTCTGTCGTTTACTATTTGCACCAGCGTCAAAGCTTCAGTGGAAAGAGGAAGGAAAAGAAAACCTTCAGAGCTCAGTGTGTCGTTGGCGCCGGTCGACCCAATGACTCCATGAGGCGCTAAAGGGAAAGCGTTTCTCTGTCTCTGTGCTCAGTCGGATTCAAGGGACTGGAAGAAGAACAGACGGAATATGAGGAGGAGGACGAGCTTTGCAGTAAAGGCCAAGAGAGCTCGAATGTTTTTCTTCACGTCCCTCGACTTCTTACTTCCTTTCTTTCTTTCTATTTTCTTTTTTTTTGCTTTTGCGTCTCTTTCATACTTGCTCATTCATCTTAACGAACGGGAAGAACGTGACGCCTTGGGGGCCGGGAAAATTTGTTGGCCACCAGCCCCGTTCGAAACATCCACTTCTCCTTGAAGATTTAATTGGCCCCTTTTTGGAGGACAACTTTGGCAAGCTTCTCTCGTCTAAAATCTCATCGTCTCTCCCATACATGTACTACGACGTTTATTCGAGCTTTTCGTGACAGTCTCTCGCTTTGTGGTGCGTGGCGGTCTTAATCAGCCGCTCGCAGGGCTATATTGTAATTGAGTGTCGGAGGAGAAAAGACTGGCGTAATTTTAGGATATAATGGGGTCACGTCAAGAGGCGCGGCGAAAGGATTATCAAGCCCGGGTATAAACGTTTCTCTTTGAATTACTTTTCTTATTTATTTTTCTTGGTCTTGAGTAGTTAAGTTTTTATTTTAAGATATCCGTCACGAGAAATCGTCACAGGACTCTAAATGAGCGGTAATATCGTTGGAACAATCAACTAAACCGAATCAACTGCCAGGATGGTTAATCTCCTTAGTTCAGAACTTTCCAACTTTGTTAAAGCAAAAAGAAACGTTAACGATGGACACGCAGCGCGCTTTTGTTAACCGGAACGAATTTAATTTCATGAAACTATTATTAAGGAGGTCGCACGGCTGTTTTATGTCATTATTGTAAACTGTCAACGCTGTAGAAACAATTTTTCAACAGTTAATATCAAAATGCATTATTACTTAACCGTTGTTGGTGAACAATTTAATGTCATTTATGTCTTGAGTGTTTGTGGCCACCGAAATAGCCAGAAGAAAAAATTCAATGACCATGATAATTTTTTCCTGACTTCAATTTTTTTTCGCAAGAACCTTCTTCATCGTTTAGTCCGGAAGAATTTTTTGTAACGGTCACTAGGTCAAATCTATTGACTAATTTAGAATCTTTTTAAATCATGTTAGTGGTTAGATGAACGTGCTTTAGAATATTTGTATTTTTTTAAATCGTTCCGCCTAACGGGCATAAACCCGTGCAGAAATTAATTCGGGAAACCGCGATTAAATAAGGGGCCTTTTTAGGTATAAACGTGGCATCCACAATAGGGAATCTACTCTAGAACCCTACTAGGCTCAACAGAGGCGGCCACGACAAACTTCGGGGCCTAATCAGGCTTAAATGTGGAACCCTCACTAGGGTCGCCCATATTGAGCCTCCAAAGGCCTCGTGCTTCAAGTGTGACTAGCCTAGTAGGGCCCCTACTACAATTAGGGCAATCTAGAAAGGGCCAAGTTGGAGCCCCAACTATATTTCTGCACGGGAAATGGTCCCAGTTTCACAAAAAAAGCAGTTGACTAAAATCTTTTTTGACACAAGCACAAAAACTCTTCATACCACTCGTTACTTATAATTAGAAAAAGGCTTGGTTACAACTACTCAAAACTTGATTTAAAATGTTATCAAGAAAACTTGGTAGACCCAACCAAGTTACATAACCAAGGATTTGGTAAGACAACCAAGTATTTAGTACGCCTAGCCAATAACTTGATTGCGCCTACCAAGACTCTTAATAAGCACAACCAAACCTTTTCCTCAATAGACCTGAAAACCGAAAAAGCCACCCAAAATTTCTTTTCCATCTGATCCACCTTCCATTATCCGCCATTTTGTACCTACATTTTCTTCGTATTCCTAAATCAAGAACGAAATTAATTCATCCAAAGGTAAGCCATTATTGCAGTCGTTTGAATGGTACCCATTGAAGGTAGACAACCCGGACAACCTTTCGCAATTACCCATCGGGAAACTGCACACTATGTGCAGGATCTACATGAGAAGAGGAGAAGCAGAAGAAGAAGAAGAAAGGGAAGGAAAGGATATAGGACGTTGCTGGATGGCGTCTTCTCGACACCATATAGACACCGTCTACTCCCGGAGGTTGTAATAAAGCCTTCTCTCGCCCGGCCACTGCTCGTGAATTTCCATCCTGTTCTCTTGCTCGCCATTCTTCTTTAAATCCCTGCACCCTGCGACGCTCCTTCTCCCCGTTCTTCCAGAAGCGATCCATCGTGATCGTAGATCTGCAGCGTAGGCGGCAATGCGGCGATGGCGGCGGCGTTGCTGTGGTGTGAGACGGCCAGACACTGCTCGTAATTACCCCGAGTCTAGTGCACTCATGGGGGCTACAGTGCACTTCTATTCTACAACGTGGGTGCTACCATTGCCGTCCAGGTATACAGACTACGTGGTGACCTCGACACCAACGCCCCACCTTATTTTCTTACACTCCACTTAGTGACTTGTGTTAGAACTATCGGCACAAGCACCGGATCACCGCCAGCGGTAAATGTCGAGTGGTAATCCATGACTACGACCATGCGCGAGAGAGACCAAACCCCGAAAACCCCTTGCAACCGGTGATCTACATATATGTACAGCCACGAGTGGTATAGCGCACCGAGAATCCTGGCCAATTACCTCGAAACGCTTCGAGAGGATCGGTGAACCTTTAGATTTCCCAGAGTTATCCGAGACTCGCGGCCTTGTGGGCTCAAGCTACTACTACAGCACTTCAACTTGGTCTAAAGCGAGATCCTTATACTCTCCACTGTGCTTCGTGGAATTGAGTCTATACTGATACCGGTATTATTCTCTAGGTTCAAAAGAATTTGCGAAACTTTTATCGACTTTTGAAATATATTTGTAGCTAGATTAACGTAATTTTTGGATTTCAGCCAATACACGTAAACATGATAAAAACAAATGTATTTACAACTACAGATATGAAATATCGGCCATTTAGACAAAATGGCACTTTCAATTTCCCTTTCATGAAGGAAATATCGTTCAGGTTGCAGCAATGGACTAAATTGATCTTGATGCAAGGTCATATTTGCTTTTAATGAAGATTCTCTCTGGACTAGATATAGGAATTTCCATTTTAACTCTGGTTTTTAAGTTACAAATGTCAACATGTTTGAGATACGTAAAAATAGTGCTGACTAAAAACGTATTCAACTGACCGTGTTCGCTGGATTTAATTCAATTAATCTCTTTTTCCGATCGTAACTCGTAATTTTCTAACAGTAAAACTCGTACCTGTGTTTCTCTTTAAAATTAAAAACTCGTTCGAACAGTACTAGTGTGGGAATACCGAGTTAGAATGTAGCTACTCTTCGCTCTACTCATTATAGTAGAGGCGCGAGAATTGATTAGGAATGTTTCAACAAGCGTTACACACCGTTAGCTGCACTCCACCGAGCGGGTTACGGTTACTGAGCTACAACTTCAACTCCTCAGTGCATTCTTTGTTGTGTCTGCTCTTGCTTGACCACTCGCTGCAATGAACCTCTGTGAAGTTCTCCAGCACTGTTAGACTCTTAAGCCACAGGGAATTCTCGTTGGTTAGCCGCGGATGTGTTGGAATGGTCCCTGTTAAACGAGTCCCTCTCTCTCTCTTCATCCTTTTATCATTCTCTCTGCGTCTACTATTTTCCCGGTACACGCCATGATCGACGGTTGTTGTACGAAGAGACAAAATGGACAGTCACGGTGGCACATTACACTGCACAGACGATCTTTACTCTGACGATTTTCTACTCAGTCGGAGATTCAGTCGAGACACATCACAATTTCTACAGCCGTTATCGATACGCTGGTATAGTCTATAACTGGGAAAAGTCATCCTACTGGAAAAAACAATATATACGTTAGAGATATAGAATATATTGGAAAAATGAAAGACAAAAAGAGATATGCTTATTCTGCGAAAAATTTAAAAAGGTAAAATAAATATTGTGCTAACCTTAAAATTTTGAAATTTGGTAAATTGGATTGTCCTCAAATTTTACATCAACTGTGAGAACGTAATATTCTAGATTATCGAATATATTAATTTTTCATAAGATTACATCTGTATATTTTTCGAAGAATTTAATGGTTTTGATGATTATTTTGCTAACCTCAAACTTGAAAATTTGATATATTTGGCTAATCCCAAACTTTACATCGATCGTGACTAAAATATATTTCTGACATATTCAACATTCTGGATTATTAAACATATTGATTTCCCACAAAGTTAAACAAAAGTCGGAGATTCAGTGGAGACACATCACAATTTCTACAGCCGCTGTCCATACACTGGTATAGTCTATAACTGGGAAAAGTCATCGTACTGGAAAAAACAATATATACGTTAGAGATATAGAATATATTGGAAAAATGAAAGACAAAAAGAGATATGCTGATTCTGCGAAAAATTTAAAAAGGTAAAATAAATATTGCGCTAACCTTAAAATTTTGAAATTTGGTAAATTGGATTGTCCTCAAATTGTACATCAACTGTGAGAAAGTAATATTCTAGATTATCGAATATATTAATTTTTCATAAGATTACATCTGTATATTTTTCGAAGAATTTAATGGTTTTGATAATTATTTTGCTAACCCCAAACTTGGAAAATTTGATATATTTGGCTAACCCCAAACTTTACATCGATCGTGACTAAAATATATTTTTGACATATTCAACATTCTGGATTATTAAATATATTGATTTTCCACAAGGTTAAACAAAAGTCGGAGATTTAGTCGAGACACATCACAATTTCTACAGCCGTTATCCATACACTGGTATAGTCTATAACTGGGAAAAGTCATCCTACTGGAAAAAACAATATATACGTTAGAGATATAGAATATATTGGAAAAAAGAAAGACAAAAAGAGATCTGCTTATTCTGCGAAAAATTTAAAAAGGTAAAATAAATATTGTGCTAACCTTAAAATTTTGAAATTTGGTAAATTGGACTGTCCCCAAATTTTACATCAACTGTGACAAAGTAATATTCTAGATTATCGAATATATTATTTTTCCATAAAATTACATCTGTATATTTTTCGAAGAATTTAATGGTTTTGATGATTATTTTGCTAACCTCAAACTTGGAAAATTTGGTATATTTGGCTAACCCCAAACTTTACATCGATCGTGACTAAAATATATTTCTGACATATTCAATATTCTGGATTATTAAATATATTGATTTTCCACAAGGTTAAACAAAAGTCGGAGATTCAGTCGAGACACATCACAATTTCTACAGCCGTTATCCATACACTGGTATAGTCTATAACTGGGAAAAGTCATCCTACTGGAAAAAAACAATATACACGTTAGAGATATAAAATATATTGGAAAAATGAAAGATAAAAAGTGATCTGCTTATTCTGCGAAAAATTTAAAAAGGTAAAATAAATATTGTGCTAAACTTAAAATTTTGAAATTTGGTAAATTGGACTGTCCCCAAATTTTACATCAACTATGACAAAGTAATATTCTAGATTATCGAATATATTATTTTTCCATAAAATTACATCTGTATATTTTTCGAAGAATTTAATGGTTTTGATGATTATTTTGCTAACCTCAAACTTGGAAAATTTGATATATTTGGCTAACCCCAAACTTTACATCGATCGTGACTAAAATATATTTCTGACATATTCAATATTCTGGATTATTAAATATATTGTTTTTCCACAAGGTTAAACAAAAGTCGGAGATTCAGTCGAGACACATCACAATTTCTACAGCCGTTATCCATACACTGGTATAGTCTATAACTGGGAAAAGTCATCCTACTGGAAAAAAACAATATATACGTTAGAGATATAGAATATATTGGAAATAAGAAAGACAAAAAGAGATCTGCTTATTCTGCGAAAAATTTAAAAAGGTAAAATAAATATTGTGCTAACCTTAAACTTTTGAAATTTGGTAAATCGGACTGTCCCCAAATTTTACATCAACTATGACAAAGTAATATTCTAGATTATCGAATATATTAATTTTCCATAAGATTACATCTGTATATTTTTTCGAAGAATTTAATGGTTTTGATAATTATTTTGCTAACCTCAAACTTGGAAAATTTGATATATTTGGCTAACCCCAAACATTACATCGATCGTGACTAAAATATATTTCTGACATATTCAACATTCTGGATTATTAAATATATTGATTTTCCACAAGGTTAAACAAAAGTCGGAGATTCAGTCGAGATACATCACAATTTCTACAGCCGTTATCCATACACTGGTATAGTCTATAACTGGGAAAAGTCATCCTACTGGAAAAAACAATATATACGTTAGAGATATAGAATATATTGGAAAAAAGAAAGACAAAAAGAGATCTGCTTATTCTGCGAAAAATTTAAAAAGGTAAAATAAATATTGTGCTAACCTTAAACTTTTGAAATTTGGTAAATCGGACTGTCCCCAAATTTTACATCAACTATGACAAAGTAATATTCTAGATTATCGAATATATTAATTTTCCATAAGATTACATCTGTATATTTTTCGAAGAATTTAATGGTTTTGATAATTATTTTGCTAACCTCAAACTTGGAAAATTTGATACATTTGGCTAACCCCAAACTTTAAATCGATCGTGACTAAAATATATTTTTGACATATTCAACATTCTGGATTATTAAATATATTGATTTTCCACAAGCACGGAAAAAAGGCTTGGTTATATATGCGCCAGACAATTAATTGGTTAGACCAACCAAATTATTTGTTAGGCTACCAATTTCTTGGTTGGTCTAACCAAGTCACTTAGTTAGCTTACCAAGTCACCTGGTTAGGCTACCAAGAAATTGGTAGCCTAACAAATAACCTGGTTGGTCTAACCAATTAATTGTCTTCCGCATATATAACCAAGGCACTTGGTTGTTCCAACCAAGCCTTTTTTCCGTGAGGTTAAACAAAAGTCGGAGATTCAGTCGAGACACATCACAATTTCTACAGCCTAGGTACAATAAATATTGTGCTAACCTTAAACTTTTGAAATCCGGTAAATCGGACTGTCCCCAAATTTTACATCAGCTATGACAAAGTAATATTCTAGATTATCGAATATATTAATTTTCCATAAGATTACATCTGTATATTTTTCGAAGAATTTAATGGTTTTGATGATTATTTTGTTAACCTCAAACTTGGAAAATTTGATATATTTGGCTAACCCGAAACTTTACATCGATCGTGACTAAAATATATTTCTGACATATTCAACATTCTGGATTATTAAATATATTGATTTTCCACAAGGTTAAACAAAAACCTGTTTTTAGCGATAGACCAAGTCCTGAATATATCTGACAGTGTTGAATGCGTCCCGTAACGATTATGAAATCGTTGCATGGGGTAATAGGAGCTGTTCCTGCGCTGGAGCGTTGGTTTTCGGATCCCGCAGCGGTCATCGTTGTTGAAGCAACGTCATTAGGGATATAATATGTGCATGTATATATAGTGCTCGTGCAGTGGCTCTGAGCGATTCTGCAGGCGTGGTCCGCCAACCCCAGGGCCGTGAATTGTGGGCTCTCGCGTACAGTCACCCAGGAGAGAGAAGGAGACGCTTGTGCGAGAGGCTGCTGTCGTATATAGAAACGCTACGGCCTTAACGTCTGCGTTTGTATGCTGGTTGGGCTATCGTGTCCGTGTGAATCGACGGTGCTGGCTGGAGAGAGGCTCGAGGGGCTAGCGATCGAGCGAGACCGGTCGAACAGGTTTCTCTCGATCCTCTCCGGGTTTCGAGTAGGCGAAAGCCTCGGAGCAGAGCGTATCTTTTACCACGCTGTAACTCGGCGTTCCGTTGAGTCTTCCTCCTCCTCTACTTCTCAGCAGCACACTTTTATTATCTCGCTTCTTCTTCTTTATTCTCCAACATTTCCAAACACTTTGTTTCTCATCGGACGAGACTGGGAGCTACAATTACCAGTTGGCGGAAATTTGGCCTTTCCCTATCATGGGAACTCGACTGTTAAGTCACTTGGAACATCAACTTCAACAGAAATAAGGAAAAAATGTTGTAAAGTAGAACTGTGCGCATTGCTTACTCATTCATTTTTATTTTTCACAAAGCCACCTTTATGAGTAAGCTTATTTATCCATTTTGACTTCCTCATAGAGGAAGCTTTGTAAAAAATGAAAATGTATGAGGAAATAATGCGAAAAGTTCCATTTTGCAATTTTTTCGTTACCTATATAGTTATTGAAGTATTAAAAATCACGTAAAATCCAAACCGCTTTACCGATCTCGACCAAGTTTGGTAGGTAGCAGCGCAGAATGTTACTTTTCATCTGTAGAAAATTTCAGTTGATTTAGTGAGATTTTACGTAAGTTAGAGCAAAACGAATTGAAACGAAGAAAGAAAAAAACCGAACATTATTACAGATTCATTCCAAATTACCCTCCTTTTTTACATAGCTTTATTCATAATACATTATTTAGCTCAATAGCTACAAATTTGCGGAGGCTAGATATATTTTTCGAAAATTGAAAAATCAAATAAAATTTAAACAGCAAACAAAGGCGACGACTTGCTTCAGATGTTTGCTAAATTTCAGCTCGATTGTTAAAGCAGTTACATTTTTTCTAAACCACTTTTCTCGACGTTTTAGACCATATTGAATGTACTGGAATAAAAAAATCGAAAAAGAATCTTCGCACTAAAACAAAGCTTCCTCTATATCGAAGCAAAAAACAAACAGTTTTGTCGATTTTCGACCGAGTGAATCTGTGTCAACACAGTTGAATTTTCTTGGCTTGTCCTGTGATGGGAACTCGAGTGATGTTTTATTCGGCACGTCGACATCAATTAAAACAAATCAAAGAAGCTCAGATTTGTTGACTTATGGTCGAATCAGAGTTGTAAATGCCTAATACTTATAGAAATAATGATGATGATACGATCAGCTCTATAATTATGATTTTATAATAATAACATGTAGCGATTGTAATACGATGATTAAACTTTGGAATGGCGGTAAAAATTATTATATTTCAATAAAAATTCATGGTAATCCTTTTGAAAAAATGGAAAAAAATAAGTAATGCATTACTTATTTCGTCCATTTTCTCCACTATTTCTTGCAGTATTAAAGTGAAAATTAGTATTTTTTTCAGCTATTCAAATGTTTACACCCTATTTTATAATCACTACATATTATTATTATGAAATCATAATTACAAAACAAATTCTACTGTAATCTATATTTCATGAATTAATGGGGACTTACAACTCTGGGTCGAATTAGGATTCTGTATTTATGGAAACGCAGTTCACCATTTTTTATGCCTATCTTGCCTTTGGGATTTTGAATCATACTTCACTCAGCACATCTGTCGAATTACGATCAATATGTGCTTCTTTGTTTATCAAAACACAGTTGAAAATTTTTATGATCATTCCTATCAAGGGACTACTTCACTCGTTAAATCAACCCCAACTGAAATAGGTTTGAAAAAAACGAAGGTTTGTCGACTTATGACTGAGTTATGATGTGTTTATGAAAACACAGATGCAATACTTTTTGGCCTGGCTATTATGAGAACTGAAGTGACACTTCACTCGGCACATCAACCTCAACTTAAATAAGTCAAAGACACGCCGATTTGTCGACTTACGACCGAGTCGCGCTTGTCTATTTATATACTGTCTGTACAGGCGTGAAGAAGTAGAGCTTGTCAGCAGTGGGATGCGTCTCAAGTGGCGAGAGCACTCTGGACATATATTATCCGCACGAGTGTCGAGAGCAGCACTGAACTGTGGGCTCTTCATGGATTATGTTTTCATTGACAGAAAACCCTCCGGCCTGCAATGCCATGCATACAAGATTTTAGCTTTAACCTCGGCAGTTTCTCTTCTCAGTTAAATTCCTTATCAGCGAGACAGACTCCAGACTCACTAACTCATCTCTCGGTTAAGCACATTTCACTATTAAGAGCGTTTCGAAATGAGCGATCGTAAAATATGTATTTGTTTTCAATCTATCATCGTGAGAAAATATTGGAGAAAAAAAAGTTGTACCCTCACTCTAAAAGATTGGAGCAAGCGATAAAATATAAAATATAACGAAGGAAACTCGAGCCCGAAAAAAAATATCTTGGCCAAGCGGATGATATTCTTGGTACATAAACTTCGGCTAAGATCTTAGTGGAAACTCGCCCTTCGGTCACTAGCTCCTCGTGCTTTCCAAGAGCAGAGAAACACCGACGCTCTTTATCTTGTTTTTTTTTCTTCGATTTTCCTTCAAATCTTTTTTCCCCCCCAAATCTCCCTTTCCATTCGGTCTCTCGTGGCTCTCCATCGGCAAAATACACGAAAGTTATTCGCATTCCCCTCTCGGGCAAACTTTAACCTCCCGGACACACCGATGTCGCCGGTCACTCCCATCTCCTTCTTCTTCCTTCTCGTTCTCCTACAGCAGGTCGTGATATCGGGATGCTTGCCAAGATTTCTGTTTATAAACGCCAAAAACAATGAAGGTATTCCGACAGGAGTAAAGTTTTATTCCGCATCTCCCTATTTCTCTGTCTCTCTCCCTTTGGTTGTGTTGCTGCTTCCCGCCTCCGGAAGTTTGACTGCCGCTGCTGCGGCGGAGGATCCGTCGTTGGTGGACGTCGCGGTATTATGCCTCGACAATTTGCCCCGGTCTCGCCTTTGCGGTTTTCGACAAAAAGCTTCTCTCTCGTCTCGTCCTGAGGGACCCCGAAACGAGCCCTGAAGTCACCACCAAGTTGTGACTTCGTCGTGGCGTCCTTGCCAGCCTCGACTTACGTCCGTCCATCGCTACCTTTCCGGCAAACTCGTCGTCGGACTTGCAGTGTATACCGAGATGACCGGAATAATAAAAAGCCTGTTTACAAAGAGTCGTGCGGCATATTCCATAGTTGAACGCAGTCAAAATACTGGATTACCTCTGGGTTATACGAGAAAAAAATAAATAAACCGAGCCATTTTCCTGCGGCAAAACAATTTTCGCTGAAAAGTGTATTCGTCAAAAATGGAAGTAACATGGCTATCAAAAATGTAGAAATCAAAGTGACAAGCGGTTGATGGAAAAACTATGAATATGTATGAACGGTTTTGGTATACCAATATTTTCGAATTGTTGGTTGGGAGTGAAAGTGAAAAATTTGCAAAATATCACGAATTACACAAAATGTAGCTGAGCAGACACTATAAATGTTTAAGCACTCAAGGAGATTTGCCCTAGAAAGAGTAAATATCGTTTTCATTCATTAATGGTCGTTACGATCGTTCGTTTTCGAAAAAAATGTTAGCGCGACCTCGACAACAAATGATTATAGAACCTCGCAGTGGTTTTGCTGCGATTATCGTCAATTATCTTGCAGCGAATGTGTCGAGGAATGTTTTTCTGTTGAAATCGGTATGTTAAAAAATGGTGTGGAAATATCATGACTACGAGAGACCGTTAATATAAGTGAGTATAGAACATGCGGCACAAGGTAGAGTTGTAACGTCTAACGATACGTATATCCGCGTGCTCGGTGAAAGTTTCATCGCGGTGCATCAGTCCGTACTTTTCACAACTCACGCTGCTACGCAGGTATTTATAACGCCGATATAGTTGGAGAATGGAAGCTGAACGTACGAGTGAGAAAGAGAACGAGAATTCGCAGCTTGTGGAAAACCATGATCCTGGGAGATTGTTGGGGTGAATGTTGGAATACGGATAGTGGCCACTCACTCAGTATAGTAGGATCATCGCTGTCGGTGCGGTAACCGCACTGCTACAGCTGTGTGAAGCAGCCACTACGCGTCACGCGAATTACACGTTACGCGCCTATCAACCGCATTTACATGCTCGACGAAAAACAGTCTTTCCTGGCAAAAGTTTGATGTTTTGCTTGAAACTCTCCGCAGTAAATGATTATATGCCATTAGGGATTAGATTTCCAGTCTATGCTCTATACTCCACTGTGCTATGCTATGCTATGCTATGCTATAGTATGCTGTACTATGCTATGCTATGTTATGCTATGCTATGCTACGTTATTTCATGCTATTCTATGCTATTCTATGCTATGCTATTCTGTGCTATGCTATGCTATGCTATGCTATGCTATGCTATGCTATGCTATGCTATGCTATGCTATGCTATGCTATGCTATGCTATGCTATGCTATGCTATGCTACGCTATTCTATGCTATGCTACACTGCGCTATGCTATGCTATGCTATGCCACGCTATTCTATGCTACGCTATTCTATGCTATGCTATGCTATGCTATGCTATGCTATGCTATGCTATGCTATGCTATGCTGAGCTATGCTATGCTATGCTATGCTATGCTATGTTATGCTATTCTATGCTATGCTATGCTATGCTATGCTATGCTATGCTATGCTATGCTATGCTATGCTATGCTATTCTATTCTATGCTACGCTGCGCTACGCTATGGTATGCTATGCTACACTATTCTATGCTATCTTGTACTATGCTATGCGATTTAAACGTTCGCTGTGCAGTTAGGGCTTCGTGGCATTACCGTGTTGTATATAATGGCACATAATAGGATACACTAGCATAAAGTAATATACAGTAAAATTTAATAGCATACTATATCACGGGTTGCCATACAATAACATATGATAACGTAAAAAGTTTACAGTGGTATACAAAAGCATACAGTATTATAAAAAAAAAAATAGAATAGCATAAAAAAGCATACCATGGTCTGGAGAAACCCTTTCAGTTATTTCACTGCACAGAAGTTAATCGACATTTTGCAACGTATGCAAAATCGTCCAAAAAACATATCGTAGAAAAAGAGTGACAATAAAAGGGATAGAAATTTCATGTACTATGCAAAAACGGAAATATCCCTGATAGCCAGGGAGAAGAAGTTGTAAGACGTGCCTTCGCTGTTCCACAGAACTGAGATCTGCGCGTCATCCCCTATACGACTTCCGATGCCAAGAACTTGAAATTCCGCGGATGTCCGCATGCCCGTTCGGGCTATCCTAACGAAATTTCTCCTCCCTCCCGCATCTGGTTTCGAACTCTGTCGAACCGAACGACGAGCCCCCGCACGGAATCTGAGACGCCAGCGGCGGCCTAATGGCGAATCGATTTCCGGCATCTCCGATCATCTCTAGCTAGAACGTTGCTCGTCCCAGTCCCCCATTTACCTTTAGAACTGGACCTACATTGGGGAAGGAACTTCCGAAGACGCGTCGTACATGTTTCTGTGCATTGGTTCCCTGTTTCTCCGATGAGCATTAGGAGCTCCCTCTGCGGCGTATGCTGCCCAGAGAGACTTTCAGAAATTTGGAGTTCTATGCTATTTCCTTAGCACGCGACTTTTTTCTTTTATATTCTCGACAAATTCACCGAAGCATCTCGTACTCTTCTTTTTCTTCTTCGTCTCTCCCTCTACTTCTTGTCGTGAACTGAATAACAACGCGTTTCCTGAAAAAGCGAAACCTCGGCTAGCTACTGGCGAATCTTGGAGGAGGATGAGATTCAACGGGCTCAAGCATAGGACGCTACGGGGCAGTGAAGAAAATGAATGAGGACGTGAACAGTTCGGTGGCGCATTGGCCGATATAGCGTCTCTTTCTCTCTCTTGCAGCAACGCAAACGACTACCGCCTCTCGTTCTGCATCATGCTTGCCTCTCCATTCCGTACACCCCATTCGTATTCCTTATGCAAGGTACCACGCGGCGCTTGGACCCCAATCTGACAAATACCCTGATGCTCCTGAAGCGGCTACAGTAACGCCGAGATTGCTCGTTTCCGAATTGACGTGCTCTCGTTATCAAATCCCTTCTCGGTCGTATACATCACTATTCCGTGTGCGTTGGATTGTTGTTATGAGTCGGTGCTTACCGATTTACATACAATTCAGTGGTTTTGCACTTTAGAAAAAAAGTATGTTATTTCGACAAACTTTAAGCACGTAAAACAGTGCAAAAAGTATATAGGTTGAAAAAAACATACACTTAAGGACATATTTTCTAAAATTCGTTTCCGTTCAATTTTGATGAACTTTTTACAGGGAATAGAGAAAATTTTATTGTTGTGTACTGTATTTTATTACAGGCGTAATAAATATATATATTTTTTTAATCGGTGATGTAAACTGACGTACTAATTAGTTTGATAATTATTATTTCTTGAAGTAGATAATTACTATTTCTTTAAAGTGCGAAAAATCCATTAAAATGGAATAAACAGCTTGTTCATGGAGGAATTATGTTTGGGCAACTTAATCTGAAGGTCATTCAAAAGTTTTTAAGTAAAAATTAATCATTTTTGGTTGTTTAATTTTCCGACCTGTAAACGGATTTTTTGGCGAGAACCGCCCATATAGGGGAGAGCAGAGCAAAATGGCAACGCGGGACATAATGGCACGGCAGTACGAACGAAAACAAAAATTCGTACATGGATACGCGACATCCCGCAGTCTTATTAATTTGCACAAATATTATTCAAATTAAAAAATGCTAAGTTTTTCACATTTTGACTTGACACATTACGAACGACGAAAAAAAAAAAAATAGTATTTCGACACACCGCATGAGAGTTGTTAATTTACACATATGTTCATCATAACATAACGAACAATACAAACAATGACAAAGCCTCGAATTATTGACAAAAGTAATTCAAACTCATCTGTGAATGCGAAAGAGGATACACTAAGCCTCTTTTACAGTGGCTTGTATTCACACACCGAGAGAAAAGATTTCATTGACGCCAAAGAAATGGGGAGATTGATTTTTTTTTTCATTGATTTCAATGAAATAGTGCATTTAAATTTCAAAGAAAACATTTCATTGCCTGTATATAAACATATACTTAGTGAGCATGTAATAAAGAAACAGTTTCATTGTTTTAAAGACACGTTTTCATTGATCTCTCGCTCGCACCTAACCTCACTTTTTTGTTTTCCGGTTCTCCCGATCGAACGGCTTCGCGTTTCCAGGCCCCAGAAGCTTAGCCTATTTCTGCCGTACTTCCGCACATTCTCTCAACATTTGAGCTTTATCTGTCGCGTACTTTAGAAAAAAATAGGTTTCGAAATTTTGAGCTGTGGTAAGAAGGTTTCATTGAATCAGAGACGATTTCTTTGAAATCAATGAAAAAGGTTCATTGGTTTAAAGAAATGTTTCTTTGTATCAATCTCACTACTTTTCATAGAGTTTGAGTTCATTCAAAGAAAAGATAGTATTGAAATTCAATTCTTTCATTTCATTGGCCAAGATTTCCGTGAATCAATGAAACTTTTTCTCTCGGTGCAATCGACGGAGTCGTGCACGGAAAGAAATGTTTGGTTGTGGCAACTACGTTTTCGATTTGCTGTACACAATGTCGAAAAAATTAGTTGCCTCAACCATATCGAATAGTAACCTCGACTATTCACGATTAGTTCTCGCGGGATTCGTTAGGTTAACTAATCCAATCGTTGGGACTACCATTCGAATCGTCGGTATTATCATTCGAATCGTCAGTATTACCATTCGAATCGTCAGTATTACCATTTGAGTTTTACCATTTAATACCATGTAAGATAAATAGAATAATCGATTGGTTGTGTCAACTCATTTCTTGGTTATGGCAATTAATTTTTTTTTTCCGTGTGGATACGATGCAATACGTGTTAAAAATGGGCACACTTTTCGTGTCCAATGTAATTCAAAATAAATATTAAATGAATTAAGTATTCGATGTAAAAAACAACAGTTGTTTATATTCTATTAAATTTAATTTTAAAGATATCGTGAAATTAATATCATGGCAATTAAACCATAAAGTAATTCTTTTACGATTTCTGCGTACCCTGGTGCCATTTTGACGAGGTGTGTCATTATACCCCTGTTCCATCGTGCCCCGTAGCCATTACACCCCACATTGCCATTTTGCCCCGCTTTCCCGTATATCTCACTAAAAAACCCCCAACGCTTCAGGCCCCTAGTGTTTTTGGTAAGAATATCCTCAAAATAATGAACCATTTACACAAATATTTCGTGTGTTTACAAATGAATTCCGTTTTACTTCTAGTAAATAAAATAAAAAACGTGTTATCATATGTGCATTTATAAATAAATCCTGTTTTACCTGTAGTAAATAAAATAACAAGCTTGTTCTGTGTTGGTTAAACACTGTTTCTCGAGTGTGCCAAAATAATGACTCATGTTACCGTAGAATAAAAATGATAAATTATACGTTTTATGAGAATATGTTTCTCTGTGTGAGTTAACGATTATATTCCGTAATAATAGCTGCAAAACACGGATTCATGAACATTTTACGCGCGCCTTTCCATTATAAGCCGGGTTTGTGTTACGTAGATCCGCACATTATTTTGTGAACCAAGTACAGTGCATGTACGTGGACGGTAGTCAAGCTCTTACGTAGCTTCGTTGGCCATTCGTATGTATGAAGCGGCGCCCATCTTTTCGATACGGTCATAGTATGGCCCAGCGTTAGAGCATATGGTCTCCTCTCTCCTGTTGGCTGCGTTATATCCTACTTTAGACTGCTGTGCTCTACATAACTGCATGTGTACCGAACGAGGGGAGCAAGTACGTGATACGTATGTGCCGAAACATATAGTATATTTTTCGCTCCGTACATTGTGAGACGTGTATTCGATAAAGCTACAGCGGAAGCCCACAATACGTTGCAATGGTCATCGTCTTTTTCTGTTCGTTCGTTCTATCTATAATGCATCTGTCTGTCGGTACGTCCGTCTGTGGCTCGGTAAATAAGTCGGGTCCGGAAGACGCAGGGACTTTCTTACAATCCAACCGTAACTCAATTTTCGTAGGTGGATTTTATAGTATATTCTCCGCAGGAAACTGCAGCCAGATAGTCTCTCGATTCGATAACGAGAGAAGATACTGTGAAATTGCAACGAGATATTCGAGAAGTAAAAGAGGTTGGAGCAGTTAGACGGCGCCAAGGATTCGTATGTTCAGAAATATTGTGGCAGTACTAGCAACTATTTAGTGACGACTATTAATTGTTATTTCATGATACTTTTTCATAGTTATATCGCAACTATTTCAGAAATATTAAATCTTAGTTTGGGCGATTATTTTTAGCTTACGGCACGGAAAAAACGACTTTGCTGGGTTAACGAAAAAAGTAGTTGGACACAACCAAGCGACTTAGTGCTCTGAGAGACAGACGATTTCTTGGTTAGGTCAACTATTTTCAGGTGGTTGGCTCTGAGCGTCGCTCGAACTAAATAGTTAGTTGGGCCAACTACTATTTTGGCCCCAACTATCTTACTTAGTTGGAACACGAATAAAATTCATTGTGTAACCTATTTAAGTCAACTAAGTCGGAATGGTAAATGTGACTAATACCAGGTCGTTACACCGACTAACCGGATGGACTAACCAAGTGACTTGACAAGCTAACCAAGTGACTTGGTTAGATGCGTGACCTAACCAAGTGACTTGGTAGGTTAACCTGTTGACTTGGTTAGATGCGTGACCTAACCAAGTGACTTGGTAGGTTAACCAAGTGACTTGGTTAGATGCGTGACCTAACCAAGTGACTTGATAGGTTAACCAAGTGACTTTGTTAGACCAACCAAGAAATTGGTAACCTAACATGTTACTTGTTTGGTGTAACCAATTAATCGGCTGGCGCATATATAACCATACACTGTTACAAATATTTTGAAAATTAATATATGTATTGGAAGTTCTTTTCCAGATACAGTATATTAAATTTCATTTCATATACAGATATGTCGTAAAATTCCAATAATTATATTATAAACACAAGTTTTATGAAGTATTTAGTATACTGTATATTAATTTTACAACAATTTTTTTGTATATTAATTAACATTTGTCTATTAAATTTAATATACGCGTATCCGCAAAAAAACTTCCAATACTTTATATTAATTTTCATACAAAAATTTCTAACAGCGTAGCACTTGGTTGTTCCAACCGAGCCTTTTTTTCCGCGTAGAGCACTACGATTTTATTTTGTTCTGTACGACGCGAAAGAATTTATATTTTTTTGTTTTTTGCGATAGGCCTTATCAAGATATTTGATTATTAATGAAAAAGTGATTACGTACGTTATTAAATAGTGTTCCTTGTTTAAATAGTGTTAAACAGCTTCCCTGTTACATGCTGATGCAATAAATGACGGTTTATATTAATTCTGTTTTTTATTTATCCTAGGCTATTTAACCTGTATCTGGGTTCAATAGAGAAATCCGGTCTAGCACCTAATCAATTTTATGCTATAGTTAACCGATTTTCGTACTGGCTAATCACTAGCTAAGTTTACTGGGCGAATTAATAGAATCTTAGCCACATTTTTGACAGTTTTTCTGTACAACGACTAGACAGCGAGAAATTACATATAGCGCTCAGATCTAGCTAGTTTTCCGACCTAGATTTTGTACAGAAAATAAGAAAATTAATAGCTATATTAATAGGGTACAAAATTAATAGCTCGCAGTTAATAGTTGCCAATACCCCATTTTTTCTGTGTGTAGGAAATAAAACTTGCCAAGACTGTATACGCGTTAAATTCACGTTGTTATTTCCTATATTAAAGGCCGTTACTATTACCCGCATATACTACGAGAAAGCAGTACATCCCTTCAACTCGAGACTTGTTTTCCACGGTATGGGCGTAATCTGTAGCTGGTAATTTAGCTTTAGCCGCTGCACATATTACTCCGGAGAACTGGAAAACTATACTGCGCTGTGCTCTGTACGGAAGGTATACTTTTTGCCATACCACAACATTTTTTTTCACTATGAAATGCCTCTCAAAATTCGTTATTGTTCGTGAATTATAGTTGCGGTTTTTTTCCAACTAGTAATTTAGTTTATTGTAATAATGCGGTTGTCAATATAATTCCCCAGTCTGAACACTGGTTCTGACTATAGTTGTTTATAAGTTCTTATAACTGTTTAGCTGGAAACAATATGCTTGAAATATTTTTTTATGCAGGTTTCGCTCGCTTATGCAGGTTTCGCTCAAATGTTAGTTATTTTTTTCCCTTAAATTTATCGTACTTAAAAAAATTAGTTCTTCAGAGTTGTTCTGCGTAATACGAAACAACTAGAATTTTTTTTATTTGAAATAAAATAATTGAAAAATAACAATAAAAACATATAAGAATAAATTTAAAGTAATCAAAATGAGATCAAATTCTATGCGGGAATAAAAAATCAGCAGAAATTACTTTTCCTTTTTAAATAAAAAATATTTATGTTCGCTTACTTTTATGAGTAAAGATGAATAAAATAATTGATCGTTAAAATTTATCGTACTTCAAAAAAATTAGTTCTTCAGAATTGTTCTGCGTAATACGAAACAACTAGAATTTTTTTATTTGAAATAAAATAATTAAATTAACAATAAAAATATATAAGAATAAATGTAAAGTAATCAAAATGAGATAAAATTCTATGCGGGAATAAAAAATCAGCAGAAATTGCTTTTCATTTTTAAATAAAAAATATTTATGTTCGCTTACTTTTATGAGTAAAGTTGAATAAAATAATTGATCGTTAAAATTTATCGTACTTAAAAAAAAATTAGTTCTTCAGAATTGTTCTGCGTAATACAAAACAACTAGAATTTTTTTATTTGAAATAAAATAATTAAAAAATAACAATAAAAATATATAAGAATAAATTTAAAGTAATCAAAATGAGATAAAATTCTATGCGGGAATAAAAAATCAGCAGAAATTACTTTTCCTTTTTAAATAAAAAATATTTCTGTTCGCTTACTTTTATGAGTAAAGTTGAATAAAATAATTGATCGTTAAAAATTCCATTAAGATTCCTAGTTAGGCGGCAAGCGGTAAAAACTAATAAGAAATAAAATAGATACGCTGACGCGAAGAAGCCGTTTTTCTCACAGGTGATATACTTTCGAGGTATATCAATGACGTTGCTCTCGTGGTTTATGTAATTCTCCGTCTCCCTCGCAAAACTCGTTGGCTTATGTTGCAACGCGGCTTTTGTGAATGTGCAGCGGGTGCAGTCTGTTGCGCGTGACGGGAAAATATTGCTCTGCGCTCTCGTGAACTTCGCTCTGTCGGGCTGTAATTTTACGTACTAAAATGCGTCTCTGGACGCCACGAATAATAATATTTATAAAAGAGTTTTTAAAAATTTGTTGAATACATACGAGCGAGGCTTCCTTTCTCTTTGTCTGATGGAGACACAGCGAAAAATCGTATAAATTGTGGAAAAATGTGTATTACTATTTATACGAATTGTATAGAGCCAGTAGAGCCAATGGCGTACACTTTCTTCCCATCGCGTTGCTTTCGCAACTTACGAGCAACTCGGCAAAGCGCTACGAGTATGGTTTCCCCGAGTGGTCATTCAAGATGCAAGCTAAATAGCCCGTTTCTCGTTGCTCGGTCGTTTACCCTTGTCTACCTGCATGCGCAATGCCTCCGCCTCTGGAGAGTTGAAGTGTAGTTAGACGTTGCGTGTACTCGAGTTGGCGAGAATTCGCGGATAAACGTAACGGGTGAAAAATAAAAAACAGCCTCCAGACACTTTTTTTTCTCGATAAGCTATATTCTCATATATAATTAATTGTAAAGCACCATGTATTTAATATAATAAACGTGAGAAAGTGGCGAGTGAGGAGATGATATTTTTATTCATTTTCTTTTTATTAAAGAAACCTCATAAGGCAATAAAAAAAAATTACAACGCTTTTAGTATCCATAAATCCAACCTTAATTCGATATCTTTAAAATTTCGAATTTTGATCTTCATTATTGTGCGCTTTTAAAATCCACAAATCCGTCGTCCAGTCGCAAAATTCAACCTTATTTCGATATCTTTAAAATATCGAATTTTGGTCTTCATTATTGTTCTCAAGTCGTACATTTCATCATAGAAAACACCGAAATTCGAAATTTTGCTTACTATTTTTTTTTTCTAAAATTTCGCTGAATTTCATTTTTTTATTTATTACATAGTCTCCAGACACTTTTTTTTTCGATAGTCTATATTCATATATAATTAATTGTAAAGCACCATGTATTTAATATAATAAACGTGAGAAAGTGGCGAGTGAGGAGATGATATTTTTATTCATTTTCTTTTTTATTAAAGAAACCTCATAACGCAATAAAAGAAATTACAACGCTTTTAGTATCCATAAATCCGTCGTCCAGTCGCAAAATCCAAACTTATCTCGATATCTTTAAAATTGATCTTCATTATTGTTCTCAAGTCGTACATTTCACCATAGAAAACACCGAAATTCAAATTTTTGCCTACTATTTTTTTAACTAAAATTTCGCTAAATTTGATTTATTTATTTATTTCAAACAACGATGTAAAATAGAACCTTGTTTTCATATTATTTTTCACTTTTTGCAAACGTTTCTCTAAGAACGCCTAAATTGATTAACATACTTCGTCATAAAGGTAATATTGAATCCTTTTCCTTGTGAGTTCAGCGAAAGATTTTAAATGTGAATTCCTATACTCAGACTACTAGTCTGCCTACAGATAGAATTGGATTTTGAAAAACCAATTTGGTCCAGCGCTGTAACTGCAATATGAAAAAAGAAAAATAGTAAGAAAGTCTTTTTATTTTTATTTTTATTTTTTTTTATTACAGTAGCCTCCATCTCGAATATCATTAATTGTAAAGCAGCATATATTTAATATAATAAACGCGAGGGGATGGAGAATGAGGAGATAATACTTTTATTTATTTTTGCAATTCTGCCGGAGGGTTTTACGTCTATTTATAACGTCACGTGTTTTGTTGGTCGTGATGCTAGCCACGTGAACGAGGACGATTAAGGACCCTCGTAAATTCGTCGTCCATGGGAGAGAGAGAGGAGGCCAGGGATACGGAAGAGGAGAGAAAGAGAGAGAGGACAAAAACGTGCGCCTCGTTGGCGAGTCGGATTCGCGAGAGACGAGCTCCGCGAGCTGCTGCCAGCCCCGAGCTCGAAATCCGCACGCGAGTATCGCTGTGTTACTCTCGGGCTGCCATACTATGCTTTTGCTCTCTCACGAATATGCGTCTCATGATATTTCATCAACGCACTGGAAAGACAAGTGGAGAGCACGCTGTGTTCGCTCTCTGGAAATATATATTCAAAGTAGCGTGCAGATTCCGCGTCAAAGTTTCCAACGATAATGTACATTAATTCACGGTACAAGTATTGCGGAAAAAGCGTCATTTTATTTTCAACGAAATTCCAGTGTTTTAGGTCCTGCGATTATTGGGATATTGTCACAGAGAAAAATAATCATGGGGTTACATTTTTTTTTGTGGCCCCTAAAAACTTTGCTGTGGCAGCAAAAAATTAATGAAACAGCAAACGACTTATTTACATAAAGTGATTTTTTTGTCTTATTTGCAGAAACCGCCATATACAAATACGAAATATTCCGTTGCTTCTATTTCCACACCGAGAGAAAAGATTTCATTGACGCCAAAGAAATGGGTGGATTGATTTTTTTTTTCATTGAAATCGAGTAAATATTTCTTTGATTTCAATGAAATAGTGGAATTGAATTTCAAAGAGAACATTTCATTGCCTGTAAATAAAGATTTACTAAGTGAGCATATAATAAAGAAACAGTTTCATTGTTTTGAAGAGACGTTTTCATTTGTTCAAAGAAACATTTTTATTGATCTCTCTCTCGCACCTAACCTCACTTTTTTGTTTTCCGGTTCTCCCGAACGAACGGCTTTCAGTTTCGAGGAACCAGAAGCTTAGCCTATTTCTGCCATACTTCCTTACATACTCACAAGATTTGAGCTTTACCTGCCGCCTACTTCAGGAAAAAATAGGTTTCGAAATTTTGAGCTGGTAAGAAGAAGGTTTCATTCAATCAGAGATGATATCATTGAAATCAATGAAAAAGTTTCATTGGTTTAAAGAAATGTTTCTTCGAATTAATGTCACTACTTTTCATTGAGTTTGAGATCATTCAAAGAAAAGATAGTATTGAAATTCAAGTATTTCATTTCATTGGCAAAGATTGCCGTGAATCAATGAAACTTTTTCTTTCGGTGCAGTTGTAAAAAAAGTCAACACAAATATTATGAAAATTGTTTAGCAAATTTGATGAAGGATTTTTCATCCAAGTTCCAGCAAGTTGCATAACCCATTTAAAAAAACCCGAGCCAATCCCGACCAGGATCGAGTCTCAAACTGGGACTGATTTCTACATAGGTTTCAGAATAATTAAACAAACAGTTTTAGAAAATTAGCCTTCGAATGATTTCGAAAACAAAAATTTCAATATTCTTGCAAAATTCTCGGAAAAATCTTGACCATTCGAAAAAAATCAAAGAATTCATTTCATACGAAAATAAAGTCCCTCTTAATTGGTTAGACTATTTACTATTCACTATTAGACTATTAAAACAATGTTTCAGTATTATTATTCTACAAATACTAAAATTCTGCACGTATGAACCTTCCAGTTAGAAATGTATGTCTCTGTAAATCATTCTCAATTTCAACGGAAGCGTTCGTTAATCTCACAACTCATCATCAATAAACTCAATATTAATTGAATTTCTCTCTTAACGTTCCGGCAATTTAATGTTTTCGCGTTGATCCGATTCAGCGCGAAGTTGTTTGAGATAAACCATATGGAAGTTTGACCATTTGAAAAAAATCAAAGTATTCATTCCCTACGAAAAAAATGTCTTTCTTAATTGGTTAGACTATTTACTATTTAAACCAATGCTTCAGTATTATTATTCTACAAATACTAAAATAAAAATACTAAAGTACTAAATAAATAAAATTCTGCATCTATGAACCTTCCAGTTAGAAATGTATGTATGTGTAAATCATTCTCAATTTCAACGGAAGCGTTCGTTAATCTCACGACTCATCATCAATAAACTCAATATTAATTGAATTTCTCTCTTAACGTTCTGGCGATTTAATGTTTTCGCGTTGATCCAATTCAGCGCGAAGTTGTTTGAGATGAACCATATGGAAGTATGACCATTTGAAAAAAATCAAAGTATTCATTTCATACGAAAAAAATGTCTTTCTTAATTGGTTAGACTATTTACTATTTAAAACAATGTTTCAGTATTATTATTCTACAAATACTAAAATAAAAATACTAAAGTACTAAATAAATAAAATTCTGTATCTATGAACCTTCCAGTTAGAAATGTATGTATGTGTAAATCATTCTCAATTTCAACGGAAGCGTTCGTTAACCTCACAACTTATCATCAATAAACTCAATATTAATTGAATTTCTCTCTTAACGTTCCGGCAATTTAATGTTTTCGCGTTGATCCAATTCAGCGCGAAGTTGTTTGAGATGAACCATATGGAAGTTTGACCATTTGAAAAAAATCAAAGTATTCATTCCCTACGAAAAAAATGTCTTTCTTAATTGGTTAGACTATTTACTATTTAAAACAATGCTTCACTATTATTATTCTACAAATACTAAAATAAAATTACTAAAGTACTAAATAAATAAAATTCTGCATCTATGAACCTTCCAGTTAGAAATGTATGTATGTGTAAATCATTCTCAATTTCAACGGAAGCGTTCGTTAATCTCACGACTCATCATCAATAAACTCAATATTAATTGAATTTCTCTCTTAACGTTCTGGCGATTTAATGTTTTCGCGTTGATCCGATTCAGCGCGAAGTTGTTTGAGATGAACCATATGGAAGTTTGACCATTTGAAAAAAATCAAAGTATTCATTTCATTCGAAAAAAATGTCTTTCTTAATTCGTTAGACTATTTACTATTTAAACCAATGCTTCAGTATTATTATTCTACAAATACTAAAATAAAAATACTAAAGTACTAAATAAATAAAATTCTGCATCTATGAACCTTCCAGTTAGAAATGTATGTATGTGTAAATCATTCTCAATTTCAACGGAAGCGTTCGTTAACCTCACAACTCATCATCAATAAACTCAATATTAATTGAATTTCTCTCTTAACGTTCTGGCGATTTAATGTTTTCGCGTTGATCCGATTCAGCGCGAAGTTGTTTGAGATGAACCATATGGAAGTTTGGCCATGTGAAAAAAATCAAAGTATTCATTCCATGCGAAAAAAATGTCTTTCTTAATCGGTTAGACTATTTACTATTTAAACCAATGCTTCAGTATTATTATTCTACAAATACTAAAATAAAAATACTAAAGTACTAAATGAATAAAATTCTGTATCTATGAACCTTCCAGTTAGAAATGTATGTATGTGTAAATCATTCTCAATTTTAACGGAAACGTTCGTTAATCTCACAACTCATCACCAATAAACTCAATATTAATTGAATTTCTCTCTTAACGTTCTGGCGATTTAATGTTTTCGCGTTGATCCGATTCAGCGCGAAGTTGTTTGAGATGAACCATATGGAAGTTTGACCATTTGAAAAAAATCAAAGTATTCATTTCATTCGAAAAAAATGTCTTTCTTAATTGGTTAGACTATTTACTATTTAAACCAATGCTTCAGTATTATTATTCTACAAATACTAAAATAAAAATACTAAAGTACTAAATAAATAAAATTCTGCATCTATGAACCTTCCAGTTAGAAATGTATGTATGTGTAAATCATTCTCAATTTTAACGGAAGCGTTCGTTAATCTCACAACTCATCACCAATAAACTCAGTATTAATTGAATTTCTCTCTTAACGTTCTGGCGATTTAATGTTTTCGCGTTGATCCAATTCAGCGCGAAGTTGTTTGAGATGAACCATATGGAAGTTTGACCATTTGAAAAAAATCAAAGCATTCATTCCCTACGAAAAAAATGTCTTTCTTAATTGGTTAGACTATTTACTATTTAACACAATGTTTCAGTATTATTATTCTACAAATACTAAAATAAAAATACTAAAGTACTAAATAAATAAAATTCTGCATCTATGAACCTTCCAGTTAGAAATGTATGTATGTGTAAATCATTCTCAATTTCAACGGAAGCGTTCTTTCATCTCACAACTCATCATCAATAAACTCAATATTAATTGAATTTCTCTCTTAACGTTCCGGCAATTTAATGTTTTCGCGATGATCCGATTCCGCGCGAAGTTGTTTGAGATGAACCATAGGGAAGTTGGGCTTTCTTGGAGTGGGAGAGAGAGATGCCCCATGCAAGGGGCCAACGATCGTGGCAGCAGTAGCATAGCATCGTATACCTCGCCAGGTTCCTAGGTCTTCGAAATGACTCGGATCGTAACGTAAGCCCTCAGGCATCAGAAGCCCCCTGGCCATGACGCTCGGCGGTGACGGCTGCAGGGAGCAATAACTTCCGGCGCATTGCTTCGCACCGGCCTACTTCGACGGGGGCTCGATTGCCGCGGTTCAGAGTCGAAGCTCCGTACGTCGGAGTTTCCCTTCTCTATATACGTATCTATACGTACCTTGTGCATATATATCCCTCTTGCTCTCTTCAAATGATGCGTCGACGTTGACGTCGTCGTTCGACCGGCTCGGTTCGCTTACCCTTACGTATAGAGAGGATCACCGGCGTTTAACGACCACCGCTCGGTGGCAAAGCTTTCCCGAGGCGAGCCAAAGGCCTGCGTTTACCTCTTCGACGTCGTTTCCGTCGACGACGTCGTCGTAGTCGGCGTCGTCAAGCCTCATAGGTTCCAAGTCCTGTAGACCTGGCGTATATATGTATTCTCATGCTTATATAAGGCATTCTTTGTCAGTTCACTTTTGTTTATCATATATATTTCTTTTTCATCCATTTAGACAATTTTTATTTAGCTCTTAATTTTACAAAATGTGCAGTGGTATATAGGGATCTTATAAAAAAAATTGGCAGAGTGAGTCGAAATAACTTTGGCTAAAGAAGTTCTTTGTAAGATATACTTTTTTTAGGTGATTTAGATTTTTTTTTACAAAATTGCACAATTTACTTTGCTCTTAATTTTTTGTTATCTATAATGGTATATATAGAGATTCTATGAAAAAATTCGCAAGGGGAGAAAATATTTGAAATGCTACATTTTTAAAAAACTTTTACTTTTTTTTGTGTTTGATTTGATTTTTTTCAATTATTCGGACACTTTTGTTTTGTTCTTAATTTTATATAACATGAAAGGATGTGTTCAGAAGCTATAGAAAAATAGTCAGAGCGGGGAACATAATTTTATTATTATTTTATAATTACAAACGACGCGAATTTTATAAAAGTTTATGTTTTCTCGTAGCCTTTCTTTAATTCTGTTTTTATTTTGAATGTTTCAGGTAAATCAATAGAGGAGATACTAAAAAGGAGAAATCTCGTTGGAATACCCCAACATTTTCACCTAAGCGACTGGGATTGTGGTAAAACCGGATTTGACATAGTTTAACTCATCACATCAAGAAAACGGAGAGACAACGTAGAGGCTTAAAAAGATGTCAAACGCGTTGCATCTTTGCCATTGGAAGATGATATTTCATCAATTAATTTCTTGAAAATCCGTTTACTTTTATTCTTTTCAAATTCATTCTTGCTTCGCGGTCAGTTCACTCAATCCAAAAAAAATTATATTATTCATTCAGACATTTTTAAATTTAGCTCTTAATTTTATATAACCTACAATGGTATCTACAGAACTTATAAAAAAATTGACAAAAAGTGCAAGAATTATTTAGAGGACAAAAAAAAATTTTCATAAGTTCTACTTTTTTGTACGATTTATCTATTTTCAACTCGTATAGGCCACTTTTATTTTGTTTTCAATCTGATACAACATATATTTACCGAAGGTCGGTAAAATAAATTTGGAAAGAAAAAAAAATGTCCGAAGTTCTAGTAACCAAACTGACATAGAATGCCTAATATACAGTCCGAACCGAAGCAAAATGTTAGGTCCGCTCTCTCTGAAACGGTCTACTTATTCCCTCTGTTCTCCTCTCTCGATCTATCGTCGTTCTTACTTCCTTTTACGCTCTTTCGTCTCTTTATTCGAGTAGCGATACGAAGATTTACGTTCTGCTTCGGGCGCTGGAGTCTCCAGCATAGCACACCGGGAAGTAAACACTGATAATGCCGGGCGATAAAGACAGCGAAAGAGAGAAAACTCGAGGTACGGGAGTCGTCTCTCGTTCTCGGCTGCATATCTGGAGCATGAAACTCGATTATACTCGCGCGCAAATTCGATGGACCGCGCGGCGGCGCAACGGTGCGACGGGGTTACCGTCAGCTTTTGCTGGCCCTCCCATGGACGCTTAACATATATACCATATACCTTGCTATCTCTATAGCCGCCTTTACGATTAGGGAGGATAAAGTTACTTTACGATAGCGTTGACTGTATTATAGCGCTCTCGTTTCTATACGCTTCTAGAAAGGTATTAGCAGACTGCATGAGGTAGAGTTGGCCGGAGTTCTTGTTACGCACGGTATTATATGTCCAGAATAGATATTCAGGACAGATATAAGGACCGATTTAATGGACCGAGAAAAATGAATTTTTAAGAGGAACTAGTGGTTCAATAATTAACCATTCGTGTTCATTCTAATCTGGTTCACTCAGAGAAATCGTAATAGTACAGTAAACTATAAAGTGACGACTATTCATTTTTATTACATGCAACTCTTTTTATAGTTATGATAACTACGAAAATAGTTATGGTAACTATTTGATAGTTGTGTCAACTATAAAAAAATTGTTGTACCAACCATAAATGAATAGTTGTTACTTTATAGTTACTAATACCATAATTTTCTCTCAGTGTTGATAACATTTTTTTTTTATTTCATAGACAGTAGAGACGTTTTTCTAACCGTATTAAGCAAGTTAAAAAATTGAAAAATTTGATCTAAAAAATAATTTATTAGAAATGTGCACCACGATACAATTTTTTTTCTTTCGTGTAGCTTTACATCTCATGAGTGTGAGATACTATTTTTCGCTTTAAATATTAAACGGTACAAAAGTTATGGTTTTATCAGCTAAAAGTAAATTTCTTCTTTCAACATACAATTTTTTTTAAATACGTGATTTAATTTTTCGTGTTTGTTTTTAATTTTTTTTTTAAACTTATTCTCGGAAGACTATGTTAGATAATCTTTTTGTTAAAATTGAATGGACAGTTTAACTGCTAACGTAGCATTTCTGCTGCATTGGAGGAATATCTTTAGAGATATTTTTAAAGCTATTTTTTTTCAAATTTTTATAACGGAATTCTAGAAAAAGCTGACAAACAGTGGAGTTCCACCTGGGAAGTGTCAAACATTTTTATTTCATGAAAGAAAGACGCATTTACACGTTATAAATGAAAACATAAAACAAACAACGTTTTTCTCTATTTTGATTCCGTAAAGATCAACATGTAAGATTTTTTAATTCTATTTTTAAATCGATTTGACGAATTCGAAAAAAAAAGATTAAAGAAAAATGTCACTTTTATCTATTTTGATTAAGGGGAGGGAGTCAGGTAAAAAAATTGATTTTGGAAATTCAATATCATCGAAATCCTATTGCATATAAAAATGCCCAATGCAATATATTGTTGGTGCTCGATGAAAGAATTTTTTACTGTAGTCTGACTTGCATATGCTTTTCAATATTATCTTAAGCAAAGTTCTTAGATTTTCCATTCTGCGCATGATTCAGATCCAACTACTAAGCAGATTGGAATCATTGACGTCTCATTTTCTTCTTCATGAAAAGATACACCGGCTAAATGGAGCAAACTATTTTTTTTTCATTCTGAAAGCAAAGTTAATCACTAATTTAGAAAATAGCATAAAATTTATTTATTAATAATTATGTTACTTAAAAAATATTACATTTTATTAACATTTGCTCCATTTAGCCGGTGTATCTGTTCATGAAGAAGAAAATGAGACGTCAACCATTCTAATCTGCCTAGTAGTTTGATCTGAATCATGCGCAGAATGGAAAACCTAAGATCTTTGCTTAAGATAATATTTAAACGCATATGCAAGTCAGACGACAGTAAAAAATCCTTTAATCGAGTACCAACAATATAGTGCGTTGGGCATTTTTATATGCAATAGGAATTGGATGATATTTAATTTCAAAAATCAATTTTTTTTACTTGACTCCCTCCCCGTAAATAAAATCCAACATTAAAAAAGAAAAATTCGTCGGGCCTCAAAAAAACGTAAAAATATATCAAAATCAATCAAGTTATTTCTGTTTGACCACCTTAAGATTTTAAGAGGTCTGACCACAAAGGGTTTAAAACAGAATAAAATAAAGTCAATTATAATTCTTCAGACGATGCTTATGTTGAATAGGAGAGACGTGCCTGTATTTACTGAAATTACAGAGCTCGACGACAAGAGAAGAGGTGTTCCTACGGTCGTAGGCAACCCGTCGGGGAATGGGTATATTCTACAAGTGAACTATACGGTTTCTCGTTTCGCGGCGCGGAACAAGAGTGCCACGGCGTTGGACTGCGAGAATAAGTGGCGTATGGAACGGTTCAGGAACCATAGCAGCAGTGCGAGCAGACTAGCAGCAGCAGTAGTAGCGTCAGTGCCGGGTGCGGTACTCCGGACACAAAAGAGTGCGCAACAGGTCAGTCAGCAGCGCGTGCTGGCTCGGGTCAGCACATCTCGTCGTCGTAGTTGCCGCCGTTGACGTCGACGACGTCGACGACTTCTGTTGCAGCCAGAGAGACGCGTGAAAAAGACTGGCAAGAAACAAACGTATCGTATGTACGTCGTCGTTCGTATCATTCGAACCAACATCATACGATTTTCCAGAGCTTTTTCATCGCTACCAATCGATCAAAGATACTACAGTGATCTACACGTTTTCTTCTTCCGCATTCAACGCGAACAAACGATTGAATTTCTTGTTTCAAAAGATTCAGAGAACCCATATCAGCTACCTTAATGTCCCGTCAGTTGTACCGTGCTTTTCTCACTGAACGAATTGCAAGTCATGAATATTTCCAAACAGTAGAGAATAAATTTGAATTTCTGTTCAGTTTTTAGAAGAAAGTTTTTGTCCATAATACATTTTTGTTTATGGTTATAGAAAAATGTGTACAATATAAATTTTGACTTGTAATTTGAAGAATCGTCGCTAAAAAGGAGATTCTGAATCCTTTTCCATCGACTTTCAAATTTCGATTCAGTACACTGAGAGAAAATGATGGTATTAGTAACTATAAAGTGACAACTATTCATTTATGGTTGGTACAACAATTTTGTTATAGTTGACACAACTATCAAATAGTTACTATAACTACCAAATAGTTACCATAACTATTTTGGTAGTTATCGTAACTATAAAAATAGTTGCATGTAATAAAAATGAATAGTTGTCACTTTATAGTTGGCTGTACTATTACGATTTCTCTGAGTGTACTTATGGAATATCTCATCATAAATTAATGAGCAGAAGAATATATTTCATCTGTAATTTAATGATTTTTTACAGTACTGATAGACCACATGAGGAATATTTGCAGGTACCAAAAAACAAAAAACAAAAATGAATTTTTTTTTCGAATTTAACTGACTCGAACCCTTTAATTTTAAAGAAAAAATCTGGTCATTTTTTAATTACTCAATTTTAATTACAAAAATAATTGTAATGTACTTCCGTGCCATTCACATATTCACAAAAATACTCCACAAAAATGTAACGTAATAAAATTCAATTAAGTATTTATTGCTTAGGGTGTTGCATAATACTTTGTTTTCGCTCGGTATTAAATATCTAAAATTCTGTCGACTATGCAGTATGCGGTTGTGCTTTGTTAGTCGCTGGTTGTCTTGAGAATAGATGTAATATATAGCTGCAAAACTAGTGAGGTTTGCATTTGCAGTATTTTGTATACCCAAGACCTTGCAAACAACGTGCAGCGCAACCAGTTTCTAGCTCTGGTGCATTCTTTTTCGTTCTCGAGATCTGCAATGCGCACTGTATTAATCACAGAGCGAAGGAGTCGCGTGTCGCTTCGGCGAAAATTGTCCGTGCGATAAGACAACGATTCAGTTTCAAATTCGCTCTTCCACTCAGTCTGCAAACATTTGCAGGAAGATACTTTGTGCAATAAAATCTTTCGAACGTTAGTCATCGCGGGAGGGAGCTGCTCGATGCCCCGAGGAAACGGGTCACCCTCGTCCCGAGGGGATCCTCACCGGTCCCGTTCTCCAAGTATACTGGCGACTATACGTGAATAAACTCGGGAACGAGCCACGTGTATACGCATAAGTCCGTACGTAAAAGTCTCCCAGAGTTATACTGTAAGTCGGGGACGTAAAGTTTACCACGCAGTGGTGAACCTCAACTACGGGTTGTATCATACCAGTATACCATTGTATACAATGCTGGTATGGCCAATGGCGTAGGACTTAACTTCATTTAAAAAACGCACGTAAAACTTGAGTATCCAACATTGTGCTAAGACATTTTCTTTTCTTGGGGTTACTTTGAAACGGGTTTCTATTGTTTTACCAACATTCATAATCCCGGCCGTCAAAATACCGACAAATTACAATTCCCAAAATTTCAAATATCGACTACAGAATCCCGATAGAATCCAAAAATAATTCAACGATTTTTTAAAAATAATTTTAAAAGAAGTGTTTAGGTTCTTTTGGACCCAACCAAAAGAACCTGTAGAACCTGAAGAAGTTTATCTCCACGGGAAAAATAAGTTTGGATAAAAAAAGCGATTCTTAACACGACACCCGAAGGCTTTACGCTTTTGCAACAATATGATGCAACGGAATACTTTCACCGTATAATTGGGATTTTAAATATCGGTATTTTAATTTGTCGGTATTTTAATGGTTCGGTATTTTGTCGGTCGGTATTTCGACCGTCGGGATTGCAATTGTCGGTGAAACGGACGGCGCCGCTTTGAAACAGTCTCAGAAGCCAAATTTGAAAAAAAATTAAACAGAGGCTCTAAAAGTGCCTTCCAGGAATAGTCTCAGAATGAGTCGTCGATACTAAAAACAAGAATCTCGAAAAGAGACTTCGGCGACGGTCTCGAATCGATCCTGTACTTGACTCCTTTTCAGCTTATAATGAGACTTTTAGAGACTCTACCCGCGATTTTTTTTTCATGTCTACCCGAGTTGAACATTAGACCCTTTTCAAAACTTAAATGTACACGGAAAAAAAAGTTTGGTTGTGGCAACTACGTTTTCGATTTGCTGTACACAATGTCTAAAAAATTAGTTGCCTCAACCATATGGAATAGTAACCTCAACTATTCACGATTAGTTCTCGATTGGATTAGTTAGGTTAAGTAATCCAATCGTTGGGACTACCACTCGAATAGTTGGGACTACCATTCGAATCGTTGGTATTATCATTCGAATCGTCGGCATTACCATTTGAGTTGTTAGAGAAATAGAATAATCGATTGGTTGTGTCAACTCATTTCTTGGTTATGGCAACTAATCTTTTTTTTTCGTGTAGCAGTCCCGCGGGGTAAACGGAGGTTCCTTCATTCCTTTGACACTCGTCAAAACCTTCGAAAATGGCAGGTATTACCCAAATGGAGTAAACGAAGTCTACTGTAGACTGAATTTCTTATGTTTGGATCTCCAATTAGGTTGTACAGAGTGAGATGAAGTTCTTAGACCCTTGTATAAACCTCCAAAAGTGGCATATTTTACCCATTTTAATTCAACGAAGGGTGTTGAAAGGGTTTAAATTTTAACTCTGGTAGTTCCCGGGACTTTGTTTCCCGCTTGACATTCGTCAAATTTACCGGGATTATTATTCGAGTAATAAGCAAAGTTAAGCATATTCGCAACACAAAAGTATAATCATCTCCTGTCATAAGACGATATCACATCCCGAGTTGAAATGTAGACCCTTCAAACACTCTTCGTTGAATCAAAGTGGGTAAAATATGCCACTTTTAAAGGTTCCTACAAGGTTCTAAGAACCTCATCTCAATCTACAGAACCTAATTGGAGGTCCAGACATACCAATTTTAGGCCCCAGTTTTCTCCGTTCATTCTAAGTGGGTAATATCTGCCATTTCCGGAGGTTCTGCGGTGGTTCATGACCCTCGACTTACTCGGCGGGACTGCCACTTTTAGATTTCGAAGAGGACCTAAATTTTAACTGGGGACATTCAATCAAAGAAAGCTAAACCTGCACAAATAAAAACAAAACAAAATGGTTTTTCGTCATTATCATCAGAAATCCGAATGAGGTCTCGTAATTTAAGTTACGCCAATGGGGTTCGTGGTCTGTGGAGCTTGCTGTTACACCTGACAACGGGGGTGCAGCAAGCGTGACGGCACCAAGGTTACGTCTCGGTTCAACGCACTTCAGGTCGACAGATAGTTGTATGTATAACCGCCTGAGTACTGGAAATCCAAACCCTATACGAGATTCTAACGTTGATATACCATACGATGAGAGTCGTAGAGGTCATAGATGGCCATCATCCGTTGAAATGTTCCTCAACTTCGGAAGATCGTCGTAACATTATCCTACAAAATGTGATTGCACCTTCGTGCGACTATAAACTACAAATTTGCTGACTTGATCAGTGAGACACGATAGTATGTGAAGAAACTCATCACCGCGCGATTTCTAGCTCCAGGATTCACGTTTCGCTATAAGAGGGTCATCGGTAGATGGAAACAGGTGAAAACCGGGGCACAGGTGCGCGACCTCACGAGTAATGGAAGAAATAATGTTGGATAGAGCGTGGCTCGTATATCGGCATGCCGTGATGGTTGCTGCCGGCTGCCATGATATTCCAGACTTGATTTGCTGTTTTTCTGTCCAGAAGATGTACCATAAGCGCAGTGAATATTAATTTTCTGCACACGCACGTTATTGCCACGTTTTTAGCGTTTCCAGCCTGTAAAATGAGAAAGAACGTGATTAGGGTCGTGCGCTTGAATTGCCTACATCCGATATACTGTTATCTGATATATTCGCATCTTTAAAGACGATGGCCCGTATTCATAACCTTGTTTTAGACTTAATTTATCTGAAATCCGAATTTACAGTCAGCTTCAAACAGACTTTAAAATCAATGTATCCTTAAATCGCTTTTAAATGTAATTTTTATTTAAACCGACTTTAAAGGTAATTTAACTTTAAATAGAATTTAGAGTCAACCTAGCTTTACATTGATTCATAAAAGTACTTCGACCTTCAAGCCAGTCCAACTTTACACCGATTCATAAAACTACTTCAACTTTGAGCCGAATTTAAAGTTAGTTAAACTTCATACCAATCCACAAAACGACTTTAACCTTAATCTGACTGTAAAGTCATTCTAACCTGACACTGTCCCATAAAATGACTTAAACATTAAACTGACTGAAGTCAATTGGACTTTACACCCTGATCCATTGAAAACTTAAAGCTTAAACCAACTTTAAAGTAATTTTAACTTTAAATATATGCCAAAATCAATATCTTTCCCTCAACGACCACTTGAAAAATGGAAGCGCTAAGTTAGATGGACTCTAAAACCAGGTTACGAATTCGTACCAACGTATCTCGTATAGTAACATATTTAAAGACCGGTACACTATATTTTACTCGGGATGAACTAACGGTGTGTCACGACAAAGCTTCCCAAGGTTGGAAAGCCACTAGATTGACTGTTGGTCGCGCCACGAGTTTCTCTTTCTCTCTCTGGACAAAGAAGTTACGCGTTCGCAGTGCGAGGAGAGTCAAGAGCAGAGTAGACAGAGAGGACGAGAAAAGTTGGATGAGTCCTTTCGCGAGGGAAAGAGACACCATTATTGCGTCCTGGTTCAATGCACACACTCAGTCATCCCTCTCTCGCTCTTTCGGTCTATGTCACCGAAAGAGGGACAAGAGGATCGGCTCAACGTTGGCTATCCAGAGGTTAAGCGAGAGATTTCCTCCTCGTGCGGTTTGCCCTTCGATGTGGTGCCCAGCCACTCTCGTCCGGCTCGACAGTTCTGCAGCAGCGTGCACGGAATGCCTCGTGCTTCTCTCCTCGACTTTGGAGAGAAAAATGTTGGTTGGTCGGTCGGTCGCTCGGTCGGTCGAGAGCCAGAAAGCAGAGAGAGACCCCGAGGATCGTGAGCGCGAGCGGCGAGCTCGTAACACCGTTTACGGACCTCTCGTGTGCCTCTACCTTTACGATCTCTTACCAGCAGAACCAGGAGCACCACGACCAACCAACCAACGCTACCACCACTACCAACGCACTGTGAGACACAGAGGAAAGGACCCCGCGAGACTCGCTCTCGCTATGGTTCATGTAAATTGTTCCGGACAAAAGAGGCTAAGTGGAGACGAGTATACTAGAAGGTACGCTAGTACGATACGAGTATTCCCTACTGGCGCAAAAACTTTGTGGAAATTTTACATCTACCCGACGCAAAGAAGAGTACAAGAGGTAGAGCGTCTTCTTTGCTACCGTTCCGTACTTGCTTGGTGCCGTTTTTTTTTTATCTCTTGTTCCACTTCTTTGTATCGAGACGCGTTCACGGAAATACTGGTGACGCTATCTTTATCCTCGGCCGCACATATGTTAGGTCATTTTATACATATGCATATGAGAGAGATATGCCAGGTTGGCAAGTGTGTGTGTGTGTTTTTTTTCGAATTTATAATTATGGTTGATGGTTGATGTGGAGAAATAATTATTTTTACGATTCTGCAATAATAATAATAATTTTGATTTTTTTAAAATATAAATTATCATAGTTGATGGGAATAAATAATTATTTTTACGCTCCTACGATAATTATGCATAATTTTGAGTCTTTCTTTTTCAATATATTATAACATTATGAGTTTGTATGAGTTCGTTATTTTGATACTTATACGTTTAGCAGAGGTGGGTAATATGTAAATGTTTTTTTTTTACATTTATAATTGTGGGTAATATGCGGAGATGCATTTTTGTTACGCTTATGCAATAATTATTAATAATTTAGAATTATAATGGTGTTTCACAATGAATTATTTTATAGGTGCAATAATCGATAATTTATATTCATTTAGTGAAAAATGTTTTAGAAATTACGACGTTGAGTGAAACTAGTCTTTCTGTGATTCGGTCGCTCAGAAATTATAATTATAGAGTTGGTATCATTATATATTATTCGGATATTCTTGTGCAGGGATTTTTTCGCGGATACATGATTATGGTTAATGTGCAGAAATAAAATTTTATGGTTTTTCGACAACTCATCGTTGTCGAAAAACCATATCATTTTATTTAAGTATAATTATTCCAAATTGTGATGAACAATTAGGCTCGCTCGACCTCATTATTTTTTTAACTAAATGGTTATAAGTTACAGATTATTGCACCTATAAAATATTACATTTATTGTAAAAGAATAATTATTCCAAATTGTGATGAACAATTTGGAATAATTATTCTTTTACAATAAATGTAATATTTTTGTGATGAACAATTTGGAATAATTATTCTTTTACAATAAATGTAATATTTTATAGGTGCAATAATCTGTAACTTATAACCATTTAGTTAAAAAAATAATGAGGTCGAGCGAGTCTAATTTTTATGAGATCTCATCGCTCAGACATTATCATTTATTAAAATTATTTTATATTATTCAGAATGTTCAAATATTCTCGTGCCCGACATTAAATTGCAAAAACTCAATTGTGAGCTATTAATCCTATGAATAGCGGCATTCATAATGTGATGATGAAAGTTTCACTGCGCCAGCTTGATTAAAATTCATATTTTCTCAGTTGGAGTTGCCCTTCGGTAACTTCTGCACTTATTCGCGAATGCAATCCATCGAATGCCTTGAACAATTTAAAAAATAAATAGTGAAAGAAGAAACACGTATTAAGAAAAATTTATAATTACAGCATTTTTCTTCACGGAGAAAAAAAAAGAAATGTACTCAGGTTTCTGGCATCGTACCATTGCAATAAAATTAATGGAATTTAACTTTCCATAAATCTAACCGCGTTAAAAAAAAAAAATAACACCAGCGTCACGCTCAATATTTACAAGTACTGGTTGCGCAACTTTTTCCTCATTCCTTTCTAGTTATTCTTTTAAAATAGAATAAAGGACTCATACCACGCATTGTGTCATTCATCGTGTACGAACGTCAAACTGAAAAAAAAAACTTTGCTTAAGAATAAAATATATAATTAAAATCCTTTTCTTTAGGTAGAATTAAAAGAAAAATGTACTTAAGCTCCTGGAATCGTACCATAGCTATAAATTTCTTATTCCGTCAAATATAAACTCGTTTTTTTATGAAAAAATAAATTATACCAACCCTTCGCTTCATATTTACAAGCACTGATTGCGCACTTTTTTGCTTTCTTTCTAGTTATTCTTTTAAAATAGAATAATAGGCTCACTGCATACATAGTAACGGCCGGAACGTTAAGGGCTTTTTCCAGGAACGCCGCAAAGAAGCACTTTTACGCGAGGGCGTAACGTTGTTTTCACTCTACGTAATCGCCACGCGGACGAAGCTACAATGTTGGATATAATATATATGTATATATATATATACACGTGGACCATACGAACGCAGTCCATGGCAAGCACCGACGACACAATTTCCATTCGTTACAGGAAAGTGCTTTTGTATTACAGGCGTGAGCTCGCCAGCAATTAAGCCACAAGCGTGTGTATGCACCTGTACAACTCACACGTGGACGAACGAGATTGCACTCTTTTCTCGGTTACGTTCTCTTTCCGTTAACACATTCAGACGTTAGTCGTATGAGAATCTCTACATAGGCTTTCGCTGTATATGCGAGCTTCGCACGTGCTACACGATAGAAAGAAAAGGCGCCTCATGCAGGTGAAATTTTCCAACGAGAGTCTCGCGCTGCTACGCCAACGAGACTTCCGGAAGTCTTTTATCGGAAGCTCAATTAAAGGTGTGAGCGGTAAATGTGATCTTGTCGTATTTTTACAGAATCCCATGCATAAATTTCGGCAGGGATCCAGCTGGATCCTGCCTGGTATTCCCATCTTCCGGTCGGATTCCAGTCGGTCATCGGATCGGATTCCAGACTTGGGATGTAACGCGCGGAAACTGGATTCCGATCGGGATCTCGAACTGGGATCCGATCTGATGGCTGACTGGATTACAGCCGTTAGATGGGCACACTAGGCTGGATCCACCTGGGTCCTTGGCGAAAGATGGGAATACCAAGCTGATTCGAGCTGGATCCCTGTCGAAATTTCTGCATGGGCAGTGATGAGAGCGCATATGGGGACACATGAACCGCACATGTTGTTACAATCACGCGAGTTAAGGAAAAGTTTTTCGTACGTGTATTCTACAATATTTTACTACATAAAGGGTGAAGTAAAATTAGTTCCGCAAAAATCGTTGAGTAACGGGAAGACGATCCGGATTTTATTCAGAATCCAAGTAGAACCCCTCTTAGGGTAACCCTAACAAATCCCGATTACGGTAATACGTCCTTCAGAATTGGGTCCCGATTCGGAATCCATTCCGATTCTAAATAGGACGGTTCTCTTAGGGTAACCCTAGCAAATCCTAATCGATGATAAACTATCATCGAGTGCGTAACCGGAAATCTATTTGGGATCTATTCAGATTCCAAGTTGGATAACCCATTTATGGAAACCCGAGCCAATCCTGACCAGGATCGAGTTTCAAATTGGGACGCCCAGACTGATTTCTACATGGGATGTGACCACATGGAACATGATCAACAAAATGCTTAGCATAATCAAATTTTGTATACGGAAAGAATTGTTTGCTTGTGAAAACTACGTTTTCAAATTGCTGTACATAAGCTCTCAAAAATTAGTTACCCCAAACATATCGAATAGTCATCTTTAGTATTCACAATTTGTTTATTCAGCCAAGCGCAAGATTATTCAGCCTAACGAATGCAATGACTAGGCCTTCTATTTGAACTGTTGAGATTACCATTCAAATCGTTGGCACTACCGTTTGAGCTGCAAGGGAAATAGAATGATCGATTGGTTGTGTCAACTCATTTTTTGGTTATGGCAACTAATTTGTTACCAATTTCTATTTACCACTCCATAGATCAGTATTGCTTATTTTTAGGGAAATTTTTACGATGCAAAACTAAAAAAAAAATATGACAAAATTTTTTGGATAATTTAAGGATGATTTTTACATTTTTATACGAAGGTCAATGTAAAAATCATTCGGTAACTATTGCTAGACCGTGTAAATGCTTCCAGTCTCACTTTATCTTGGGAAACAACAATAGTTTATTATCAATAATTATAAAAAATATGTTAATAATGAATCATTCACAAACGGCAGAAAAAACGGTATTTTCTTACACATTTTTACAAGAAACAATTTTACGGTATTTTTACGTCTTTTCTCGAAGTTGATGCAGCATAATCAGCGAAGCAGGTAGAAAACGAAGAGTCTCGACGTCAGAACAAACGGTGCAATGACTCACGTTGAGCTCACCGGGTGTCGAGAATCTCTCTTCTCGTTATTGGGCTTGTGCTACTTTTCCGATAGCTGACGCGTTCATCTCTTGGAAATTAATAAAGTAACAACGCAATCAGAGAGTAGAGGAGTAGTAGTCGTCAGCGGGATCTCAATCAGGCGTGGAGTCATATCGCTTCGTTTGCTCGAAGTTACGCTTCGAATTGGCTGAATGGAGCGAGTGTGTCGCACCTGGACCGATAAGATAACGCTCGTGAAACTAGAGACACACACACACACACACACACACACATATATATATATGGTTTTCATTTGGGCTATCGGGTTACCGTTCTATTTCCCTCTGTTGCCTCTGCGCGATAGCGTCGTTTAAGTGTACTTCTTGGTGCTAATAATGCAACTAGAAAGACGGAGAGAGTAGTGCAAAGACTCGGAGAAGATGAGAGCGTCTCTAATTGAGCGAATATATGAAAGGCAATGAGTGGAAGAACTGCTGCCGTCCGTGCAACTGCTAGGTGGATTTTAAGTTCGGTTAATGACGCTAATGCGCCACTCTTGGAATGGAAAATCGACTTAACTCCGCTGATGCTTTTTATATCCTTTTTTTCGTCCCTTTAAAATTATCCTCAAAGGCTCCAATAATAATATGCAATAGAGCGCACTGTACTCTGTACGACGTACTTGATGTTATTTCAACCGTTTATAGCTGCTACGAGCTTTTCATATCACACAGAAAAAAATATCTATAAAAAACAGTAGAAAAATAATAATTTATAATTGGAAATGCGCAATTTGACTGGTCCTAAGTTGTCTCAACTGAACGTAACTACAACTAAGTTAACTTGAAATAATTCAATTTTAACTAACTCAACAATAACTAACTAAATTTTAACCAATTTAATTTTAAATAACTTTTTGTAACACGTGCATGAACAGCGGTGCTTTTCATGGCAGTTTTGCGGGCCGAAAGTGCATAGTTTCATAGCAGTGTTGAAACGATAGGTTGGCGCATGCACAGTTCGCGATTCCTTCACTTTCGACCCTAGGGTGGAAAGTTGGTAACCTCACTTTTCACTGTTCGTCCCGCAAAACTACCATTCAAAGCACCACTATATTCATGCACTTGTTACAGAAAGTATGGTGTGCAACATGGGCCAAAATTGGCGTTTGCGACTCGTGTGATTGCAGCCCTCGCTTCGCTCGGACGGCAAACCTCACACTCGTCGCAAACGCCAACTTTTGGCCCTTGTTGCACAATATACTATAACTGTATCTAACTCAACTTTGAATGGGCCAATATTACCGAATTCAACTTTGAAAAATTCAACTTTAAATAATGCAACTGTAACTAACTCAATGTTATTTGACTCAACTTTAACTAACGCAATTTGAAATAACTTAACTTTATTTAACTCAGCTGTAAATGAGTCAATATTACGGAACTCACCTTTAAATGGGTCGATATGAAATAATTCAACTTTAAGTAATGCAATTGTAACTAACTCAACGTTATCTGATTTAACTTTAACCGCGATTACTCAACTATATCGAACTTAAGTTTATCTCACTCAACTTTATCTAACTTTACTTCAACTCACTCAACTTTATCTAAATTAACTTAAACTCACTTAACTTAATCTAATTTAACTTGAACTCACTCAACTTAATCTAATTTAACTTGAACTCACTCAACTTTATCTAACTTCACTTTAATTGACTCCTACACGATGACGGTGGCCAGATATTTTTATAGTGTACACCGAGAGCAGGATTATAGTATTCATTCCCAGATCCGTATAGTAATCGGGATCCAAAGTAGAAACATGGCATTTTTTTCCAGACACATACAAAGATTTACTAGGCGTCGCCCGCTGTACTATTTACGCTAAATACGTTAGCGGGCGACGCCTAGTAAATCTTTGTATGTGGCTGGGAAAATATGCCATGTTTTCACTTTGGATCCAGATTACTATACGAATCTGGGAATGAGTACTATATTTTTCTCTCGGTGTACGGAGATATATGGAGGTATCAAAAACTTGATTAAAGACATTAGTTTTAGAAAAAAATACAGTAAGTTGCAAGTGGTCCAAGTTTAAAAGAAGGTTTAAGCTCTGAAATCGTTCGCATTGAGTCCGAGTCTCTCAACAGGAACAGAAACGCTGCCCATAGAATATGTATACCATTACTCCGCAAGTATTACATAAGGATTACAAGCGGCTTGCGGAGTTGGGTCTTGGAGGAGTGACCCAACAAAATGGGAGTATGAACCTAGCTGTAATTAGTACCGTATACGCAAACGAAGCGCGCTCACTCTGGTTTCTAAGTGCTTGCGATTCACCGACGGAGAATCGAGTCCGGTATAGTAATGTACTTACCTCGTGGCAACAGAGGCAGAATTACAAGTTTCGTTAAGAAGCATAAAGTTCCTAATGCGATATACTATTCTGAGCTGCTTTCAAGAGCATCGACTTTTCTCTTTCGTTCCCTTGTTTCAACTAAGAGTCTTGCGACTCGACTAACTGATGTTTCTCTTTTCGTCTTTTCTTCACGTCGACTATGACGTACAACCGGAGGTTAATAAAGATGGGAGGTACCTGAAGAACGAACCGAGAGCAGTCCAAGCTGAATAGACGTTGCGAACTTGCGCGCCACTGCACAGCCTTTGCAATCTAGCGGTTTGCCGATGTTATCCCCAGAGGAAGAAGCCGCGTGCGGAGTGATAAAAGAGAAGTGTATGAAGAAGCATCGCATAGTTTACATCGCTCGGTTCGCTCAGCAAGCAACTGGCAGCCAGGCTCGCAGCAAGAAATGCACGCCCTTCTGGCAGAATCTCGTAGAAAGAGAAAGAGAGTGGCGACACCGTGGATATTAATACTCTTTACCGGGAAGATCTTATCGGTAAGCGTGAAGGCTCGTCTTTACTTCCGTTCCAAGCTTCGCGAGACTATACGGCCGCTCGCCTTTTAGCCACCGAGGAAGGAACGACGCTTCCAGGCGTCGGCGCTTCATGACGCTCACTCATCGCATGTTTTTCTTCAGACTGAGCTCTTTCTACCTAAAGTACATACATATGTGGCTGTTGTACAATGTAGATACTATGTATTGGGCAACTGTAGTAGCGTATATGGAGCATCCAAGGCTACATCGTTTTTTTAAACCGTGTAGAAAAGATTTAATTAAATATGGAAGTTCTCTTTGACTTGGATGATATTCACTATTAAGGATTTTTGTTATAAATTTATAGATTGTTCGGATTATTGAGTGGGGGTAGAAATAGCGAATTTCAAAATAATGAACGGCTGAATCTAGAATAGCCATCACTGTGAAATTCGCTATTTTAGCTACTCGCTATTTTAATCATTCGCTATTTTGATTGTATTTTAATAGGATGAGGGTCAAAATAGCGAATGGCTGAAATAGCGAATTTAAATATAATGAACGTACACCCAAAAAAATTGACGGTGAATTCAACTATACCCTTGTTTCCCTGAGACGACAACTATGTTTTTATGGTTGCCGTAACAATAAATAATCTAGCAACTAAATTATGTCACGTTTCGTTATTTTTATAGTAGAACCCACTATATTTAGCAAGGTGTCGCATTTACTTTTCTCAGTGTATGAATTTAGAGTCGTCATTATTATGGAATTCGCTATTTTAGCCATTGGCTATTTTGATCATTCGCTGTCTGGAACCCCAACTGAATTATTATTTTTTAAATAGAAATTATATATATCTGTCTGTGTTTCGTATAGGTTGTTAAAAGGAATGAGTAAATTCCATAAAAAGGATAGAGAATTTTATACATAAATAAAATAAATTTAAAAAAAATTCCTGTCATTTCAATCCGACCTTAGTATGTATTTATATACAGCTTTTGGCGAAGAAAAAAGTTCCTAAGCCTGAAAATTGATCAGAGCCAACAATGCGATTTTTAAAAAAATTTTTATTGAAAAAAAAAATTCTTGCATTTATTCTAGTTTCACGCCTGCATTCGGAGCAATTTCAAAAATGTTGTTTTCCAAAAACGCATTTTCTGTGGAAAAGAAAAAGAAAAAAAAACGACCTAATTTATAAGTAATTAACATTTTTTGTTACTATGGACAAACAAAATTGCCAAAAAATCGAAAATTTTGTGTTTCGTATATTGCGGTACCATTAAGAAGGTTGGAGCGCTCCACATTAGTCAAATCAGTGCTAAATTTTTGAAAGCGTTTCTACAATTTCAGATCGTTTAATAATCTGCTCCAAGGTGTTAATCACATAGTAGCATTAGTTCTTCATATTCAAATACATTCACAGCTGTCATATGAACAGTAAATCGATCAATATCTCCAAATTTCCGATGTCATGTTTTTTCATCCAGTTTTGTAAAAGAGTAAACCGTAATATTAGTCCGATTATGATGAAACATAGCTCATTTTGGTCAGTGGAAGATCCTTAATCAATTGACCGTCCGGATTTTCTATAGTATCAGGCATTCAAAAGTTACATCCATTTGTATACTTGATGTTAGGTTATGATAGGATAAACAAACGGTTATATCTTTTGAACTACCAATACGATTTAAAAAAATAGACGGCCAATCGATAGAATATCTTTTAGTAAACAAAATGAGCTATTGGTCGTCATAATCGGACTGATATTACGGTTTACCCTTTTAAAAAACTGGATGAAAAAACATAACATCGGAAATTCGCAGATATTGATCGATTTACTGTTGATATCACAGTTGTGAATGTATTTGAATATCAAGAACTAATGCTGCTATGTGATCAACACCTTGAAACAGATTATTAAATCATCTGAAATTGTAGAAACGCTTTTAAAAATTTAGCACTGATTTGACTAGTGTGGAGCGCTCGAACCTCCTTAAAACAACATATTCAAAGATAGAATAAATTTGAGTGTCACAACCTTGTCGATTTGATCTGGAGTGTCCCATATGTAACGACCGGTAGGATCGACCAGAGTAAAAGCGGAAGTGCACTTGACGGTCCTCCTATATACTGCTACTGTACACCAATACTGTAGTTACACAAAGCGGCACATTTAATCTCCCGAATGAACTCTCTTTAATCGAGGCTTGGGTGGTCGCTGTGCTACACAGTAAGAACATTGGCGTCTCCATTCAGCTCACAGCAGTAATACCATCATACGTCGGAATTGCAGGTTCAATGACATTACTCGGCTTTTTGATGCCTTCGCATGTGCAGCCCAGCATGAACTAATCAGTGACCAGAACGAAGCGCCGGTGTTAAATTTATATAACGAGAGAGGCGCTGCTATCGATTGCCATCAATGTAGGGCATGTAATATTGTAATATAACTCTGTTGGATGTACAATCATCGAAGAATCGAGTATAGAACGATTTACGCCATATATAGATATATATATATATATATCCGATGGTGGTGCAATAAAGCTTTTGCGAGAGGAAGAATCGTTTTGATGCGAAAGCTCGCCACCTGGTAAAGACACAATTGCCAGGTATTATAGGATTTCACGAGACAAGTTACGCTTTGAGCTATGTTCGTCAAATTTACGAGATTGCGAGCCAGTTGCCAATTGCCCTTGTGTGCGATATGATATTTAATGTTCGATCGTTATATTCGGAAAATTGCACATCGAAGCGCGGAGGTTTTAAAAAAAAATTGATGTTATATTGCACTGTAAAAAAAAGAAAACTTGGAGTTGCGGTTAATTATAGATATTCGTGTTTTATTTAATTAAATTCTTTTTTATTCTGTATTTAATATTGTGTTGTTGTGGAAAAAATTAATTTGCGGCCACAATCAACTATCGATTTTCTTATTTTTTTTTATTTTTCCCACGTACGCTCTTCGGAAGATCTGCGACCCGATTCAATATTGGAGAAGCCTGGAGCAGGCTGGGAGTAAGACAGACGGCCGAAGAAGCGCAGTTAATTCTATTTTCAGTGCCAATCTACTTACGTATAGCCACGACGCCCCCGCAAGTTTACGCGCAGACTCCACTCCTCTTGATCGCTGCCCGGAGCAGACAGGTTTATTTTCCAGCACAATTGAGTGCATTGCGGTATGCAATTAAAAGTATCGGGAGTCTTTATAGGCGCAACTCGGGGCGCGGAAGTGTAAATAGACGCGGTCTACTTTCCATTACTCGAGTTTACGGACTTAGATTGTATTGTTTTCTCATTGACGAAGCTTTGTTTTTGTAAAAAAAAAAAAAAAAAAAGAATGTCTTGGAGATATTTACATTGGGATGCTAAGAATAGTCTAAAACGACGAGAAAAGTGGTTAGAAATTTATTTATTCTTTCAATGTTTTATTCCTTTAGTAAATTTATTTTTTTCCTTCTTTTTATGTCCTACGATATTGATGGGATAAAATAAAACATTTGATTAAAGTGAAGGAAAATAACTGATGATTTAAAAAATAAGTTGATTTTAAAGAATTCTGAAGGAATTATATAAAACAAATTATTAATGCACTAAATAAATTATATGTGTTTGAAATTAATAATTTGGTCACAACTCTGCTACTTTGCAATCTTTTTTGTATAGCGCATTACTGTATAATGGAAAAGTATTTCACTACATAAATTCGTTGCTAAATTACATTAAAAAAAAACAATAATGCTGATATATTTGGTCGATCATATTGGGAGATATTCTTAAAAAATAACGTATATCACATTATTCATACAATGAATAAACGAAGTATGTGGGTTAATAGTGAAATCTTTATTCTGCTGTCATTAGCAAATTAATAATCACAGATAATGTCGTGGGCAATAAACAGTAATGGAAAGCCAACTGTAAGCTGAGAAAAAAAGCTACTCTATTTATCAAACATAATTCCATTCATTTATCGTACTATTCATGCAGAGCAGGGATCGGCAATATCCGAATAATTTTGTATTCAAAATACATTTCGGCCTCAATAACTATAAGTAATTGTAAGAAAATTATATGAGCGTTACATTTTTCTTATATGACAAAAATTAAATTAATCCATGATAAAAAGTCGTATTATTGGTCTTAGTTACGAATAATTGACAGTTATTCAAATGGAACAGTATTCTTAATACATTTTTATTCGAATATTGCTCAGCCCTGATGTGGAGAAAGGACTGAAAAAAAAAGTGGAAACTGCGACTGCAGTTCCCGTAAGTCGTAGAAAAATATTTTATCGCATAAATTTGTTGCATAATTACAAAAATAAATAGTGATATGTTTCCTATACCATGTTGTGAGATACTCTTAAAAAATAATATATAGCGCATTATTTATCCAATAAATAAAAAAATAACGAAGGCTAATTGTTAAATCTCGTTTCTGCTGTCGTTTACAAATTAATAACCACAGATACACGGAAAGAAGGATCTGATATTTTTTACCATATTTCTAGTAAAAAGTATCGTAATGTTCCGTGTATCTGGTACAGGGGGGCCATGACGCCACCTATGAAGAAGTACTAAAGCTACGATAATTTTTACCACGAAATATGGTAAATAATTCTATGTATATGATAGAAATTCTCATAGTTCTCGTACTTTTCGTCAGGTGGCGGCTATGGTTTCCCAATACCAGGCGCGTTTGATAATTTTTACCATAGCGTTTGGTAAATTTTATCGGCAACACCTCGATTCTATAGAGCCCATCTCTACACAGCCTCATCTCTACACGAGCATTTGTACACCGAATTTTACTACACGCAACAAATTTGCATGACGAAAGTTTTACACGCCGCGAACTCTACACGCAAAAGTCCGACACCGCAAAAGTTCGACATGCAAAAGTTCAACACGAAAACGTTCTACACCTTAAAAGTTCTACACCGTAAAAGTTTGACACTGCAAGAGTTCAACACGCGAAAATTGTACACGCAGAAGTTGTACACGCAAAAATCCGACACCGCCAAAGTTCAACACACCAAAGTTCTACACGGCGCATTTCTACACCGTCATAGTTCGACCCAGCCTCATCCCTACACATGCTCATCTCTACACTCGCCAAATTTTTACAATTTCGGTCGGTAACGCACCATATTTGAACAGTTTCGGTAGGTAACTGTTGAAATATGACGCGTGTAGAGATGAGCCTGTGTCGAACTATGATGGTGTAGAGATGCACCGTGTAAAACTTTGCAATGTCGAACTCTGGCGTGTTGAACTTTTGCGTGTCGAACTCTTGCAGTGTCAATCTTTTACGGTGTAGAATTTTTAAGGTGTAGAACTTTTTTGTGTCCAACTTTTTCGTGTTGAACTTTTGCGTGTCGAACTCTTGCAGTGTCGAACTACGTCGTGTCGAAATTCCGCGGTGTCGGACTTTTGCGTGTAGACTTTTGCGGCGTGGACAACTTTCGTCGTACAAATTTGTTGCGTGTAGTAAAATTCGGTGTAGAAATGAGGCTGTGTAGAGATGGGGTCTGTAGAATCGAGGTGCTGCCATTTTATCAGATCCTGTAATGTCGCGGAATCTTTGTTCTGCTGTCATTAACAAATTAATAATCACGGATAATGTCGTGAACAATAAACAGTAATGGAAAGCCAACTGAAGGCTGAGAAAAAAGAAAGCTACCATATTTATCAAACATAATTCCATTCTTTCATCGTACTATTCATGCAGAGAATGGACGACGAAAAAAAAGATGAAAAATGGTGGTAGATTGCGCCTGCAGTTCCCGTGAGGCTCGCGTCACCGGCATGGGCGGCTTGATGTGTATCAGATGTCTCCATAACGATCGGTCGCCGCCGTCATCGACCGCTGACTATAGCAGTGACTGTAACGTACTATACCGCTGGACACAGCGACTCAAAGCTACCCCGCAGACACTCGGTAACGAGATCTCCGTGACGGCAGAAAATGTAATCTCACCTGTAACACACAGCCGCGTTCCCCAAGTATTCGATGTCTGTTCCACTTTTTGTTTCTCATTCTCGCTCCGGCGTCCAGCGCCTGCAAGCAAAATCCTGCAGTGTGCAAGCAAAAGCGTCACTCTCAAAGGTTTTATAACCACGCTTTTCGAAATTACCGACGAGTTCCGAGAGTTGGACAAAAATTACGAGTCTGCGGCAAAGAAAAATATATATGCATTTTCTCTTCGACAAGAAAAATTCACCAACGTACATTCATATTCAACTTCGTCAGAGATATTCTCATATTTACCACTATTTTTTAATGTATGCTATTTCTTTATTGTTAAAAAAATTTATATTCATAAATAACGGAAAACATTTCATACTTTTGATTGGGAATTATTTTAATGAGAGAATTTTTTTTTTTATGCTATAGTGTGAAAAAGTCATAAAACAAAAGTAACCCATTGCTGCGTTACTTCTATTTTCGTGAAATTGTTTAAAGAATTTTTATTTTTTTAATTTTTCTTTTAATTTATAATAAAACGTTAAAAAAATGCCAGCTTGTTAGAATATTTTAGACGAATTTTAAACACTTAATTATTTATAAAACGAACATAATCATAAGTTTGAAAGTAAAAGATTTATAACACCGCGCTACTTTGTAAACAATCGTGTGTAACCCTTAAGTGCAAACTCATAATGGGTGCACACAAACTTCTTCTCTAATAGACTTTCCATTTTCTGTTGCAGGTATGTTGTCACCAAGTCACCGTGGAAGAAGGAATATATTCATTAAAGTCAAAGTGCCGTAAGTGACTCAACGACATTCGAGCTTTGGCTGGCGAGTTTCTCTCGGTTCTCTGGTAGATCGTTGCCGCCAGAGTTCTCCTTCGGTCCTGGGTAGCCGCTAGTCAGCCAACAGTTGCGAAACGTGTCCGTAGAAAATCGCACAGACACGCGAGAAGCTCGTTGGTTCGAGCGTCGAACCTCGATGGTAACCTCGTCTCTCTTCTACCGATAACTTATAGTCACGTGCAACTTGTAACCGAGTAGTCTAGCTCGACGACTATATATGTAGTGTCAGAGTCGCGGAAGCAGCAAGAGGGCAAATATATAAGACGACACTCACCAAAGTCTCGAGACGCGTACTTTTTCCAAAGTTTAAACGCTTCTCTTTCGGAGTATACTGACTGGTCGTCGCATTCGTAGCGTCCTTTGTTTTTCCCGTTCTCGTTTCGGAGTATATACAGCATTATATGCGCTTTCTCTTTCTATTTCCTAACTCTCAGCGCGACTCGAGCTCTTGCGCATCTTCGGATAACCGACCGAGCAGTCTACTGCTTCAAAAGAGTCGTAAATCCTTTATAGCATTATTTCATTGCGGCAATGAATCATGGATGCCTCGACCTCCTACCGGATAATCCATGTACTATATTTTTGTACGATCGTATGGAGTATATTACGGAATACACAATATTTTTTTCCCCGCTTTTATTCTTTGAACATTGTCTGGCCATTTCGTTTTTTATTATTATTTTTTTTTAATTCTCGAGTACGCGGTATCACTTTACGAGAGTGGAGTGTGTACGTCGGAAACGTGCTTGACAAAACCGCAAGACTTTCTAATGCATAAATGGGATATGGTTTCTAATTACCAATTGGTTATTGGCGTCGAATCGGAATTTGGCTTCGTAACTTTAGCTCTAGGAACGAAATATTCCCAAGAATATATTCCGGCCATTTGAAATACATCCGCGACAAAATATCCCGACTATTTGAATCAGGAAAAGATATATTCACGACAAAATCATGTTTCTTCTGACATTTTAACCTTTACTATATAAAATGTCTTCCAGATTAATGAAACAACTTTCCATGTTTCAATGACATTTTTTTTATATGCAAGGACATTTCCCGGAACATTTGGCAGTTTTGGGGAACGCCCCGAAAATTCTTACACGTAAAGACAATTTAAACCAATAACCATTTAATTTGAAAGCACCTAATCGAATTTCCACGAAAAATATTCCCTGTACGAGTTTTACCCAAATGCTTAAGCTTTAGGATTTTCCCGCAGCGTTTTATCTAATTGCGGTTACACGTTTCATTTCACGAGCCATCCACTTTAAGTACATTTTTTTTCCCGACATAAAGTAATTTTTTCTGTTACACTGTTCTAAGCCCAAACCACGATCGTTCCATTATTCCGTGCGCTTCATTATTTACTTCGTAATCGTTTTCCCATTCTTCTTGCTTCCTTTCGGTGCCTCTTTGCGGAGCTACAATTACACGCACTAATGTGTTTTAAAAAATAGAAAGCAACGAACGCAACGCTATTCAACGTACTGTGATGCTACACTTTTCCACAGTTCTATTACTTTCTGCTCTGCTCTGCACCTACAAGACAAGTAGCAAAGATACGGACCGTGAGTTCTCCGTGGTAATCCTTTTTGCGAGTCACGAAAATTAGGACAGCGTGAAATTGTCGGCTCTACCGCAGATACACTCGATATAGAGATTGCAGATGCGGTTGTTCAATCTGTTAGAATAAAATAACTGTTCGTGTTTATTGCACGATATCAAGCTGCACAATAGAACTGAGATCTTATTTTTGCTAGGGAGAAAAAAAGCAGTTCAAGAGATTTCTAATAATATGCTATCCGCAATATTTGTCGTTGCAATACGCACGAAATCCCTCAACACGTTGCAACTTTTGTCTGAAAAATCGGCTGTAACAAAACACTCCAGTGGACAGGGCGTTAGGGTTAGTTTTTTAAATCTATTATCTCTGTTGGCTGTCAGGAAAGTTACGTGCGAGGCCGGACAGCGTGAAGCGTGGAAATCGCGCAATCGGTAGACTCAACTCGGTGCAGGATTAGAGTGTAAACTGAAAGCTTAAGCGTTACAAAGGCAAATTAACTGACGTCCAAGCGCGTTGATGCTGCTACCGGAACGGTGAAAGTGCCGATGACGTCGACGTCTATGAGTACCGCCGAGAAATAAACGGCTAGAAACGTTAAAAACTAGGAAAACTTTGTTGTCATATTAGCTCTTTAAAATTTCAGACTGCAAAAGGCCCGGAAAATTCTGTGTCAGGTAATTTCCACTTTCAAAGCTAACCAACGGTTCGTTTTTGCTACGAACCGGTCGATGAGCAAATTGGGTGACTACATTTTCGACGGAATTTTCAGTTAGGTACGCATCGTAATTTGCAGTTGATTCGATTAGTTGAAAATAGAGGCCACTGTAGGCGTTATACCGGCGATCGTGGCGAGGTATCCCGGTATGATGATCAAGGGGAGGGAACGACATCAAGCGAGCCACAACCAACTCGTTCCACGTCGATGTATGCCATCACCCGACGATGATATGAGAATGAGAGATGCGCCCGGTAGTTGCGGTCCCGTTCCTGTTGTCCCGTAAATTATATTTACCTTTGCGAGCCCGCCGGGTCACTACTGCTCCACTCACACGAAATGAGAGCTCCGCAATGGAAAATTCGTAAGCCCACAAGCAGTGTAATATCGTCTAGCTGTTGCAGTCAAATTGCTGCTGGGTGTATGCGGCTTTTCATCATTTTACGACGTGTAGCATTCGCCAATAATTTCTGAAATTGTCCTATGAATTATTGAAGCCTGTACAGTCGACTAACCTACATGAGAACATAACTTGCAGGCATAATAACTTTTGCGAATTTTTTTTACCGCTTAAAATATTTATTTAAGAGGAGGGAGAAAGGTTAAAAAATTGATTTTGGAAATTCAATATCATCCAAATCCTATTGCATATAAAAATGCCCAATGCACTGTATTGTTGGTGCTGGATGAAAGAATTTTTTACCGTTGTCTGGCTTGCAAATGCTTTTCAATATTATCTTAAGCAAAGTTCTTAGGTTTTCCATTCTGCGCATGATTCAGATCAAACTACTAGGCAGATTGGAATCGTTGACATCTCATTTTGTTCTTCATGAAAAGATACACCGGCTAAATGGAGCAAACTATTTTTTTTCATTCTGAAAGCAAAGTTAATCACTGATTTAGAAAATAGCATAACATTTATTTATTAATAATTATGTTACTTAAAAAATATTACATTTTATTAATATTTCCTCCATTTAGCCGGTGTATCTGTTCATGAAGAAGAAAATGAGACGTCGACCATTCCAATCTGCCTAGTAGTTTGATCTGAATCATGCGCAGAATGGAAAACCTAAGATCTTTGCTTAAGATAATATTTAAAAGCATATGCAAGTCAGACTACAGTAAAAAATCCTTTAATCGAGTATCAACAATATAGAGCGTTGGGCATTTTTATATGCATTAGGATTTGGATGATATTGAAATTCCAAAATCAATTTTTTAACCTTTCTCCCTCCCCTTAAAATATACTCTGTCAATTTTTCTATAGGTTATGCGAAATCACATTGCACTGTAAAATAAGCAAAATTAAGGGGAGAATGAAAAGTACCTAAATGCGGTAAATAGGAAGTAAATTTGCTTGAAAAAAATAAATAGATAACTACTTACTCTCGTAACTTACAAATGCATATATAATCTATAAAATCCTTTTTTTCTCCCGTTAAAAAAACAGGTTTATTAAAAAAAGTTAAATTATTTTCAGACTTAAAGTAACCAACGAAAACCAATTTAACCCTCACTCGATTTTTTCAGTCAGTAACCTACAAACGCCTAAATTTTTAGGAGTTTGGTCCGAGAACTTTAATGTCTCAGAGATATTCGAGTTCAAAATTTCCCGTGAAGAAAAATATTAGGGTTGCCCTAAGATAACTTAGGGCCCTATCGGGCTTTAATGTGGACACCATAAAAGGGAGTTCCATATCACTCCCAATTAGGGACCTACTAAGGAAACTGTAGGGTTTCATGCCGATATTTAATAGGGCTATATTAGGGCAATAAATTAAGGGCCCAGTCAGGCTTAATCATGGCACCAAGTAAATAAATCAATAATAATTTCGCCACGTAAGGGCCTCATAAGGCAATTCTAGGTTGCCACGGCCAAGTTTAATAAGGGCTTCATAGGGTAATCACTTAAGGGCCCAGTCAGGCTTAATCATGGCATCAAATAAACAAATCAATAATAATTTTGCCAGATAAGGGTCTCCTTAGGCAATTCTAGGTTCCCATGTCGAAGTTTAATAAGGGCTTGATAGGGTAATCACTTAAGAGCCCAGTCAGGCGTAATCTTGGCATAAATTAAACAAATCAATAATAAATTTGTCAGATGAGGATCTTATATGGCAATCCGATGTTTCCGTGGCAAAATTGGTGGACACCTATCCAACTAATGACCGTCAAAGTCAGCCAGGTGGTCACCCATTCTAATAGTGGCCCTCAGGTCAGTCAGACAGTCACACACCTAGATACAAACGAACTATTTCGCGCAAACGATAAAACAAGCAATTTTTTGGAATATAATTATAGATGACAACAACGATACAATGTACCCTATTCGATATAACCAATTTCTGTAAAAAAATAACTGAATGTGCTTTCATTTTTACACATCAGACGCAGTCATGTAAATCTATCAAGTTCTGACTATATTACATTAATTTTATTTCATATTTCATATTACAGTCATTCAAATAGACAAAAAAATTGCATATTCATATCATCTGAATGGCCAAGAGAGCTAAGGCGCAACGCAACTACACCATCCGGAGGGTTCTGGGTTCGATTCCTGTCAATGTCAAAAAAAAAATGTAATATGTTTTTTCAGCGATTAATATGTACCATCGGGTAGAGAAAGACGAAATATCTAATTAAAAGTGCAGCATTACTCAACTAAATAATAACAAATATATATTTTTAAATTAAATTTCTTTATTATTTTAGTAAGGCCTTAATAGGGCAGCCTTAAAAGGCCCTCATTATTTTGCCTTTAAAGGCCCCGAAGAAAAAAGCGTGACCATCATTTGCGAAGCCCGATGAGGCTTCCACATAAGGCCCCTAAGAGAATTAGGGAATATTAATCGGGGCCTTGGAAGAACCCTGATAAGATTTCTTCACGGGTTCTCCCGCCCAATTGAAGTCCTGTGTGAACACAGAAGGAAATTCACTCACTTACATGCCTAACTTCATGCTTAATTGGAATAAGTACCTCACCGTTATTATTATGCGGAATATCGCGTTATCTTCGTTATCGGCATAGTGCACGTAATCTCATAGAAATATACGCACATTGTTGCAGATGATCACACGCATGTTCGGTTAAATCGATGTAGTGTCGGGTAGGTACGAGCGGCGATAGAATATAGAGAGAACGCAACAACATCGACGAGCATTCAGATCGCGATCGTCTGGCTGAACGAAGCGTGCATCGCAAACGCCATTGCAATATTGCAGTGAGCTGAGATGCACTGGGAGCATGCAACGTCGAATATGTTTGGTGGGATAGTTGATTAAATCAAGCTTGTCGCGTATCACTTGGCTGTAGTACCGCTCCGCGTCCTCATCCTTCCCTCGTCCTTCTCCGCTTCGGCGAATACCGCGAGTCGATTGTGTCGTCGATGCCATTGGCAACTAGCTCACGTATTGACTTAAGTAATTGGAATTTAACCTTCATCGGTGGCTGGAAGCACTCGACGTGCGTTTATGTCGACGTGAGTATTGCGCGATCGTCGAGAGTAACTATCGTGGGCGTTTACCAAGCTGCGGTTTAATCGCGTACTCCCAACGATTTATTGTGTTTAGTTCTGTCTCTCCCTCGTCTTATTAAGTGAAGAACAAAGGGAGTTTAAGAATCCGATGCGCTTCCAATTTTCTGTAGGCGATTCCATAAAGACCCCATGTGTCATTCCCATGATAGCTTTAGCGGCAGATGAACCATGAAATTCCATCTCTTCCAAGCTAATAAATCGTCGGGACTTTGTTGTACAGCATTAATCAAGGATATTGCAGAGGACTTGGGTCGATGTAATGTTTTCATTGCGCACGAGTGATCGCATAATCGACTCTGCCGCTGATTTGTCGTCGGAGGCGCGTTGGAGATAATAAATATAATAATGAGACGAGATGTAGGGCTGTAAACAAGAATGGGTATCGAGCATTTCGAACAAATCAGCCTCGACGTCAACATATGCGCATGACAGACACAAACACGAGCAAATCCCTTCGGTATTCTCTGATGGTTCATACAGAGGCTTTCCTATAAACTATATCGCATCACGCTCCATTTAATTCTCACCCGCCTCCATTTCTGCGGCAATAACGCGTTCAATGAGCCAGGCGTTGCGTGTTTAACGTACAACGAAAGGCACGGAATACCGGAAAGTCTACGTGGCGTAAAGTGCAATCTGTTGGGCTTTGCAATATCTATCTCCACTTGTTTTTTTCACTTCGATCCTTGCCACTCGAAGAATTTTTGTTACGCTGTTTTGGGAATAAGGGTTGCGGGCCATCAATGCTTTCACGTTCATTGTAGTTATTTTTGCGCAGTTTGGAAGGACCCTTTGTTATTTTCACTGACTGTTTGTACCCAGCCAATATTATGCTCTAGCGGTTAGGGTGAAGACGCTGGTTTTCATTATCCACTCGAACGGGTAGGGAAATTACGTGAAAATTTAACCCAATTGTTCTTAGTAGGCAGAAGGACTTCGGTCGATTGCCAACTGACAGTACAGAAAACAAAATGTGAAATATGTATTTATGTAATGTAATGTACTATGAATGTAAACTCGTCCCATGTTTTGTATTGTCAATAAACTCACAATTACTGCTACTACTACTACTTGTTCTTAGTTCAGTTGAGATACAGGTACTTTTAGATCTTGCGAAATAATATCGAGATTGGGCGGTTAGAAACTTTTATTCGTTGCAATTTCTATCTCCACCTGCTTTTTCACAATTTCTGAGATGCTATCATGGGAATAACAGTTCCGAACCCTCCGAAAATCGTTTCCCGTTCATTGTGTAAATTTTGATACCGTTCAGAAGAACCCTTCGTTATTATCACACTGACCGTGATGGAATTATGGCTATGGGGCTTAAGAAATATTGAAATTGGTCGATGACATGTTTTTAGTAATTGCAATGTCTGCCTTTACCTACTTGTCTCTTGCTATTATGGGAATAAGACTTGGGAAATATCAGGATTTGTCGATGACAAGCTTTTATCCACACCGAGAGAAAAGATTTCATTGACGCCAAAGAAATTATATTGTATTTTTTTTTCATTGATTTCAATGAAATAGTCATTTGAATTTCAAAGAGAACATTTCATTGCCTGTAAATAAAGATTTACTTAGAGAGCATATAATAAAGAAACAGTTTCATTGTTTTAAAGAGACATTTTAATTAGATCAAAGGAATGTTTTCATTGATCTCTCTCGCACACCTAACCTGACTTTTTTGTTTTCCGGTTCTCCCAAACGAACGGCTACGAGTTTCGAAGAGCCAGAAGCTTAGCCTATTTCTGTCGTACTTCCTTACATACTCACAAAATTTGAGCTTTATCAGCCGTGTACTTCAGGAAAAAATAGGTTTCGAAATTTTGAGCTGGTCAGAAGAAGATTTCATTGAATCAGAGACGATATCTTTGAAATCAATGCAAAATGTTCATTGGTTTAAAGAAATGTTTCTTCGAATCAATGTCACTACTTTTCATTGAGTTTGAGATCATTAAAAGAAAATATAGTATTGAAATTTAAGTATTTCATTTCATTGGCAAAGATTTCCGTGAATCAATGAAACTTTTTCTCTCGGTGCATTGCAATTTCTATATTCACCTGGTTTTCCACAATTGTTGTGATGCTATCATGGGAATAACGGTTCTGGACCCCCGAAAAATTCTTTCCCGTTCATGCTGTTTTTTTTTGGCACAGTTCGGTAATACCCTTTGTTATTTGCACTGTCCGTGACTACCCGCTCAACATTGGATTCTAACAGACAGGGCGAAGAAGCTGGTTCTCATTTCTCACTCGAGCGGTTCGGGAAATGACGTGAAAATTTAACCCTACAGCTATTAAGTACAGCTGAGATATAGGTACTTTTAGGGGTTGCGATATTCCGAGTTTGCACGACGACGACGCAGGACCATCGCCAACTCAGCCAAAACGACAAGCTTATTTATCGACGACACGTACCCGCCGCTCCCTGCAACGAAGTGCAGGAATTAATCAACGACGCGCTCCACAGTCCCAGTATTATCCGACGCCACCGAGCTGCTGCAATTCCTATATACGTCGCATTGGAGTGGAGTATAACTACACGCTCGATGTATTGGTGCGTTACATGCGTGTAACACGCACGTGCCAGATCGTGTGCTGTATAGTCACGTGTTTTTTTTCATCACCTTTTTTTTAAAATTTGTTTCAATGCGACTTGATGAAATTTGCAGCCCGTCGCTCTTCGCTGCTCTCCACGAGCTGACAGTGGCGCGCGAAAAAATTGCTTCCTGTCGCCGGCGTGGAAATAATTGTTTCACTCTCGTTAAAAATTGGCTCAGCACCCACCGAAGTGCCTCGGCTCGACAATTATCATCTCGATGACTATCATTTGCGTTATACGATGCTGAATCGTATATTTTTAATTCTGTTTCGAAAGGATATAAAGCCTAGGCATCACAAGGACCTTCGCCAAAGCGTATAATGCTGGTAAATTCGCGTCGAACGATCAAATAGAAATTTGATTTTCCGTTCATGATCCAGACTCGCACTTTATCGCTGCGTTCGAGGCTGTTCGAGGCTCTTCAACCGGCCGCATATAGCTCCGTTGGGTTACGAGGGTTATTCTCCCGAGCCCGATTTGTTATTGGCTTTTAATCGCGCTTTAGCATTATATACGATACCTCGTATTATCCACATCCGGTACACTATATCGATGGGTATACCGCTATGAACCCTATAATGCTACAGAAATTTGTCCGGTGGACTGTTGTTGACATAAATTATTACTGTGGTAACAAAAATTTATTTCACACGATATGGAAGTTTTGTTCTTTGGTGGTCTGCGAAGTTTCATCATCGATATTAAAAATAAATAATTCTCGAACTTTTAAACCTTTGCTAAATTATTTTGCAAGGAATTTATAAAACACGCCTGAAAATTGTCAACTTTATAACTTAAAAATAGCAAATTCAAAAGTGAGAAACCTGAAAAATAAAATCTTTTTTTCGTTTTCTACTTGACGTTTTTATATTATCAATGAAATTGTCAGTTTCATAATCAGTGGGAAATTTCTGAACAGATGGCCTTTGAAAATATAGTAAAAATCGAAATTTTTTTTTCTTCTTCGGAAATCTGAAATTCAGAATTATGAAAATACAGAGTTTTTCATTTTCGATAACTTTTTTTTGGGTTGAACGATTCACAATTTTTTTTATTCGAAAGACTTCTTCGCTCAAAGATTTTACTTCGCTGGATACGAATTTTCTATTTATCGTATCGTGAAATAAATTTTTTTCATTACAAGATTCAATAAAGTGTAATTTTCTCATTTTTTTAAAGTAAAAATTCTTTATTTATTATTAGCGGAAAAATTCCAAAGTAATAACACCTTAATGCCATATTAAAAGCGAATAAAAAATCTTCTCTAAAACCGCTGAAAATCCGGTATTTCGTTCATCTATCAAAAAGTACTAATCTGATTCTTGCGCGATGATCGGGTGAGCAAATTGTCGTAATAAAAATAAACTACTACTACTAGTTATCATAACTATATCCACCTCGACGTGCCTTCGAGATTCCAAGTACGACGGCTCTTCTCTCTCGTGGCCGTTGAATAAATTCCTTTGAGCGTTGAATGTTGGAAAGCGAGCGTGACTGGTTCGCTTAGCCACGGGATCGTTGGTAAAATTTTCCTCCGCGACACTTTTCTCCCAAAGGATCGTTAAATAAATTCTCTTGTCATTGTCGGTGTTTGTGTGTGTGTGAGCGTGTGTGTGTGTGTGTGTGTGTGTGGTGCTTGGAATATATTTGAAAACTCTTGTGCCGAAGTTCACGAGCGCGTTTTTCCCAACCGATCAGTGAGGGTAGACGGGTAGAATATAGAGAGAAAGGGAAGGACCAAAAGGTAGAAGCATCTTCGTCGGTGAGGACAAACTGTGATCGCACTTCGGACGAGCGATCGACGTTGATCCTGGCCCTCATATCCGGAGGAATGATCGTCGGTGAGCTTGCGATCATCTCGCCCCTAGCTCCTGTTTGATATCTTTACGACGAAATCGCGCGCAGGTCCCTTTACGAGCGAGCGCGCTCGCGCGACTATTCATCCGTAGCGGCGGCGTTGGTGGGTCCGGTTTTCCGCCGCCATAAATTATACGAATAATTCGCACGTAGTAAAATTGTACGCCAGGCGAGCAGAGAGCGCACAGAGAGCCGGAAAGTAGGTAGTTGCGGTGTGCGGTGTACGACGACGCTATGCGCACTGAGGTTTAACGTCGCGTCGATAACCGACGACCAACACCCAAGCCGCATTGTCGTTCCGAACGTTAAACCTTAATTTCATTAATATTTCCCATGACACGAGCGGCGGGAACATGACGAGTTCAAGTATATAGAGGTCGCACACAGAGTCCCACGGTTGCAAACAAATGAGGCTTAGTATTAAGGGTAGGTGGTGTGAAATAAACGCCGCCCTTAAATCATAGCCCTGAAACCTCGTGAAGTACGGCGACATAGAGGAGGAAAAAGCCTCTCTTAGTTTCTCGCGTTTTTTTTTCTTCTTCGGCCACCCCAACGACGCCGACGCGTACTACAGAAGAGGGTTTGGGTTGAGGGGGAGGGAAGTATAGAGGGTGGCTCGCACCGCTCACTGCCTACGTTTATACGCGGCGTTACTAAAACTTTTCCACCGGCAACGCCAGTTTTTCGCGAAAATTGCACTCCCAACCTTGTACATGCATATTTCATACGAAACGATGTAAGCCGCCGGCCAGGGTCGCATTTCTTCTTTCACCCTCTGTTCCCTATTTCTTATACTTGCTGCTGTACATATATATATATATATATATCTGTATATATAGTTGATATACGCATATATATATGATATACGCATAGCCGGATTCGTCGTATGAGAGCATAACACAGTGGCAGCTCTCACTCGTGAGTCGCTTGGGTCCTCCTCCGCTGAACGAGAAGCCCCGCGGCGAAGGTGGCCGAACTTGGCTGAACTTTGTCCAGGAATCGTGTTATATGCTGTGCACGGTGCAATGAGAAGTAGTTATAGTCTCGTACTCATACCGTCGCAGCTTCTGGACGCGTTCGACTCTGCGGACTGCCCTTGCGTGTGTTCGCATCTCTCTTTCTCTTCCCCCCCTTAAGTCTTTCGATGCGAACTCCCTTCTGCTGGTGTTCATCGCACATTCCCCGCTTGCACTGCATGCAGCGGTGCCGGGACCTCGTGCGTTTAAACTTTTGACCTCGCAGCGGGATTCACCGAGATGAACGGCTCTGTAAGAGAGCAAAGCACTCGGGTACGCTGAACCCGGGAGAAATCATCCTTGGGTTCTTACACTATAACACGCTACAAGTTTCTATACTGCTTTAGATACAACATAGCGATTGGACCTCGAGAATGAACTCCCGTATTTCGGCACCTTCCGAAAACTTTTTTTAAAATCATTCTTACAGTGTCTGTAACTGTCGTGCAATGAGTGACTAGCATAATGAGGAACACATAATAATGAACTATGAATTGTGAAATTCTATTGGATTATGTCATTAGACACTTACAGAAAATCACAGAAACTCGCACAGGGTTGCCAGATTAGGGGATTTCCCCCTAGATTTATGGGTTTTTGCGTCACGTTAGGAGGCAAACAGAGGAAAATAATATTTAGGGTACTTTTTAGGGTTTGTCAAAATTTAACCTTTTTATGAATTTCAAAACTCAAAACCCACAGTTCTGATCCAAACATAAATAAACCAAACGAGCCCATACCAAGCGTTTATATTTGCAAGTAAATTACGAATCTGAAACCTGTGACCTATACGCCAAGCGGATAACCAGAGGATCGTGGCTCTTATGCGTGCCAAAGTTGAACTACAAATTGTTAGTATAAACAAAGTCGTGAGAAAAAGCGTTCGCCGAATTAAAATACCCATTCTACAAACAATTGGTTCAATGGCTTGATTTAATAACAGAACCAACCGCCAAGGTTCTTAAAATGACCGTCAATTGACCGACACTTGAAAAAACGGGGTTATTCAACGTTGTTGACTTGGTGGGAACTGTTTAGGGGATTTTTAGGGGGAAATTAGTCTAGGGGTACGCTGCACTGACCATCTGGCAACACTGAACTCGCAGCAACTCACAGACACTCATAGATACTCATAGACACTCATACACGGAGAAAAACGTTTGGTTGGGCTTACTAAGATATTGGTTAAAAATTTTACCAAGAAAAATTTGGTAGGCGCAACCAAGTTATTGATTAGGCGTACTAAATACTTGGTTGTCTTACCAAATCCTTGGTTATGTTTGCTATTAACTTGGTTATGTTAGTCAATAACTTGGTTGTGCCCACCAAGTTTTCGTGATAACATTTTTAACCAATTTTTTGGTAATTCTAACCAAGCTTTTTTCTGAGTGTAGACACTCATAGTCACTCATATAGTGTTCTATTACCGTTTATATGCTGTATTATCGTTATATTATCTTTGAGGATAAATTTTTGAAAATGCGCACTTTTTTAAATTTAAATAAAAGTTAGTTACTAATTTTGTTTAAACGAATTTCCTTGCCAAATTGAAAGTTTTTTGGTTATTTAAATGGTAACCAGGGACTGACTGGAAGAAAAAATAAGCATTCTAAGAAGGGACGTATAATAATAACGCACGGTTAGGTTACAACAGAACACGATGCCATCGAAGGCGCCTGCGGATCATGAACGCATGCGAGCATCTGGGTGTGCAGTGTGCACCTAAAATTCTTGCAAATCGGAAAAATCTCCGCGTTGAAATGATGCATGATGTGATCTGAGAAAAATTTGAAAGCTGTGTATCCGAACGTCAACATTGCTCTCCGTATCTTGCTAAGTAGTATGCTAGCCACGAATTTTTCGGCCGAATGATCGTTTTCTGTTTTACGACGCATGAAAAAATATCTTCGATCGACAATATCTCAACAAAATCTGAATGCTTTGGCTGTTTTATACATCGAAGCAAATTTAACAAAGAATATTAAATTTTGTGAGCTCATTAGAGATTTCATGAGAGCAAAAGCTTGTAGGGCGAATATAGCGATATCGCATTAATTTAATGTTTAACTGACCTATACCAATAAAAAGTTCCAAACATTCAATGTTTTATCGTCATTCTATTTAGCTCATCACAATGTGGTTATTCAAACCACTTTCAGATTCTCCCAAACGTTCAGATATGTCAGCTGTGGGCTTGTTTATTAGTGTTATTAGTTTATGGGTTTTTGTGAACATTTGTGGGTTGTTTATAAATGTTTATTAGTGCACGGAAAAAAGGCTTGGTTGGAACAACCAAGTACCTTGGTTATATATGCGCCAGACAATTAATTGGTTAGACCGACCAAGTAATTAGTTAGGCTACCAATTTCTTGGTTGGTCTAACCAAATCACTTGGTTAGCTCACCAAGTGACTTGGTTATTCTAACCAATCTAACCAAGTGACTTGGTTAGTCCAACCAAGAAATTGGTAGCCTAACAAATTACTTGGTTGGTCTAACCAATTAATCGTCTGGCGCATATATAACCAAGGCACTTGGTAGTTCTAACCAAGCCTTTTTTTTGCATGTGTTGGTAAATTTTTGTAAGTGTCTGTGCCGACGAGTTTTAATTTTTATTCCTAAAATATGTCAGTGTGAAAATATATAATATGTCACTGTCTGAGAATGTCTATCTGAAGACTGAATTCTCGTTTTTCATCAGGTCCAAGAATATTCGTTTTTATCATTCTCACAGCGTTTGTAACAATTGTCCAATGACTGACGAGCGTTATGTCATCGTATCTACTCGAGAAACCGCAGAGATTAGCAAGCGTGTCGCGTTCGACCGATGGTCGTCGTTGGACGTTGGCGAAGCGGTCATTGCCGTCCCGTTACAAGAGTCCAACGCCGGAGTTACCGTACGCACTGTCTTGACGCAGATTCTATTGTACAGAAGAAAATACTTACGGTTCGTGGTGGCGTCGGAATCGAGGTATGGCATACATATATATATATATATATCTATATATATACTATATATCTATATATAGTATATGACCACCTCTCCCCCCATATTTGCGGATTCCCGCATTGATGCGTTTCGTGGACCGTGTAGTCGTTTCCAGGAATAGAATATCGGCACGTTCCGTTCCATACCGAATTTAATCGACTCTATGGCATCCAAGGGAATTCCATGACCTTCTATCCTTCCAAGCCTCTTACCTACACCTATTTGTACCACTCTTGTACTCATCCGCGTAACCTGGCCGAGAGGGAAACAAAGACCGTGTATAGGATTGACGAGGACACGAGAAACTAGTCTCCGACTTGGTTCCTTCGTGATGTATCTTTGGGATCGTCTTACCCATAACGCGCCTGGAGACACTTGCTCAACCTTGCTCGTTTACTCTACACTGATATACGTCGTCGTACTTGCCTCGTTTGGCTCGCGCTTAGTAATACGCAACACTATATGTGCAAGCTCCACGGTTTTCCCTCCAACTTGGCATAGCCCGATGGCAACGCGATCACGAGCAGTTGTACCAGCAACTTCTCCTCAGCATCTCTCGCCATGATGCTGCTAACGAGGACTCTAGGACCCGAAGCTTCACTTCACCTTCCGACGCCCACAAACGGAGCTACTACAAAGATGCTGTCTATATGTATATATATATATATGGACGTGAAGGGTTGGCGAATCACCTCCAACTCGAAACACTTGGGGTTTCAGCAGAGCTTAGAGTATGACATGCAATATCGATTATATTGGCAATCTCCTTGTCAAAGCGGCCGATTATCGACTTCATTGAATCGAACATTTCTGATGAAATAAGATATTGACGTTAAAGAAATAACAATTAGAAATTTATTACTATTGGAAAATCGGTAGGATTTTTCGTGAATATATTAAACTTCAGAACTGAGAGAACAAAGGTACTCAGAGGTACGAAAATGCAGAAAATGTATAGTGGTACTAACAAAAAAAAAAGGTCAAGAACAGTTTGTGCCGGATCATGCACAGAGTTGAAAAAGCCTTAATCTGGTTTATCATAAAGCCGGTTGACGTAACCGGCTTTCATATTTTAAGAAAAATCCTTCGCTCCAGTCCTCAAAGCATAAATTTAACTCAAGTTTATCTGTCAACTGTGTTAAAAACTATATCTAACTGAAAATCCCTGTTTTCTGTCCAACTCGGAACTCTTAATAATCTACATACATAAATACACGGAGAGAAGGATCTGATACTTTTTACCATATTTCTAGTAAAAAGTATAGTAAATTCCTGGTATAGAAGAGCAATGACGCCACCTATCAAGAAGTACGAGAACTACGAGAATTTTGACCACGAAATATGGTATAAAATTCGATGTACATGGTAGAATTCTCATAGTTCTCGTACTTTTCGTCAGGTGGCGGCAATGGCTTCCCAATACCAGGCGCGTTTGATAGTTTTTACCATAGCGTCTGGTAAATTTTATCAGAACCTTCTCTCCGTTTAGTCCGATAAAAAAAATCGTGGTAATCCTCGCAATGATAAAAGACAATTGTTAATCAACAATGCATGCAACTATTTTTATAGTCAAATTAACAATGTATTGGTTACACGAAAAGAAAAGATTAGTTGTCATAACCAAGAAATGAGTTGACACAACCAATCGATTCCTTTACAACTCAAATGGTAATACCAACGATTCGAATGGTAATACCGGCGATTCGAATGGTAGTCCCAACTATTCGAGTGGTAGTCCCAACGATTGGATTAGTTAACCTAACTAATCTCGCGAGAACTAATCGTGAATAGTTGAGGTTATTATTCGATATGGTTGAAGCAACTAATTTTTAAGACATTGTGTACAGCAAATCGAAAACGTAGTTGCCACAACTAAACATTTAGATCCGTGTACTGTAACTATATTCGTTTGAAAACATAGATGAAATTTTTTTGCAGTTCCTATAATCACATTTTTCCATTAGCGTATAATTATCAATATTACAAAAAAGCGTGATGAGTGGATATAAAATAAACGAAAGGTCGAGGCAGAAAGTGAGTCAGAAACTTGCGCATGCTGTGGTTAATCGGTTATTGATGAAGCGTTGATCAGCGCTACGGGATTACTACTCACAACGGAAGCACGAGGCGCTATGCTTGTTGGTGTTGCCGCATCAAGCGGGTAAAACTGCGACCGATGTATTATGCACGTCGAGGCTCCATCGCTTCCTCTGTGTTCCGTCCTCATCCCTCGGGGACATTTTTTTTATTAATAAAAAAAAGTGTCTCCGCTCACGGTTCCTGGTAAACGGGAAATGAATGTGTTAGCAAACCTGTAGGTACGTCTCAAAATGTAAAGCACATTCGTTCATACATAGGGATATTATCGGTCGAGTCTGCGTGTTCTTCGTGTGTAACGCGATACCGAAGCGCAACCAAAGCAAACGTCGGTGCGCACCTGCGATTATCCCAGTGTAACAGAGATGAATTTAATCTGCGGCCGCGGGTCTTCTTGCTGTTGGCGGCATCACTAGCGGCAGCACCGGCAGAATCCAGGGCTCTAGCTGCAAAAGCAGTAGCTACAGGTATATATTCGTGAGCCGAAGCACGAAGCAAGCTCAGCGCGGCAAAGAAAAGCCGTGCAATTACTTCGTACCGCAAGAGCTATAGCTTCGAAGGCACACGAGGAGCATTTAATCGGATAAAATCGCAGCGGGACCCGCTGAATCGCATAGCTTTGGAAAGAAAAGCTGAATGCCGCTAACAATTATTTCCGACCTATCGAACCGACTTGGATTTATTGTAATTCACAAATGTGAAACGTCAATTACACCCGCATTGAGAAAAGTGATTGGATCGATTAAAACCGACGGACATGAGGTTTTTGAAGATTTTTTTAAGTCGCCACAGCATTTTTTGTGACCTCCAACATGAACTTTTTTTCCTTGGCGTAATTAGAAGTTTTGCTGGGATTCAAAATTTATTTATACTTATCAGTTATCAGAGAAAAGAAATACATGCAAGATGTTGCTCTCTTAAGAAAATTTGAGTGATTAACGCTAGTGAAATTAGAGCTAATTTTTTAAAAGCGTTTCTGCAATTTCTGGTGGTTTAATAATCTCTTTCGAGGTGTTAATTTGTTCTTAATGTACATGTAGTTGTGATATAAAAAGTAAATCGATTGATATCTGCAAATATCCGATGTCATGTTTTTTCATCCAGTTTCTCAAAAGAGTAAATATATTATCAATCCTATTATGACGTGGAATAGTTTATTTTGTTTATTGATAGATGCTTTATCGATGGGCCGTCTAGATGTTTGATAATATTAGTGGGTTAAAAGATACAACATTCGATTATCCTATTCAAACCCAACATTAGACATACAAATGGCTGTAAATTTTGAACAACTAGTACTATAAAAAAATCTGAATGGTTAATCGATTAAGGATCTTTAAATTATCGAAATAAGATATTGCTCATCATTATTAGACTATTATTATGCTTGATTCTTTAGAACAACTACATGAAACAACTTGACATCAGACATTTGCATATATGAGGCATTCTCTGTCAGTTCAGCCACTTTTTTTTTTCGACCCTCTCAGATCTATCCCATAATTGGACACATTTTAGTATCATTTGAAAGCACTCTTGGGAAATGTATTTTTTCTTATTATTCATATAACTTTGATGGAGTAAGACTGACAAATAAATACATGTATAAAAAAATGTTGTTTTTCACTCAACTTTGTAATACAATAGGTCTCATATTTTTATTCGTGTTGCAAAAGCGATATTCAGCAAAAAAAATGTTAAACAATTTTTTTCATTCATTCGGACACCTTCGATATTACTCTCAATTTTTTATAAGCTGTAGGGTCATGTATAGAACCTACAAAAAAATTGGTGTAGTGGGCATCGACTACTTGAAGGATTCAAAAAAGAAAGAAAATTAATTAAATTTATTTACTTGTTTTTTAATTTTTATGTATTTTTTTATTTCACTTATTTTTTGTTATTCCTTCAAATAATCGATTCACTGAGCTACTTGACATGTAACGACGACACGGCCTTCAGGGTTTACATACAGTTATGCGTACGTATAGCCATTTATTGGACCGAAAATTTTGGAAAATATTTTTTTCCTCCTTCAAATAGTCGATGCTCACTGTGCCAATTTTTTGGTATGCTTTTGACTTATCCCTGTAATTTGTATAAAATTGGCGGTGATATCGAAAGTATCCGACTGAGTAAAAAAAATTGTTTCTCATTTTTTTGCTGTAAATAGCTTTTGCAACACGAATAAAAATATGAGACATATTGCAATACAAAGTTAATTGAAAAACAACATTTTTTTGTATGTGTGATTTTTTTGTCAGATTTACTCCATCGAAGTTATATGAATAACAAAAAAAAATACATTTCCTAAATGGTTGGATTAAAAAGTCTGAAAAAATTCACAAAGTGTGCTTTTAAGTGCTACTAAAATGTGGCCAATTATGGGATAGATCTGAGACGGTCGAAAAAAAAGTGGCTGAACTGACAGAGAATGCCTCATATAAGTCAATTTTCTATTCCAATCATGGCTTTGAATGTACTTATATATTAAGAACTACTTATCCTTTGTGAACTACCCTCGGAACTGTTAATTAAACCACGAGAAATTGTTAAAACGTTTTTAATAATTTAACACTGATTTTACTGATTTTATTTCATATCAAGGCGTGTGTTGAAAATGTATTTTTATTTTCAGGATGTCTGGATACATGAGTATTCAATTTGATGCTGAATTCACTTCGAATTGCAAAATTCAGAGTGAGCTGTAAAAGAGATGTAACATGTTACAATCCTCGGGGATTTACTAGACAGTTAATACGAAATGAGAGCAAAGCCCCGAAGGAAGTCTCGAGATCGCAGGAGGCCTTCGCCTGCTTGTCTCTTCCTTCGCTTCTTGACGTAACTGCATCTCTGTCGTAGATTCGTGGATGCATTTTCGCGTTGCCACTGGCAGAATTTCCTTGCTTAATCCTCAACACCATCGTGAGCATAGCCTGTGGCTCACGGACCTCAGGGAACAGTCGAGACTCTCTGCTGCCACCTGTCTATTTCAATAATCCAAGGCAACAAGCTTCGTGGTATTGCCAACACAAAATGTAGCCCGAAAACTGGACATCCAGTACTTATGAGCTCTCCAGTGTATTGTTCAATATGCGTGAAACAATATTTACATCGAAAACAACGCCCTTTTCCACATTTTCGTATCTCAGAAAACGGAGCTCATATCGTTGAATAAAATAGTAGCATTCTCCACAATAATGCTACTACGGGATAAATAATGAAGTAAAATTACCGGAAATTGCGCCAACTCTGAGTAAAACTGCACGGGGATCATTAGTCGACTCTTTCGCTCACTTTCTCCACTAATGTGGATGAACTGAAGAATTATATAAAGCATAGTATATCCATTCAGCTATTCATTGTTGGTCCATGCAACAATTTTTATAGTCAGTTTCAAAAACATAGATCCGGTTTCTTTGACCTACTATTTATAGTCATCGATATCAGATTTTTCTGTGAACTTTTCTTAATTAACTCGTATCAGCATTCATTCAATTTCTCTTCGTTGTCATGCAAAAAAAAAAGATTGGAATCTATATTACTTTATTGTCTGGGTATTTATTTCTCATCTCGTTCATCTCATTATTTCTTTCATTAACGCACGGCGTGAGATGAGGTGGCGATGACTGTAGAAAAAAAAATTAACAACGGTAGAAAAAACCAATAGGAACGTGTTAAAGTTTATTTCCCAGGTAATTTTCATATCACACGTTTGCAGATCATGCTTCAGACGGTATCTAATATTCCATTATGATATGATAGAACGACATCCACTCGGTATAAGAGCAATCCGAAAGGATGCCCGTAGCGAAACAGCAGAAACTACCTACGCGTGCTACTTCAAATCGCGACTGACGTAGTTGAAATTACGGATGGTTGGCCAGTGCGCGCAAATAAACGATGCAGAAACATCCTGTAGCCGCGAGCAACTCCCGACCCGACTCTCTCGTTGGTGCTACTTGTACCTCTATACTGTTTCTCCGACGGGAGGCGCTCACATACACACATACATATACAGTCGTACGTACAGCTGTCAACGACTCCGGTGGCGGGTATCGGACGAGCCGGGTGAGAGAGTGCGAGCACTGTCGAGAGATAAACGAGAGAGGAACAACGAGAGGAAGCGAGTACCGGAAGAAGGGACAGCAGCAGCAGCAGCAACAGCGGCGGCGTGGCTGTTACTGGCGAGACTCAGTGTATTATAGTACAGATATAATAATGCGAAAGAGAAACTGAGAGTGCCCGAGCCAGAGCATGAGACGAAACGAGCGTAATGGATGCTACGTAGTTACGTTGCTTGTAATACAAGTTGGCGGTCGGTGGTTGACGTGGATCATGCGATGTCTGATTTTTATCTCTGGTTATAGCTACGACTATCACTGATTTATCTACAGTCACTAGTTTGAGCTTCGTAATGAGGTATACCTAATAACAATGTAAAAATTCTGAAAATCCATTGGTCAAAATCACCAGTTACTTACGGTCACTCACAGATCCTCGCAAGCACTAGTGGGCACTTACAAGCACTCGCAGGCACTTTCAAACACTTATAAACACTTACAAATACTTACAAAACACTTACAAACACTTACAAACACTTACAAACACTTATAAACACTTACAAACACTTACACAAACAGCCATAGAAACTTAGATATTTAATAACTCACATAAGTGAGTGTTTGTGAGTGTCTGTGAGAATGACTTACTGAAGAAAAGGATAAATTCGTCTTGAAATTTCGATGATGGTTATGCGAGAGCGTGAAGGCGCCGAGCTACTATAGATTGCTAGTAAATATATGAATGAGGCTTTTAGTCACATTCTCATGCAGTGGTATAGCGTTATCGGGTAAACACAGGACAATATAGGAATATTGGAAAAACTCGGGAATCTTGGTACAACCAAGTTCCGTGGACGACACCGAGTTACAGACTTCTGTGAACACAGAAAGGTATCAGAAGGAGCGACAGGATGTGACAAGCTCCTTTAACATCGAGTGTCTGTTCCGAAACTCACGGTTCGGCGTCAGTTATCGAGACTCTTATCATCCATAATATCCCTCAATCTGAATAATGCGCGATGGCCAAGTGAACGGGTAAGACACCTCTTAAACTTCTCTCCAACTCGTAGTCGCGATGGGTGCTTGGCTCTCCGAAAGACGAAGAACGAATCGAGGGAACCCATGGTACATAGTTCTTATCCCGGATGATATAATGCTGTGAGAGCCCTACAAGAGTCAAGCACGAACGATTTCCTCCAAAAGTTCTTGAACGTCGGAAACTTTGTCAGAATCATTCCACTACATCCATTATGGCACGTTTAATTTTTTTTGTTGAAAAATCAAAGTATTGATCCAAATACATGGAATCGGTTAGCCATTTCTTAATGCAAAAACGTCACAACGGATGCCAATCAGTTTTTTAAATCATATCCTTAACGATGTTATAATAAAAATAAGAGTTGACCGTTCTCCGGAACAAATCAATGAAGTATCGGAGGAAATAACAATCCTGCTGAGTGACAAAAGCGGCATTGAGGTTAAACAGTCGATTCACCAACGTTTATCGATTCAAATCGCGCAGAAATAATGCGTCTAGGCAGTCACAGATGAAGTGTAGGGAATCTAGGATGGACAGTCGGATTTGACCCGAACCCAATCTTCACTCTGGACTGGCTATCAATCCAGTTTCATTACTCAGAGAGATTCTATTGAAATCCTTTTGTTATGGAAAAACGTAGCACAGATTCCAATACCTTTTCCACTCTACAGCAATTGCTCATGTTCTTAACGACGCCATAATAAAAATAAAAGTTGTCAGCTTTTCTGCACCTATCAATGAACTATCAGAGGACATATCCGTCATGTTGCGTGATGAAAGTGGCATTGAGATTAATCAGTCGTCGTATTATCGGTTCAACTTCATTATCAATTCGACTCGCGCAGAAATAATGAGTCTAGGCAGTCACAGATGAAGTGTAGGGAGTCTGGGATGGACAATCGGATTTGACCCGATCCCAGTCTCCAATCTGGACTGGCTATCAATCCAGTTTCATTGCTCAGAGAGATTCTATTGAAATCCGTTTGTTATGGAAAAACGTAGCACAGATTCCAATACCTTTTCCACTCTAAAGCAATTGCTCATGTCCTTAACGACGCCATAATAAAAATAAAAGTTATCAGCTCTTCTGAACCTATCAATGAACTATCAGAGGAAATAACCGTCATGTTACGTGATGAAAGTGGCATTGAGATTAATCAGTCGTCTCGTTATCGGTCCAACTTCATTATCAATTCAACTCGCGCAGAAGTAATGTGTCTAGGCAGTCACAGATGAAGTGTAGGGAGTCTAGGATGGACAATCGGATTTGACCCGAAACCAGTCTTCACTCTGGACTGGTTATCAATCCAGTTTTATTGTTCAGAGAGATTCTATTGAAATCCGTTTGTTAAGGAAACACGTAGCACAGATTCCAATACCTTTTCCACTCTACAGCAATTGCTCATGTCGTTAACGACGCCATAATAAAAATAAAAGTTATCAGCTCTTTCTGACCTATCAATGAACTATCAGAGGAAATAACCGTCATGTTACGTGATGAAAGTGGCGCTGAGATTAATCAGTCGTGTCATTATCGGTCCAACTTCATTATCAATTCAACTCGCGCAGAAGTAATGAATCTAGGCAGTCACAGATGAAGTGTAGGGAGTCTATGATGGACAATCGGATTTGACCCGAATTTGGACTGGCTATCAATCCAGTTTTATTACTCAGAGAGATTCTATTGAAATCCGTTTGTTATGGAAACACGTAGCACAGATTCCAAAACCTTTTCCACTCTACAGCAATTACTCATGTCCTTAACGACGCCATAATAAAAATAAAAGTTGTCAGCTTTTCTGCACCTATTAATGAACTATCAGAGGAAATAACCGCTATGTTGCGTGATGAAAGTGGCATTGAGATTAATCAGTCGTCTCGTTATCGGTCCAACTTCATTATCAATTCAACTCGTGCAGAAGTAATGAGTCTAGGCAGTCACAGATGAAGTGTAGGGAGTCTATGATGGACAATCGGATTTGACCCGAATCCTGTCTCCACTCTGGACTGGCTATCAATCCAGTTTTATTGTTCAGAGAGATTCTATTGAAATCCGTTTGTTATGGAAACACGTAGCACAGATTCCAATACCTTTTCCACTCTACAGCAATTGCTCATCTCGTTAACGACGCCATAACAAAAATAAAAGTTATCTGCTCTTTTGGACCTATCAATGAACTATCAGAGGAAATAACCGTCATGTTACGTGATGAAAGTGGCACTGAGATTAATCAGTCGTGTCATTATCGGTCCAACTTCATTATCAATTCAACTCGCGCAGAAGTAATGAGTCTAGGCAGTCACAGATGAAGTGTAGGGAGTCTATGATGGACAATCGGATTTGACCCGAATCCAGTCTCCACTCTGGACTGTCTATCAATCCAGTTTTATTGCTCAAAGAGATTCTATTGGAATCCGTTTGTTGTGGAAAAACGTGGCACAGATTCCAATACCTTTTCCACTCTACAGCAATTGCTCATGTCCTTAATGACGTCATAATAAAAATAAAAGTTATCAGCTCTTCTGGACCTATCAATGAACTATCAGAGGAAATAACCGTCATGTTGAGTGATGAAAGTGGCATTGGTTTGGGGTTAACCACTCGCCCCAACAAAACACCGCCGTTTCATGGAAAAACCTCAGCCTACATCACCATCCATTACTAGCATCCCTCGCGCAACATGCTACAGTGTAGCCTGCAGAGTACCAACACAAACCATACGAACCGTAACAGGTAGTCGGAAAATCGGGTAAGAGCGTAAAACGATGGCAGGCGGAAGAACAGCGTGCGCCTGGCCACTCAACGTTATTGCCTGAACCGGTAGAGATAGCCGAATGTGAAGAAGGAGAGAAAGAGGTGTGCAACCTCGTTGATTGTGGGGATGCGGTAGAGGCGAGAGCTTGGCTATCGTTTTAAACGCTTTGGGGGATGATTGGCCTATGGGATCGAGACCTATGGTTCAGGGGAGTCGAATGAGTGTTGGGGGGTTGCGATCTGCTCTCACGAGCTAACTGCTGCGATTCTCTCCGCACTGGCAAAAGAGTTTGATTTCCGCGATACCGACGTGTTTGTTTCCTCTCGATATTGGATGCGGGTTTACCGTAACTCGGTGGTAGCCAAGCATTGAAATCGCAAACCGATTGAACCAACGACATAGTTATTCATGATTTAAGCAGTCGATCGACACAGTGATTGGCATGTTTTTGTGTCTGCTCCTATCGAATACGATACAGTACAGGAAACCAACCAAATACTGCCTACTTCATGTACAGATGGCGCTCTACGGTTTAGGGATTCTATATTTATGTATATATACGTATATATTTATACATATGGCTCGGCGTATATGACACGTACCTCTGCTTTAACTCGCGATATCAATATGTGCCAGGCAAGCCAATATTCCGTATCAGCGTATTGCTATTAGAGCCGCTTGAAACTCAATAGAGTTGGAACCCGCACAAGTCTCGTATTGGAGAATTAGAGTCGCTCGCATTGTTCTTTGGCCTGGCGTGCCGCGCGGATTATTGCAATGTATCAATGAGAGGCTAGAGACCCCACCAGACGAATCGAGTACCTGTGCCTCAGCTATATTTAAGTGTGCGTCAACGTATATGGCAGGTTGTACGCGAAAGTAGAGTGGAACTCTACTATAGAAGTGGAAGGGGGGAAAAGTCGCGGTCGTCGATCCGACCTCGGCACTCCGTCAACGAATGCTTAGTACAGGTGGCTTGGGTCGTTCTTAAAGTCGCTATGTATTATAACCAACTGCTATACCAGTCATTCTGTGTCAAATCAGCTTTTTTTTCTTGATGCTCTTAAATGACATGTTTACTTAAATTTTTCTACCTACTCAAAAGTCTTGAATAAGACATAAGTTGATATATATTTTTTTAAATGGCAATGGTGAAAAAAGTTTACTTTTGTACAAAGTTTTGAATTCAATATTAATTCAATTATCACATTTTTTTCAAACTATACCAAATTGATTTTGAAACGGAATTCTAAAATTAATTGATTTCCAAACCAAACGACCCTTTTTATTTTGCTTACGGCTTAAAGCATAGTGATTGAATTCCCAAAAAATGTTGTAGCAAATTTTGGCTAATTGTAATAATGTTCCTAAGAGCGTGACTTATTGACAGAAAATGACCCATATATGGGTGCGTTGCTCCGTTCTCGTTACCATAAACATAACGGACTCAAGCCCAGATGATGCCACATATATAATATACAGTACATATGAATCTCGATTACATTATTTCTTCCGAGAACACAGTAGTTAAAAAAAGTACAGTTTCATGGTACGTGTAGCCGTCTGAGAAATTTCGTATAGTCTGCCCGTAAAATGTATGAAAGAATGGACGCGGGGAGACTTCGCAGGAATCACGTAGTCCAGCTCTTTACGTGACATTCTCCAGTTAGTGGTACGTGCATAGACCGACTCTCGTCCTCCGGTGTACGAGTACCTCTTATTCCCTTCGAAGCTCTCGCGCTACTGTGACGTCGGAACTCCGTTAATGCGGAAAGTTTAGTCGTTCGCACGTTGCACCATGACAGGGTCGAAGCTCGTGCTTCCCATTTGGCGGTGTTTACGCATGACACTGCATTCTGACTTTTGGATTCCATGATGTGTCCCTCGTGGCTACAATATTTGTGATCTCCGTCAGAGGTGTCTTAATACAACTTTGAAATCTACGGTTTTAATAATGATACCCGGTTTATGATCTTCATCAAATGTTATATCTAGTTTAATTATCCTTCGCTATAATTTTGTTCCGTCTTGTCGTAAATTTTGCGAGTATATTGCTGGACTCGATAAATGTCATTGTACATTTTTTTTATCCATTCTATACGACAGCAAAGGAGCTTTTAGGTTAGGTTAGCTAAGCTCTCCATGAAATTTTATATCTATTTTATCGTGGTAACGAGTAATGGACCGTTGAAAATATACCGGTTTTTAGATATATTTTGTGAGGAAAATTGTAAAGATTTTTTCGAAAATCTTTTCGTGTTTCGAAGAGCGTATTAGTAAGTATCGGTAATCTTTTTTTTTCATTAAAAATATTCACAAATTTTAGAGATATAAACATTTTTCTAAAACAACTATCGTTAGGGGCTTTTCAGTGATCAATTCTGTTCAGAAACGAGCAGAGTTGTAAATCCCCATTAATGCATTAAATATAGTTTACAATACAGTTTGTTTTGTAATTATGATTTCATAATAATAATATAAAGTGATTATAATATAGAGTGTAAACATTTGAGTAGCTGCAAAAAAATACTAATTTTCGCTTTAATATTGGAAGATAGTGTAAAAAATTACCATGAAATGTATTGAAAAATAATAATTCTTGCACTTATTCAAAAATTTAATCATCGTATTATAATCACTACATGTTATTATTATGAAATCATCATTCAAGAGTTTATTGTATCATCATCTTTATTTCTATAAGTATTAGGCATTCACAACTCTGAAAACGAGTCGATTGAAATAAAGTAATTTCCTGAATTAAGTTTTTGTATTTAATGATCTAGTTCTTGACCGAAGGATTTTTCAAAATATTGACTTGGGCCAAAATGAACGTGGTTCAAAGATCAATATTAATGATTAGTGAAAAAATGTTCTTAGATTAAATCTCGATAAATGTCATTAAGGTTGTTTCGATACATTCTATTCTGCAGCAAGTGCAATGGTTTTAAGGTTAGGTTAGCTAAAACGATTATCACTTCCTTGCGTGCAACTTAGCTATGTCATCTAATCTAGTGGTGCCCTAAGTCTGCATTCACATTCTCGAAATGAGACAACCTTAAGTGCTTTCCTTTTACTCGTCGCACTTAGCGACTATGTTCACTTCATTGTTCAGATTGAGCTTCTCTAGTCGTACGTATGCACATAGACCGCAATACACAGGCGAACGCATAAACTTTCCGCTGCGTTGCATCTGTACAGAACCACGCGCGTACATTTTCCCGAATATCCATTAACGCATTTACGTAACGTTAATACCTCGCGTTAAATTTGTGAGACATACAAAAATATTTAGCAGTGATATAAATATAAATATAAATATAAATATAAATATAAATATAAATATAAATATAAATATAAATATAAATATAAATATAAATATAAATATAAATATAAATATAAATATAAATATAAATATAAATATAAATATAAATATAAATATAAATATAAATATAAATATAAATATAAATATAAATATAAATATAAATATAAATATAAATATAAATATAAATATAAATATAAATATAAATATAAATATAAATATAAATATAAATACAAATATAAATATAAATATAAATATAAATATAAATATAAATCTTAATTTCATAATGTGAAGGAATCATGGACGAGGAAGATGTTAATATCTAGCACATATTTTACACGTGTTTTTTCGTCATCATTTTTTAAATAACACTATGAACGTGCACACTTGTATTTACAGTAACTGGCCTACTGACGGTTGTACACACTAACATACAACGAATCCTCGGCTCTATCCATTTAAGCTCTCGGGGATTTATACGTAGGTGCGACCATTGAATATAGATTTTCGAGTACTGTGTCCTGGCCATAGATAGCAAGATAATTATACGCGAGCTCGTGCACTATACTGTGTGCACAGCAGTGTCGAATACTCGACAGAGCCAAGTGCGGGTGTTTACGTTATACGTATGGCACCCAGATAGTCATATGTATACGATGGGCAGTCACATACATTGAGCTGTAGCTCTGCGTTATGAATAACCAGCCAGAAACCAGAGATCTGTAGCTCGCGATTATAGCGAGATACATAAGCTACTCGCATTCGCATTTATGTAAAGTGTGCAGCATCCGACGGTACATAATTGCACATGCAACTAGAATGAATCAAAGTGATATACCGATACATAGGCGTCACAGAGAATGCCACGAGGACTTATCGATTTTTTGCGCCTATTTTTGATCCACTAATCTCAATTCATTAAACGAGTTACCGAGTAATAGAATATACTAATAGAATATTTTAGTAAACTTTTAGTTGGATATCGGAAATCTGGGAGTAACGGAGCATGTGTGCGTTCATGCGGGGCTTACAATAATCGGGGCCTGTGGGCTTACGAAGGCACTTACAATGATTCCGACCAGTAGATAAGTTTGATCGATTCTGGGTCATATCGACAAAGTGTATTCCTACTTTACTAAGCGGAAATTAAATACTTTTGACGGTCAAAACCTTTTTTCGACAGTTCAACCTAGATTTTTTTTCGACAGACTTACACCGAGAGAAAAAGTTTCATTGATTCACGGAAATCTTTGCCAATGAAATGAATTCCGCGAATTTCAATACTATCTTTTCTTTGAATGATCTCAAACTTAATGAAAAGTAGTGACATTGATTCGAAGAAATATTTCTTTAAACCAATGAACCTTTTTCATTGATTTCAAAGATATCGTCGCTGATTCAATGAAACCTTCTTACCAGCTCAACATTTCGAAACCTATTTTTTCCTGAAGTACGCGGCAGATAAAGCTGAAATTTTGTGAGTATGTAAGGAAGTACGGCAGAAATAGGCTAAGCTTCTGGCTCCTCGAAACTCGAAGTCGTTCGTTCGGGAGAACCGGAAAACAAAAAAGCGAGGTTAGGTGCGGGAGAGAGATCAATGAAAACGTTTCTTTGAACCAATGAAAACGTTTCTTTGAACCAATGAAAACGTTTCTTTGAACCAATGAAAACGTTTCTTTGAACCAATGAAAACGTTTCTTTGAACCAATGAAAACGTTTCTTTGAACCAATGAAAACGTTTCTTTGAACCAATGAAAACGTCTCTTTAAAACAATGAAACTGTTTCTTTATTATATGCTCACTTAGTAAATCTTTATTTACAGGCAATGAAATGTTCTCTTTGAAATTCAAATGCACTATTTCCTTGAAATCAACGAAATATTTCGTTGAAATCAATGAAAAAAAAAATCAATCCACCCATTTCTTTGGCGTCAATGAAATCTTTTCTCTCGGTGTACACTTCTTTCGATAGTTAACTTACACTTCTTTCGATAGTTAACCTACACTTCTTTCAATAGTTAACATATGCTTCTTTCGATAGTTAACCTATACTTCTTTCGATAGTTCAAGGGAGACTTTTTTTACGACAGATTAACCTTGACTTTTTTCGACGGGTTAACCTAGACTTTTTTTTTCGACAGTTCAACCTATACTTTTGTTCGACCGCTCAACCTAAAAACTTTTTCGACAGATAAACCTAAAGACTTTTTCGACAGATAAACTTAAAGACTTTTTCGACAGTTCAACCTAATGACTTTTTCGACACTTCAACTGAAAGTCTTTTTTGACAGTTCAACCTGAAGACTTTTTCGACAGTTAAACCTGAAGACTTTTTCGACAGTTAAACCTAAAGACTTGTTTGGCAGTTCAACTGAAAGTCGTTTTTAACAGTTCAACTTGAAGATTTTGTATACAAACTTGACTTTGTATATTTTGTCAACTTAGACTTTTTTATCATCAGAAAAAGTCTTTAGATTAAATTAAAATATCCGTTGGGGGCTTATAGAGAAACTGGCAATCCAAACAATTTTCCAAAATATAGACGCAAATATCCATCAGGAAATTCCAAGAAAATGGGAATCCGGGAATGAAGCACCGCTGTTATATGGAGCGTGAATGGACGTTAAAAAATCGGGTGATCGATCGCGTGGTTGGTGAGCACTCGAGAGATCCGCTTCTCGGTGCAATATACTCCGATGTTACTGCGGTTCTTCTTCGCGAAAGGGAGCGAGTCCTAGAATTCACGGTACCGCAGCATCACGGCTGGTGCACCTACTACCCGAAGGAGGTTGGCCTGGTTGTCGTTCAAGCAAAGACGGAGAAAGCCCGCACCAACGAACGAAGAGAGACCACCATCAACTGAGATACAGAGAGAGAGAGAGAGAGAGAGAGATAGAGGAAAAGGGAGAGGAAACAGGAACCAAGAGAAGCGGAGAAGCCGAACCGTTGGTGGTTGATTTGCTTGGTTTGCTCCGGACAATGCGAAGACGATGGCTTTGTCTCGAGGTAACACCGTTCAAAGGCTGCTGCTGCTGCTTCTGCTTCTCCTTCTCCTCAATGTCTCTTCCCTTCGCTTACTCTCCTTGTCCGGTCTCTTTCTCTATCTTCCACCGGAGTTCTATATCTTCGACGACGTCTCGTCCCTTCTTACAGTTTCTGTACTCACCTTGGTGAGATCTACTCGCGTTGGTACTCAGAGCTGACGCAGTTCCAACATACATGTATTCCGTTTTCTCTCCCTCTCTCTTCTTCTTTATTCCTTTCTCTTTCTCTCTCATTCTCTCGTCCATTACTCTCAGCCTCTACCGGATACTAGAGAGTCGATAGAGAAACGAACGAGCTGATTTGCGGAGACCCTGAAGACCGAGAAGAAGATCTTCTTCTGGTCTTCCTGTCCGGTCTGGCTTTTCTATAGGAAGAAGCGAGACAGACAATATAGTATATCGATAACAGCAGATGGGATATACTGGGCTCGTGCACGCGCGATTCTCGAGAAGCACCTGCAGCCCTCTTTCCAGTATGGATGTACAGCCCTTTGCACCCTCTCCCGCACTATCCCCCACTGAAACGACCGTTTACTCGATCACGCGATACGATACGGACAACCGAGGGAAAAGAGACGCCGGGACAATCACCGTTGTAACGTACCGTCGCCTTTTCTTCCTTCCTCTCCTACCTCTTTCCTCACCCTTTACACGCCCCCCCAACGAACTCACCTGCCCGCGTGCTCCTGGAACCAGAATAGACGACCAGACAATGGAAAATCTATAAGATCTCGATTTACCTCGTAGAATTCATTGAGGAAAAGATTTTTATATTGAAGGGAATTCATTTAATTGCAATATTGGTCCATTGGGTTTTGGACATAGACCTTTAAATTATGAAAATTGAATTAGTTTGTGGCACGTAAGAAGTTGCAGTTTCTGGAAATTTTGCGCTGGTTCCAAATATGGCGATTTTTGAATTAATCATTCATACACGGAGATAAATTTCTGTGTTGTGACAATATAAATCGAGGACAACAAAAATCGTTACGTTAGGCTAACAAAAAAATTGCTCAGCCCAGCAAAAAGATTTGTCAGCCGAACAAAAGATTTGTCAGCCTAACGTGACGATTTTTGTTGTCCTCGTTTTATGTTGTCATAACACAGAAACTTCTCTCCGTATAATTGGAATACAAAAAAATTGACGAAATTAATAAAAAATGCGTATCCAGCGGGTCGAAATATATTAATATGACCTCGAACGAAAAAAGAGTTTTGTAATTTTGGCCAAGTAAAGGCCAACATTCGATATCTAAAAGAAAAAAAAAATGGCGTTGGCGTCAGTTCTGAAATTAGAAATGCAGATGTTTACAAAAATACCTACAATGTAAAAGGATAATAGAATATATGTTCTTTTTTCTTATTACTTTTTTAAAGAGTTCGCCGAAATAAAAAAGATGAGGCCAATATGATTAATATACCACCAATTTCTGAGGAGAAGGTTAAAAAGAAAAATGTTAAAAAAGAATCTAAAAAAAAAAATTACGAGTTTCAAATTATGAAAAATTAAATTGATTTGTGGCTCATATAAAAATGTGCAAATACATTTTCAAAAATTCCATTTCAAATACATTAAAGAATAAAATAACACTTTTCAGTAAAAAATATAATACTGATTTTTAACGATAATTTTTTATGACACGACGTCATGCAGCCATTTGTTTTCATACTGGAAAGATGATTCAGAATCGCAGTAAGTTGACTTTCACAACAATCATAAGATATATTGTTTTTCCGTGATGCGACATTTAAATATCAATGATTGGCCATACAAGTCTCGAGGAACTTTCCCTCTGATATTTTATGCAAATAATGTCTGTGACAAATTTTATCCTCCAGCGAGAACAATGGGTTTGAAAAACAGTAGCATCGATCTTCCGCTCCCGGCTCCTCTTTTACTTGCTGTGAATGTCGCATTATATTTCAACCATATCGAGTCAGTGAAAATGATGAATATGACACGACAAGAATGCGAAGTAAATCTGTGCTTGTCACTATCTATTCCTTTATTTCTCGCTACGAAAAATTCACTATTTCCACTACCAATACTGAATAGATATACACGATAACCGTAAGATATTCTTCTACAACTACTACTACCACCGATTTTACTCTCTTGCCTCTATAGTTACGATGGCCAAACAGATAGAAGATACAGGAGTGTGAAAAGTGAAGGGAACGTCTCGTAGCTCGAAGCGTCGCGACATACCAAACCCAAGTACGACGCGTTTACCTCTATATATACATACATATACATATACCGAACATATCACGTTACGTACTGAGTAATCTTGAGCCTGAGGTCTCGCGCATTTGCAACCTCTTCTGGCTTCTCGCGTCGACGAGACGACGAACCGTCGCGACGCCCTCGGCTGAGAAGAATAGCGACGACGTCTTCGTAGTGGCTTACATATATATATACATATATATATGTATAGCATTTTTTCCTACTACACAGCAGAGTGTACTTCGATTCTACGACGTCGAGCAAAATTCTGTATAGTGAGTCGAGTCATCACTTTTCTTTTTTTTTTCTTCACAATTCCACCTTGTTTTTTTTTTTTTTTTTGGATGAGACGAGACGCTTCCGAGTATTATGGCTCGATCGTTACTGTAATCGGCTGGCCAACCGAGCATCACTAATTCGATCTGTGCAGACGACGAGCCTGTGTATGCGCTCGATTGAGTAAGCGTATATACGCCTCTATATCTATGCCCAGTTATGTCTAGTAAGATCGTCGTCGTCTCTGATCGACTTATCGTCACCGTCCGAGGATCAACGGTGACAAGGATTACTCAAGTATCAACATCGGGTTAGCAGATTCACGAACGAATTACCGTAAAATGGTGAAAATTACGTACTTCTTTGAAGCTTCAAGATCCTTTACCGAGAAAAAGATTCTCAAATGTTAACTTTCGGATTAAAATCGTGAAAAAAGGCACTTTTGAAAAATACATGTTTTTTTACACCTGAATGCATTTTCGGTCATGGAATTAAAGTGAATAATGCATTCCTGATAAAATTATACTTTTTTCCAATATTCTCAGAATTTTCAGATTGAAATTTAAAAAGACGTGTAGAAAAATCGTTATTCCGCGAATGCAGCAAATATGATTCCTAAAACGACGGCAATAATTTGTTCCGTTTAATAATAAAAAAAATTATCAAATGCACCCTTTTTTCGAATAAAAATACATTGAGATAAAAATTGGTAATTTAAAAAAATATATAGTTAGATCGACGATAATCTAGCTATAAACTATAATTCCCGGGAGGAACGTCCATATTTTATGGTTATAGCAAATATAAGAAAATAGTTGGATGAACCATTAATATAATTCCCAGGTGGAAAGTCTATATTTTATGGTTATAGCAAATATAATTATAGTAGCAATCATCAAAATGATAAAAGTTTCAAAAATTATTCTGATCGTTTCAAATATGCCGTTTCGTTGCATATATGATTTCAACTTTTGTTTCCAATAACCTTGCAAGTATCGCTCATTAAATCGCTATTATCATTGCTTCGATCACAAATCATTGCAAGTCTTCCTATATTCGTTTCATCAAGTGAAATCGTTAAATCAACGATATGCTTTTCTCTCAGTGTGGTAAAACTATGACACTTTTGAAAAATTTACATTTTTAATTTGCACACAAAAATGCATTTTTCTTTTAAAAAATAAAAATGCAGAATGCATTCCGAATGAAATTCTACTATTCATTAATATTTTTCGGAATTTTCTGATTGAAATTAAAAGAGATAATTTAAAAATACGTATTTCTTGCGACTTTTGCAGTTAACGGGTTTAATTATGAGTCTTGTTCTGAGGACATAACTGCAAGGGTTTGCTAATCCTAAAACCAAAGGTCGAAAACGTTGAAATGCTGATGTTGACTGATGTTGCTCTTCCTTAGTTGTTGGTTCGTTAGTTTCTACTCTCGTTGTCACCTCGGCCTTAACATGGTTAAGAGGGTTAAGAGAAGGGGTAGTAGCATTGAAACATCTAACTCGCAGGTCGACAATCGTTACGGTTCAATGCTCGACATCCGCAGTAACTCTCAGTCCGTGAAACTCGAAAGCAACATCGGCACATCTTGTCCTCAAACTTTTAAGAACATTGAAACCATTACTCTTATCCAATAAAGTCTTCCAGTCAACAGACGTAACGACAACCTCTTAGCAATACCGATTACATTTAATTTCATGTGAGAGCTTAAAAAAGAAAAAAAAAAAAAGGAAACCCAGTGCCAGGCGAAATTGGCAAACTTTTTCGTTCTTACAAAACCTTTTTCGGCGATGAACAAAAAATAAGTATGACGCAGCATTGGCGGGTATAACGAGGGTCGGAGTTTGATGAAATTGGGCCAAATGAACGAGCAAAGTTTTTCATCCGTTTTCAGTCAACGCTTTGAGCATTTTTGTCTCCGTACGAACCTTCGTAACGACATTCATAATCGTCATTCATCGTACAATATACTATAGATTATTTCTGGTATATGCTACTCATCGTATATAAATATATATAAATTTTATAATGAAAATTTAATTCATAACATAAAGTATTATAAAAAAACGATGGAAATAAATAATAAAGAATAAAATTGATATAATATATCTTAATATAATTTTAAAACTGTAATAAAATAATATTATTTTTAATAAATTTTTAACTAATTATCTATATATAATGCACTAAAAGAAGATGTCATTGATTTTTTTAAAATTCGTTTGTACGATGCCAAAAAAGGGATCATAAATTAAATCTCGTTTTTATTCTTACAATTCCATTTAACATTAAAACATTAAAATATTATTTTGCCTATTTTTAATTTATTCTTTAAATCTCATTTAAAATTGTACGAATTAGAAATAAAATTAAATTGAAGGGCTCATTGAGAAAATTAATTTTTTTTCAATGTACGCAAAACAACATCCACCATAATTGCATTTTTTAATTTTATTCGTTTCTTGAGGTAGGGGATACATAAAAATATAAGATAAAAACAATGTAATAAATACTATTAATACTTAAGATTGATAAAAAGAAGAACTAAGATCTTGAATGGCACACACGAATATATCGATGGTTGGGAAGAGCTTATATATTTAAAGCGTTTACGGTGAAGTGTTGTTTTTGTTTGATAGCTTAAGGTACACTAAAAAGAACATAAATTTTTATTTTTTTTAATGGGCAACTCGTGCCCTGGATTCGAATGAGCCTGTTTCACATCAACCATAAATAAGTTGTAGTATATTATATGAAAACTGATATACATATATTGGCGTCGAGATGCTGCCGCGGCTCTTGTTATTTTATTTGTTTCTTGAAGTAGGCGATACATGAGAATATAGATAGAAAAAATATAAGAAACACTATTAATACTAAAGATTGATAATAAAAAGAAGAACTAAGACTTAGAATAACACACCCGAATATAAAGTTGGTTGGGAAGGGCTTATATTTAAAGCGTTTACGTTGGAGTGTTGTTTTTGCTTGATAGTTTGAGGTACATCAAACAGAAAATAATTTTTTTTCTGTCTGATTCGAGTGAACCTGCTCCAGATCCCCCATAAATAATTTCCCATTTAGGAATTGCCAGTACTCTGCCAGAGCTGCCCACACGCCCGTATTGTGGCCCAGAATTCATGCCAGTACTTAACCAGCACCAACCTATCTGCACACTGAAAGAAATTGTCCTGATAACTATTCAGTGATAATTATATTTTATTAGGCCAGGTGACTATTTTCGTAATTACATTAATAGTAACGTAGTTAATGTAACTACAAAAATAGTCACCTGGACTAATAAAATATAATTATCACTGATTAGTTACCAGTACCGTCTTAATTTCTCTCAGTCTACGGTGCCAACGCTCGCCCCAATGAAAATATTTACAAAACCAGTATTGGGATGATAACACGGGTCTCAATATTATTAAACCGTAGATATTAAACCGTATATATATCCTATTCCGGCAAATAATTCTGTTTTGGTACTGGCAAACAGTATTGGGTCTGTATCCGAAAAATATATTGTGTCAAATGACATTTTCTACTGATTGCCAAACACATCGGTCCAATCATGTCTACTGCTGGGAGCATTTTTTTCTAGAGGCAAATTACCGGTATGGTGTTATGGATCAGCCTTTTGGCGAAAAGATGTAACATTCCTGTTCTCATGATGCGGTCGTAGGTTCATAGGCGGTCACCTATCTGAGTATTAACTTTTCGAGTCATCCCGGTGGTCACCTATCCAACTACTGACCGTCAGAGTCAGCCAGGTAGTCACCTATCCTAGTACTGACGTTCAGGTCAGTCAGACAGTCATCTACCCAAATAATAATAAACTAAATGGCGTAAACAATGAAACAAGCAACTTCGTAGAATATATTTATGGATTGCAAAAACGATACAATGTACCCTTTTCGAAATAACCGACTGCCGTGAAAAATAACCGAATGTGTTTTTAATTTTACCACTTCATACGCAATCATATAAATCTATAAAGTTTTGATTATATTGTACTAATCTCACTTTATATTTCATAATACCGATATTCAAATAGACAAAAAAATTGTATAATCATGTGATCTGAATGGCCGAGTGGGCTAAAGCGCAGTGCAACAACACCATCCGAAGGGTCCCAGGTTCGATTCCCGTCAATGACAAAAAAAAAAAAAATGTAATATGTTTTTTCAGCGATTAATATGTACCATTAAGTAGAGGAAGACGTAATATCTAATAAAAATGCAAAATTACTCGATTGAGTAATAGAAGCTCAAATTAAGATTTTTCAATTAATATTCTTTATTATTTTAGCCGTAACTGGGACTTAACTGTTACTGAAACTGGCCCGATATTGACTATCCACACTGGGCCATATAAAAAAATTATATATAAAAAATAAAGTAAAAAAATTATATATAGACTATATAAAAAAATATATATAGTTTTAAACATAGAATTGGGCATATATAGTTTGTATAAAATCTATATACAATCTATACGTAAACCCAACTTTACAGGTGATCTTATATATAAATTGTATATAGATTGTATATAGAGTTTATACAGACTGTATATGCCCAATTCCATATGTCGGAGCATATATATTTTTTTACTTGGGTCAGTAACGGTTCGAAGTTGGCGCCAAGACTCGATCAGGTGTTATTAAAATGTTATTAACACGGTACAGATTTAGATTTGACCGCACACTGGCACCGAATTATTTGCCAATATTGGCAGTTCTGGCAACGGTACTAAGCCAGTACTGAGACTCATAGCAATTCATACATGGGTTGTAGTATATTATTATATTAAAACTTATATAGACATATATATATATATATCAAGAGTCGCGGTAGCGACTCGACGCCAAGTTAAAAAAGAAATTAATGTTGCCTTCACACTACGATTTGTCTGTCTGACTGGACGGGCTGTTACTCCTGGCGCGACGGTCGCTACTGCTACTCTATTTATTCGGAAGGCGGCCACTCACCGGCCGTTTTCAAATTATAACTCGAATTATATTTGACCACACGTCGAGAACGGAAGATGTGTCAGGTTCAATATTTTTTATTTTTTTTTCTCTTTCAAATGAGACCTGCGGCAAGGAAATCTGTTTCTTTAATGCTGATATCTGGCATCTTAGTAATTCTCGCCGAGCGACTTTATGTTCCTCCCGTACGGCCGCACTCACACAACTTTAAATGTCCCAACCTATATTTGCCGACGTATTATCTCTGACCACATGTCGCGAACGAAAAATGTATCATGATCAATATTTTCTATTTTTTTTTTCTTTCGAATGAGACCAGTCACAAGAAAATCGGTTCATTTACCGCTGATATCTGGTCTTTTCAAAGTTTTTCATTTTTAACGCACTCACACAATCTCGATTCACGTATTCACGTACACACATTATATAGAAGCGCCGCGCGCAGGCGCGATTGGCGGCTCGCGAGCAACCAGTGTGTGACGTCACACAGTCGGCAGCGGTTCAGTCAGTCAGCGCGTGTTGCACAGCCGACATCATCAAGAGTCGCGGTAGCGACTCGACGCGAAGTGTACATTTATAATTCGCGTATTTTTATACTTTATCAGTGTTTAATAATTTAAATTTAAATCAGTGCGTAATATTTTAAATCAGTGCTTAATACTTTAAATCAGTGCTTTTTTTTGCTTAATAAATAAATATATAAATAAATAAATCGGAAAATCGTTCAAAAAGTTAATAAATAAGTAGATGAATAGCAAAATCGTTCGAAAAATTGAAAAATAAATGTATAAATATAATATCATTAGAAGTCTGCGGTTAAAACAGGTCGCGATAGACGGGCTATTTGTCAGAGACGAACTATCCGGATACCTGAAAATCTTAGCAATAGTCATTTGCGACATGTTGCATTTCTAACTTTTGACTAACTTTTAACTAACTTCTAACTTTTGAATAACTTTTAACTAACTTCTAGCTTTTGATTAACTTTTGACTAACTTCTAACTTTTGACTAACTTTTGACTAACTTCTAACCTTTGACTAATTTCAAACATTTGACTAACTTTTGACTAACTTCTAACCTTTGACTAATTTCGAACCTTTGACTAATTTCGAACTTTTGACTAATTTCGAACCTTTGACTAATTTCGAACATTTGACTAACTTTTGACTAACTTGACCAACTTCTAACTTTTGACTAACTTCTAACTTTTGACTAACTTCTAACTTTTGACTGACTTCTAACTCTTGACTAATTTCTAACTTTTGACTAACTTCTAACTTTTGACTAATTTCTAACATTTGACTATCTTTCAACTAACTTCTAACTTTTGACTAATTTCGAACATTTCACTAACTTTTGACTAACTTCTAACCTTTGACTAATTTCAAACCTTTGACTAATTTCGAACATTTGACTAACTTTTGACTAACTTGACTAACTTCTAACTTTTGACTAACTTCTAACTTTTGACTAACTTTTAACAAACTTCTAACTTTTGACTAACTTTTAACTAACTTCTAGCTTTTGACTAACTTTTGACTAACTTCTAACTTTTGACTAACTTTTAACTAACTTCTAACCTTTGACTAATTTCGAACATTTCACTAACTTTTGACTAACTTCTAACCTTTGACTAATTTCAAACCTTTGACTAATTTCGAACCTTTGACTAATTTCGAACCTTTGACTAATTTCGAACATTTGACTAACTTTTGACTAACTTGACTAACTTCTAACTTTTGACTAACTTCTAACTTTTGACTAACTTCTAACTTTTGACTAACTTCTAACTTTTGACTAATTTCTAACTTTTGACTAATTTCTAACATTTGACTAACTTTCAACTAACTTCTAACTTTTGACTAATTTCTAACTTTTGACAAACTTCTAACTTTTGACTAATTTCTAACATTTGACTAATTTCTAACATTTGACTAATTTCTAACATTTTACTAACTTCTAACTTTTGACTAACTTCTAACTTTTGACTAATTTCTAACATTTGACTAACTTTCAACTAACTTCTAACTTTTGACCTTTGACTAACTTTTGTCTAACTACTAACTTCTTTTGACAAACTGTTGACTAACTTCTAACTTTTTATTAATTTCTAACATTTGACTAACTTTCAACTAACTTCTAACTTTATACTAATTTCCAACTTTTGACTAACTTCTCAGTTACTTTTAACTTTTTACTAACTTCTGACTTTTAAAAGTTAAAAGTTAGTTAGTAGGTAGTCATCAGTTGGTGAAAAGTTAGTAGTCAGTCAAAAGCTAGAAGTTAGTTGAAAGCAGAGTTGTGAAATTTTTAATGTGAAAATAATGCATAATTTTTTATGAAAAAAATTGATAATGGAACTCGAATCCACTACTCATTACTTTATTAATGAGCAACGGAGCAGAGGTCCATCACCCATTACTTTATTAGTGAGTAATGGAGCAGAGGTCCATCACCCATTACTTTTTGCTTCCTCATAGAAGAAGCTTTTTCATGAAATTTTTTTCTCGAGATTTTCATGTCAGTACACTGAGAATGGGCCAAAACGTCGAGAAAAGTGATTTAGAAAAAAATGTCTGTATGTATTGTCTGTGTGTGTGTGTATGTTACACGATCGAAAAATGTAAACCTTTATAACTCGGGAATGCATTGAGATATCAAGCTGAAATTTGGACAATAGATAGAGGGATCAAGCCTCATCGTTCATACAGATGTTTGTTAAAGTCCACTTCATCGTTAAATTATTACGCGTTTTTTAATTTTTTGAAAAATGTCTGTTTACTCGATAACTCTTTCAATTTTCGAGATTTTGATCTTAAAATTGGTATGAATGTGAGCTTTCATACGCCGGTGATCGCTATTGAATTTGGTTAAGATCGGTTGAACCATTAAAATTTTATGATGTTTTGAATTTTTCAACAAATTGACATTATCGCTCTATTGTAACTTTTGCAAAACTTCAGATAGCGAGCTCAAATTTTGAATAAAAATGAAACAATATTCAGCCATTATATATGTATAATTTAGTGACGAACGGTATGAAATTTTTGATTTTATGGAATGTTTAGTAGTGTCTACTTACCTTCATTTACTGTTCATTGTACATGAACTTTTTAATCAATACACAGATATAACTAAAACATGTGTTCTCATTATTTTTTTAAATTACGTTTTGACTTTCAAAAAGAGAGCAAATAACACCAAAAATGTTTTCCCAAAACAAAAATGGTATGCCAAGTTAAAAAAATTGCTTTAAAAAAAATTGCTGACAAACAAAATTCCTTGCAAAAATATTAAACCAAATCCAATATATTAGCCAAGTTAAACTCGCTACAAAAAAAACTTGGTGTGCCAGGGACTAGCTCCCGTACATAGTCCATTAGCCAACATAAACTCGCTACAAAAAAAACTTGGCGTCCCAGCGACTAGCTCCCGTACATAGTCCATTGAAGTAAGGACGGGAGGCCAACGGACCTCTAAAAATGACCCTCTAAAAATGGCTCGCCCCTTGGCCAGGGCGGATGGGGGGGGGGTCATTTGCTATTTTGACTCTCGTTCTATTCAAAACAATCAAAATAGCGAATGGCTAAAATAGCGAATTTCATAATGATGGCCATTCTAGATTCCGATGTTCATTATTCTAAAATTCGCTATTCATGTTTTTAAGGGTACCACGTGGGCGGGGCCGAGGGGCGAAGCCGCGAGGCGTGCGGGGGGGGGATGATCATTCGCTATTTTGACTCTCATTCTATTCACAGCAATCAAAATAGCGAATTTCATAATGATGACCATTCTAGATTCAGTCAAGAGTCGCGGTAGCGACTCGACGCCAAGTTAAAAATAGTATATTATGCAACAAGGGCGTAAAATGCGATTTTACACACGAGCAGTGATCGTCGTGTAAAATCGCATCACGCGATTTTACACACGAGCGCGATCACGCGAGTGGGTAAAACGTACGCCCGAGTCGCATACGACATTTTTTAGCATGACGTGCGTAAAATTCGCATTGTGTTTAGGGGAATACAACGCGGGGGTCCAGGGGCGAAGCCCCGGTGGGGTGCAGGGGTGAAGCCCCTGCTGGGGTCCAGGGGCGAAGCCCTGGTCGGGTGCAGGGGTGAAGCCCCTGCTGGGGTCCAGGGGCGAAGCCCCGGTGGGGGGTTGGGGGGGCGAAGCCCCCCCACTGAAGACAGAAATAGATTTATTATGCATTCGCAAAAAAGACAGAACGTGTTTAATTGTGAGTAAACTTTGTTTATAATTATAATTACTTTATTTGGTAATATAATTATTAATTATAGCATAGATGAAAGAAAAGTAAAAATAATTTTTTTATTTTACGCACACTGTTTCATAAAGTTGCATTTTACGCACTCATATGGGTGTGTAAAAACGAATTTTACGCACACTATGCTAAAAAGAAATTAATGTTGCCTTCACACTACGATTTGTCTGTCTGATCTTGACTGGACGGGCTTTCTCCTGACGCGACGATCCCTACTGCTACTCTATTTCTTCCGAAGGCGGCCATGATTATTATCCTGAAATTCGCTATTCGTGTTTTTAAGGGTACCGCCTGGGCAGAGGGGGGGATCATTCGCTGTTTTGACCCTCATTCTATTCAAAGCAATCAAAATAGCGAATTTCATAATGAAAGCCATTCTAGATTCAGATGTTCACCCTGGCAATTTGTGTCACCGTAGTGTTAACCGGAAATAACTGAAGGTAACCGACATTTTAACCGAGGAAAGATAAGTCTCGATTAGCCCACTGTTTCAGCAGTTTTAACCGATTAAAAACGTTTCGTTCGGTTTAATTGTCAGTTAAAATCGGTTAAATTCACCAAGCAAAATTGAGTTTTATTAATTCGGTAAGAATGTCGGTTACAATCGGTTAATTCACCAGTAAAAATCGCTTAAAAAATAACAATTTCGGTTAAAAGGTCAGTTAAACTGGGTGAAAACGAGGGTTAATCGAGACTGGTTAAAACACCGGTTAAAAAGTCGGTGACACTGTTTGCCAGGGCATTATTCTGAAATTCAGAAATTCGTTACTTTAGCCATTCGCTATTTTGACCCCCACCGCACCGACAGTTCGAAGAATAATAATCTTTCAAAGATTTATATATATTAAGATATTATTAGATTAAATGAGGTCAAAAGAAAGTAGGGATACAAACTGATAAATTAGATAAAAGTAATGAATAAGGTACGATATGCAACTTGAGCTCACTCTGCAGGTTCGGTAATACGAAACACGAAATATCATTAGGAATTGTTTTCTCCCGCACTTACTTCAATGGACTATGTACGGGAGCTAGTCGCTGGGACGCCAAGTTTTTTTTGTAGCGAGTTTATGTTGGCTAATGGACTATGTACGGGAGCTAGTCCCTGGCACACCAAGTTTTTTTTGTAGCGAGTTTAACTTGGCTAATATATTGGATTTGGTTTAATATTTTTGCAAGGAATTTTGTTTGTCAGCAATTTTTTTTAAAGCAATTTTTTTAACTTGGCATACCATTTTTGTTTTGGGAAAACATTTTTGGTGTTATATAACTATTACTCCAATCGAATAATATACCTACATAATAAACGTAGTATACAGATGGTGAGTCGTCGGGTGCCGTGTCTCGAAGCGGCCAATCACCCCGCCCCCTCTCTGTCTATTATATCGTTTCACGCTCGAGCGTCCACCCTGAATACGTACGCACGTCATTTATTCGCTCTCCCAATATTTTCCCCGCTTCGTTATCGTGCCGAGCACGGCTGACACACTCTATACGCTGTTCTGCGTTGGGCTGTCCATACATGCATTGGTACTGTACTATATACGATAGCTATTACTGTATACATATATATATATATATACGTACTGCATAGCGTTTGCCAGGGGCGTCGATTCGAATCGCCAATTTATCTCGCTCACCCGCTTTTCCTGCTGCACGGCGGTGCTGTTTCAAAGTCACCCTCACCTACCGCCCTCTCTTGCGCGATAGATTCCAATGAGATAATAAATAAATCGATCCACTGGAATATATACGCTTCGAATCTACTCGGAGTCGTTCATCGGATCTAACGAATATCTCGGATTTCGTTGATGTTATGAACTCATCACTCTCACGATTCATTTCTTGTATTTTATATCACAGATGGGAAATTGAATTAAGCTTGAAAATAAGTAAAATAATAAGTGTTTGAAATAGAAAGTATTTTGATTATTATAAGTACTTGAAATAGAAAGTATTTTGATTATTGTAAGTACTTGAAATATAAAGTATTTTGATTATTGTAAGTACTTGAAATATAAAGTATTTTGATTATTAAGGACACAAAGTGCACTGCTAAAAATGTTTGCAAGTTTTCAAGTTTACATTCCCGGAATTTGTATTTATCAGCTGATGTATTAAATTGAATACACGAGCGTAATACATTTTTCTATTAATTTTCAAAGGATTTAGTAGAAAGTACTGAAATGTTATATCTCACGTACATATCAAATTTAATATATGAGTTTCTGTAAAAGTGGTTCTTTTACCCGTAATCGAAAAATATACGAATTTTTTTAGCAATGTGTACATATATTTACATTTATGTTCAGAAGTTATAACATTTTATTCAAGTGTTGTTTCACCGTCATTTTATTAATTATATTGTTATTTTATTATGTTCCAGGTAAATCAATACAGACAATACTAAGGAGAACACAAATCCCGGGAGTTCCTTCATCCATTTGACTGGAATCGTGGTAAAACCAAATTTCACATAGTTTGAATTAGTACTTTGGAATAACGGCGAGACAATGGATATATCGTAAAAATATCAGACCAGATGCATTTCTGCCATTGGAAATTGATATTTCATTCAATAATCATTTTTTTAAACTGTTCGATTTATATTCATTCTTGCCTTGTCATATATATACACAAGCATATATATGTATACATTGTGCGTCAAGAAAGTCCGTTGTTTCGATATCAAAGCAATTATCTCTCAGCTTATTTTTGCGATGTACCATGATAAGTCCAATTGCGCTGTAACAGACAAGGTTCATGCAATTTTTTGTAAAAATACGAGAACAATAGCCAATGCTTCATTAAATACTTCGATTACATCAATGGAGGGATAGCCAAAAAGGCATTCAAGCCTCACTATGGCAATCGGATATGAGGCATTGTCCATCGGTACAGCCAACATAATTTTTTTTTCAACTTTTTTTTACCCCTCCAAATATTTTTTACCCACTCTCCATTTTTTTCTGTAGAACTGTACGTGACATTGTACGTTATATAATTTAAAAAGGAAAGCAAAAATTGTGTGAATTAGCAAAAACAAAAAGTGCCTGAACTCACAGTAAATATCTCGGATATTGTTCGCACTTTTTTTGTCAAAGACAACGGGGTATTTATTTCGTATTAAAGCGAATGATTTAATAGGCGCAACCATATACTTACCAGTTTTTACCATATACTTACCACCAAATGGGACAATTATACGGTTATCAACATCTAGAAGACGAAATAAATTAAAATCATTTCTATTAATTATAAATGAGTTAAAGTCAATATTTTGGAAATCTGAGTATTCATAACTTCAATATCATTGATGTCCAATTGATTTAATGGTTATAAGAGGATGATTGATTTCATCATTTAGATAAAGAATTTTTAATGATGGGATAGCTATATAAATTAAAATAATTATAGGAATAATAGTTCAAATAATTTCAATTGATTGATTTTGTAGAATAAATTTATTAGTTAATTTATTTATTATAGTAGATAAAATAATATAAATAATTGTAATAGTAATTGAAATTAAAATTATGATTGCATGATCATCAAAAAAAATTAATTGTTCTATAGTAGGTGAATTAGCATCTTGTAAATTTAATATAGATCAAGTACACATTTCTAAAAAAAGTTGTTACTTTATATATGTCTTACCAAATTCTTGGTTATGTTAGCTAATAACTTGGTTATGTTAGTCAATAACTTAGTTATGCCCACCAAGTTTTTTTGATAACATTTTTAACCAATTTTTTGGTAATTCTAACCAAGCTTTTTTCTGTGTGTAATCGTGTTCAAAAGGGACGAGAAAGAATAAATGGAATTTATGAACTGTAACGGTTATACTTTCGTTAATGACAATGATCAAGACATTTCATCATTTCAAGTAATGCAACGAGAGGGCAAGGAGTAAAAGCTTCCCTAATTAATTGCAAAACTTCGCTTCATCGTCAAACGATTGTTCGGGTCCGTATTCCTCAGGTTCATCTTCGAGACCGTTCTTATCAGCAGCAAAATAGTGATTGACCAAAAAGCTTCTTTTCCACCTTCGTGCCATTTCGTTAATGGCAGACTTCATTCGGAGTCGAGATAATAATTGGACTTTGCCAGGTGGTGTACCAAAGTGGTCTTTCCACTCTACGTAATTATTATCACCATTATCGCTCCTCTAGTTTATTAGTGTTCGACTCGAAACGGCAACAAACCATTGGAACATGTTGCAGGAGTGAGACTCTGTGACCCACGTACCATATATTGAGCTTAAAACTGTTTAATGGCAAGAGATTGTTCCGTTAATTGCCATTACCGCATCCACGTAAACGATAACCTGTGCACTCGGTCTTGCCCCTAGAAGCTCCGATATTTATCAACAAGACTTGTAATGAACGCGGTGCTTTCTGACCTCGATGTTGTACATCATTTTATGTTGACCTCGAGAAGAAGTACAAAATTAAAGTCATCACGATTGTCTTGATTCGTTCAATAAAAAATCATTTGAATTTAATTACGAGTTTTTCTAACCCAAGTGAAAATATTATATACAGATTATATAAAAATTATATATAAAGATTTTTATAGAAGCTACATACAAAAGTGGACATATGAAAATTTTATATATTTTGTATTGTCCATATGAATTTAAAGAATGAATTTCTGAAAGACCATATGAAAACAAATATATTTGATACAGTATCAATAAATTTTGCCTATGTATTTATGAAATCCATATTGTTATATCTCTGACAAACAATATATGATATCGATATAATTCATAAATAGAATACATTCGCTATGTGCAATATGAATATAAGCTATAATATATACTGCATAAAAAATATTTTTTTATATATAGTTCTTTAGAAATTTATTTTATTATTTTATTAGTTCATATTAACTATAGAAAATATATGAAGATTCTATATGTCCACTTTCGTATATAGGTTCTATACAAATCTTTATAAATAAATTTAATATAATCTTTATGTAATATTTTCACTTGGGAACTAATGAAAGAGCTTAAATTATATTTCAATTGATTTAATGAAGCTACGTTTTATATAACTCGAAACCTATGAAATAAAATATCAAAGTTATATGCAATTTAGGTCGTAAAATAAATAAATAAAAAACAATAGACTTCCTGAAATAATGTTTTGAATCATTATTTTATTGGTTGCAAATAAAATTTTCATGAACCAGAATTTCAATAAAAATTTTGATGATTCAATGAAATCTTTTCTCTCGGTGCAGTGAGCAAATAAAAGATGAAATAAAATAGCGAGACGTAAATCTAGACGTGCATTGTGGAATATTCGCTTGGCCAATCGATCGCCTTTAGGGAAGTAATTCCCTCGGTAGTTCTGAACCAATGAGAGGGTCGATGTTGGATGCTTGATGGTAGCTCCGAGTTGTATCAGTAGGCGTGAGTGAAATCGAACTGGAAACTAGTTAATGGACAGCCATAACCAGCAAATTGAATGTCTATTATAGCCATAGCATGGTAATCTTAAGCTCCCTAATTCACTTCATATTCTCAACCAGTTTATAGCCAAATTGTGCACTATGTGTGATGAAAAGTTTTACTGGCTGAAGCAGAAAACTTTTTATTCACCTTTGGATTTTTCGTACCCTTTATACGTTTTATGACAATTCCCTCCGACGTTATATAAGGGAGAATTATAAATGTATTTCCACCAAATCACGTTGCTCATGCAGCGGTGCAAGCTCCTGGTAGTCAGGAAGAAATTATTCAATCTTATGGCTGGCCAGTGACGGTACTAACGTTTTAAAGTCCATAAATAATGCGAGCATTCAGACCACGCGCCCAAACGCCGGAAACCATTCACTGAGGGCTTAATTGTTCCTGGAATTAGATAACCGGAGCATCGTTTAATTGAGCCATCGTCGACAGACGGGACCACCAATATTTTTATCCCTTCTTTCCGTTGGTCGCTAGATTCTGGACCACTTAACGTGGCACGTGGACAACCTAGACTCTTAACCTTTTAATGACCAATGTAGCATATTTGCTACTTTAAGAGGGAATTGTTATTTTTATAACCATTTTTTTAAAACGTTAATTAAACAATTCAGGAAAAAGTTGGTAAACAATTCAATCTTCTTATAAACTCATACAGTATTTTATTTTAGGGGACTTGAAAAAAATTATAATTGACTTATTTGGACATACATTTTTTATGCAAAAAATTAAAGAATCTTTAAAATCGGGGTTTTCTTTACTATTTTAAATCCAAACACACACGGAAAGAAAGGCTTGGTTAAAACAACCAAGTGCTACGGTTATATATGCGCCAGCCGATTAATTGGTTCGATGAACCAAGTAATTTGTTAGGCTACCAATTTCTTGGTTGGACTAACCAAGTGACTTGGTTAGACCAACCAAGAAATTGGTAAGCTAACCAAGTGACTTGGTTAGACCAACCAAGAAATTGGTAGCCTAACAAATTACTTGGTTGGTCTAACCAATTTAATCGTCTGGCGCATATATAACCATAATAGCACTTGGCTGTTCTAACCAAGCCTTTTTTTCCGTGCACCGTGAGAAAAAGTTTCATTGATTCACGGAAATCTTTGCCAATGAAATAAAATACTTGAATTTCAATCCTATCTTTTCTTTGAATGATCTTAAACTCAATGAAAAGTAGTGACATTATTCGAAGAAACATTTCTTCAAACCAATGAACCCTTTTCATTGATTTCAAAGATGTCGTCTCTGATTCAATGAAACCTTCTTCTTACCAGCTCAAAAAAATTACGAAACCTATTTTTTCCTGAAGTACGCGGCAGATAAAGCTCAAATTTTGTGAGTATGTAAAGAAGTACGGCAGAAATAGGTTAAGCTTCTGACTCCTTGAAACTCGAAGCCGTTCGTCCGGGAGAACCGGAAAACAAAAAAGTGAGGTTAGGTGCGAGAGAGAGATTAATGAAAACGTTTCTTTGAACCAATGAAAACGTCTCTTTAAAACAATGAAACTGTTTTCTTTATTATATGCTCACTAAGTAAATCTTTATTTACAAGCAATGAAATGTTCTCTTTGAAATTCAAATGCACTATTTCATTGAAATCAAAAAAATATTTCGTGGAAATCAATGAAAAAAAAATCAATCCACCCATTTCTTTGACATCAATGAAATCTTTTTTCTCGGTGCAGTGTCCAATAATTAAGGAAAGTTTTTGGAAGGAATTTTGTCGGTAAAGGGTTGAAACAAGTGTGATTGTCTACTTTAATTTCAACCACATGTCTCACTTTCTTCAGGCCATCTAATCACTGGTAAATATGTAGACATGGCCCCTTAGAAGGTCGCCCACCAGTCCTCGACCCTCGTTGGCATTAATATAAATTTCAATAACGGTCACCCGCGGTCCTATGCTCGGCATGCTTGTTCGCTTGAACGTGGGTGGAGCCTCTTATGCTCGAGCGTGCATAACAAATGTCTACGCGCTTATGCTTCGCCTCCTATTCCATTTTAGTATTGCTAAAAATCATATGTGTCTGCCGTCGTAACGTCGCTCGATTAGGACTTAAGAAAAATTCTTACGACCAGACGATGAAGCGCCCACGCAAACATACGTCTCTCTTAATAATGTTTATCGCGTTATCTCGATCGCATATCTGTACAAAATGCATCATTGTGATTATAACGGTAAAATGACTCATTTTCCACTGATTTATTTTCCAAGGATATGAAAAATTACATTACGTTCTTAAACTTTTTATCAACTTTTACATTCAATCTCACTCTATTTCAATCCAGATACTTCAAGTGAAAAACGCAAAAAAAAATTATTTTTCAGGTTCTTGATGTTAGCAATTTGGAATTTTTTATTTGTGAACCAAAATGGTTTTGTAATTAGCGGGATATTTTCGATCAGATAAACTTTCAGAATCCAGCAAAAAGCGTAATTTTTTCTTTCGATTTCGGATCTTTTCACAGTTCAAAATTAGAAAAATTCCGAATTTGTAATTGGCGATAACTTTTTTTTTGTTTCATCGATTGTCTATTTTCTTTTATCGTTCGAAAAAGTTCACGAAAATAAAGAGAATGGCGCTAATTTCATTACGATACTCCAATTTACGCGCACATGTGATCGTAATGAAAAATGGCCGAAAATAAGTGGATCTGACTTTTTAGAAAAAATATTTATTTATGTCGGTGAAAACTCGTATAAATATTCTATTAAAACGACAAAAATAAAAAACAATCTAATTCACCCAAAAATTCCACACCTAAAAAACAATTGGCAATATTGAAAATAATAGCTCAGTGCTTCAATTTTCATGATTTTTTTCAATCTCGATGAAATCCTTTTTTCTCTTAAAAAAAAATATTGCCAATTTTGTTACTAATGAGCTAAGAAAAACAAAACAGGTTATGAGTCTTAACTTATTTACGGAACATAAGGAATAAATATAATAAATTTTTAAGTAAAATTTCATTACAATTCTGGAAAACATTCATTTTTATACCACATAATTTTTCTTCATTTGTGTGGCTATTAAAAATCTTGACGTAAGCGGATTTGCTCAAGAGGAATAAACTACAAAGCATGTTGTAGAGGTTAGGCTGCGCGCTGTGAAAAAGGGACAACGTCACGCAAGCTGTCGATACCACGCGTACGTCGTACGTATACATCACATTGGTGTACTACGTAAGACGTCAGCTGAAACGATTCAGGACGTACGCGCAATAAAACCGAGCGTACGATGCTCCCTCGTGCAGAAAATTAAATATTGCCGGACTGCCGGAGGCTGCACTGCCGAGTCCTTTGCTGCTGGTGCTGCCGTCGCCGTCTTCGTGTGTACCTCTATTTCCCTTTGCTCCCAGTGCTTCTCTGAACGCGGAGAGTCGGTGTCCCGACCCTCGAGAAGAATCGTAAAGGGTCTTACGTTCCTACGTCTGGCTTGGGGCATAATTTTTTACAACAAAGTAAAACGCAATCTTTGTTGCCATCATATGCCAGCAAAAAATCCTGAAAAATATGTCTTAGGAAGTTAAGAAAAAATAAATAAATCACTGGAGCTAATAAGAGCATGTGAAATACCGCAGTCGGTAATAAAAACTGTAATCAACTTTTTTCACGCATTTTACAGCTTCAAAAAGAGTTTCATCGAATGCGGATATCACTGGAGCATTCGATGAAACTCTTTTTGAAGCTGTAAAATGTCAGTATGCATGAAAAAAGTTGATTACAGTTTTTGATACCGATTGAGACCGGAATGGTCGGGGGGGGGGGGGGGGGGGAGAGAGAGGAGGTGTTTCACATGCTCTTGAGGGGCTAATGATGTAAGACTTTTCTTTTATCAAAAAACGTTCGGTGTCCTCTGAAATATGGATTACAGTTTTTGTTACCGACGGAGTCGGTTTCACTTCCCCTTAAAGGAAGTAAACGAAACTCATAACAGATAAACAAGCAATATCGCTTATGCTCACAAAATGTGAGTTAGCTGCTTAGTAAATTTAGCAGCGGATTAGCAAGCATCATTTAGAAGTAAACATAGTCGCTTAAGTGTATTCCGCTGTGGGAACGAGATAATTTGTTGCAGCTTAAGTTGACCTGTATACCAAGCAAACTATAGATATAAAATTGGTGGGTTAGCTGCAGTGCAGCTCGAGGCACCTCTAAACCGAAACAAACGAGAACTGTTTGGGAAAAGGTGAACCGGTAATGCATTCATGAACGGTCTCCAGGATCCTGTAAGAAACAGTATTACCCTTAAACCCACCGATTTTCCGCACCAGTTTTCTTCAACACTTACATGTAGGTTAGCTTGCAGTGTATCAGTGAACCTCAACGTTGTAGAAAAGTGCATAGTTGGTATTCTCATACGCCACCAAGACTCCTTCGAGTTTTGCATCACAACACATCGTATCCTCGTCTTCATTTCGCTCCTGCTTTCCTCTTTTGCGCATGCGCCAGAATAAAGTAACATGTTTGGTGTTTTCAGGCTTTCGCATTAACCCAAAGTTACGGTACGAGGGAAAATAAGTTTTAGCATCGCAAATAAGCTGTTCGGGTTCCTACCAAACCTTGTTTGTACTTTACAAAGTCATTGAATTTAACGCTGATGGTTTTTATTTTTATGACACGTGAATTGGGTACAATAAGCAATCAAATTTGAAGCTTTTTTGTTTCGGATCCTTTATACTTAAATAAGATTGTTTGGATACTTTCTGAATAATCTTATGTATCGGAAATTTATATTTTGTGATGAAAGCACAAAAATTATATTTGCGATTTTCTCTTCTGATCTCATCAGATTTTTCTAGGTAGAAACTAGAAGTTGGCTGGAGAAGTTAAGAACTTCGCTGGAGAGACAACCCCTAAAATACTTCGAAACCTTAAACACAAATTGTGAGACAATATAACTAATGTTTTGGTTTGATTAAAGTTTTTCCTTGGCAGCATTTTTAATCAAGTTCTTGATTGCACCAACAAAGCCTTTTACTCGCGTAGTCTTTTCTGTGTCCTACGACTCATAGTTTTTCATCCAGCTTTATCCTCCTAGATTTCAATGAGAAATAATGGTCACTGCTAATCCCCCAGAAATGTGTTGACGTGTCAACACATAATTCGGGATCTTTTTCTACGGTATCCGAAAGGCACTTTCTATTTCTGGCGAGCTACTAGCGACAAGTAGAAGTTGACGAAATTTTTACGCTTTTTCACCTGTGATTTATGGAGGGATTTGGGAGAAGAATGACCAGCGAGTTTATCTAGCAAAATGAAAGTATATGTTACAGCCAGGTAGATTAAGCTGACACTGCAAACTAACTTCCCGAAATCTTGCTAGATTTTTGGGCTTACCGTTATCTTGTAACTTTTTTGATTTTATTTTCCCGTCATACCACAACCGTTTGATAAATCTCTTCACTAGATGACACCATTTATTTTCCTTGCAAACTTGCCCCTTATCACTAATCCGACAAAATAGCTAAATCTCGTTATCCTTTATCGAAGATCAAGAGCCCGGAAGGTGTAAAAGCTACAGTCTACGTGTTAGGACGACAAACCTTCCTGGAATTAAGAAATCAGGCGTCCTTATCGAAAATCCTACAGGACAAAGGAGGTCATGCCCGTAACCGAGCGATTATGGGGGATTAATCGCGCGCTCTCTCGGGATCGTTACCATATATCTTCTTACACATTGAATCCACGTATGTTACGAAACACATATGCATATTCACATGCACTTTGATCTTTTTTGTGCTGTTTTTCCCTTCTTTTTGTAATAGTTTGATCAAAAGGCTATCACCTAGATGAGACAATATATTTTCCCCCTTGTCACTAATTCTACACAATTGCTAAATCTTGTTAACGTCCATCAGAGTCTGAGGAGTTCCAAAAAAGCGAAAGCTCCGAGTATTGTGTTAGGTCGATAAGCCATTCCAGAATGAAGAAATCAGGCGTCCTTATCAAAAACCAGATGGGACAGCGGAGGTCATCCCCATAACCGAGCGATTATGGGGGGGATTAATCGTCTGCTCTCTTGGGATCTTATCCCGACCCTTCCACTCTCGCATTATACCCGCCCTTAAGAATTCTGGACCGGGAATATTGTATTCGTAAAGGAGGGCTGGTCTCATTTCGAAAATCCGTGGTAGCCGGAGGTCGTGAGACACGCGTCACATTGCTGCAGGGTGTTCTCGCAATTTCGCTCTTATACACTCACACTAAACTATCCGGAGGGTTTCTGGTGTTGCTGTAGGTGGTTTCGGTAGTCTCAGTAGTTGCACGCTCGAGCACACGATGGACTCCATGTTCGAATAATTGGCAGAGCTGGCCGTGTGTGCCAAACACAAACGGCCGCCGCGTGTTTGGCTGAATTAACACTGGCCCGTATAGAGGTTTCGCGAGGCCGCCCGTACAGTAGTGGTTGAACCTGTGAGTACAAGACTTTGGAGGAGGACGACGACGACGACGACGAGGACGAGGACAACGAGAAACAGAGAGACGTACGTTACAAGAGAGATGTCTGGATTGAGGATGTGGATGTGCTGTCATTGTATCCGGAAATGCAGCTCCCTTGCAGAGCACGTACCGGTGGCGTTCAGGTTCTTGTACGCCGTTGCTTTCGGTTAATACCGAAGTCGACTACAACGGGAGAGCCAGTGCAGCAGCGATCGTTGCCTCGTCGCCAGGAGCAATAGCAGCAGGAGCTAGGAGCATTACTACCTGTTTCGCGTCTGGGTTTCAAATACTGCCTACACATTCACAGACAATTGTCAAACTATAGTGGCTGTGGAAGATACGTGAGCGGATTCGGGAATCACTGACAATTTGACAATAGAGGAAACGATTCCGGGATCCGGAGGTACAATTTGTGCAACTCTTAGTCTCCGATATCAGTGAGAATACATTCTCAGCCTCTGAGGGGTGGATTGAGGTGGGGGAAGACCAAACTATATTTCAGGAAACACAGGCACAACGTGGGATATGTGTTTCTATTTTCCCTTGTCCTCGCTTTCCACGCTCGGTGTATCCAACACCAACGCCACTATCGACAAGTTCATTGTTCTAGTCGCGCGCGTACGTAGGTAGTGCACTACGTCAACGTGTACATATGAGCGAGGCTTGAAATTGCCTAGGTGGGGTTGCATGCTACGCGCTGATCTATCCGATCGATGAATATGCTATGTGGAATATTCAGTGTGCTTTAGGGATATCGGTCCATAAAGCCATTTTTGTTGGATTACATGAACATATATTTTTGAGAAAAAAAAAAAAGTATCCTAGATTCATTGCCGTTTTTTTTTTTACCAATAATTAAAAGGCTCGGTTTTCTGGGAACTCGAGCTCATGCTATTGTATGCTATTGTATGTTATTGCATGTTACTATTTTTTTTCGCATTTTCCCCCGTCTGGAGGCGTTACGCCTATTGTAGGATCGGCCCGGGTCACTAGCCAGTTCCTCCTGGGGATCTGGTCCGGATCAGTAGCCAGTCCCCCCTGGGGATCTGGTCCGGATTAGTAGCCGGTCCCCCCTGGGATCTGGTCTGGATCAGTAACCAGGCCGCCATGCGGCCGCATCCGACTTCCCCCTCTATATCGCATTCGCCATAGCATTTCTGCCATGGGCATAGGGAAACTGCGGAAAACCTATGCCGATATAACCGATCTCCAGTTCGCCTCACGGCACCGGAGCTACGTCACATTTCGTCGAGAATGTAAACGCAGACTACAGCTGTATATATGTGACCCCACAGGTAGAAATACCTGTGTGGGTTTCATGTATACATCTGGAGCTTCATCGCGCCCGTATTTATATTTTCGACGAAAATCAACGGCACCGGGATTCGATCCCGCGACCTACCGATGCTCTGGACTAGAGGCCAGTACACTACCCGTGCAGAAATATAGTTGGGGCTTCAACTTGGCTCTTTCTAGATTGCCCTAATTGTAGCAGGGGCCCTACTAGGCTAGTAACGCTTGAAAGTACTACCCTTTAGAGGCTCAATATGGGCGACCCTAGTGAGGGTCCCACATTTAAGCCTGATTAGGCCCCGAAGTTTGTCGTGGCCGCCTCTGTTGAGCCTAGTAGGGTTCTAGAGTAGATTCCCTATTGTGGATGCCACATTTATACCTAAAAAGGCCCCTTATTTAATCGCCGCAGCCCGAACTAATTTCGGCACGGGTAACCACTAGACGACCGCACCGGTCTTGTATGTTACTATATACTAGTGTATGCTATGATGTGCTATGCACATTCGAGTTCTTATGCTATTGTATGCTACTTTATACCATTACATGTTATTGTATGTTACTATATGCTATTGTATGCTTCTATATGGAACTGCATGCTATGCTATCCACATTCGAGTTCCTATTCTTAAACCCTATGAAGTAGTAGACGCAGTTATAGTGAATTTCCTAATATAGTATAGTACGGAAAAATTTGTTACGGCTCCGTATTTTTTTTTAGCACACATATCTAATAGATATTTTTTTCTTTCACACTGATTATACATAATTAAGTAACTTTTCACCTTATATATTTTTCAGAGCGGAATAAAGAAATTGGAAAATGCATTGAATGAGTCCCGCATGATTAACGAGGAAGTCAAGTGGCCATTACTTTGAATATGGTCAATAGGCACGATCTACATTTGAGCTCCTCTCACACATCAGTTCACTGGATATGATTTGGATATGATTTTCTTCATTTTTCTTTCTCATCATACATATCACACGCTTGTCCGGTAGCCCGGAAATTAGTTGCTCTCTCTCTTTCTCTCTCAGTACCTTGGTTGAGAATACTTCCAGCGTGGTTTACCAGAGCTAGACTCAGCTGCATCCCGACCACTTAATTAGCCGACGAATTAGAGAGCTCAGCTCGGCGTGGCGTACGCGAGCGCCTGGTGGTGAGACCTTTGATCTCGAATTCTATCTCATGGTGTGCGCGGTGCCCAGCCCTGGCTACAGCCTTGACTACGAGGACGAAGACACAGCGATGTCGACGACGATGAAGTGCTTCTATCTGTTCCTCTGTACTGCGAACCAAGCCTCCTTTTCTACGTCGAATATCCTATACCGTATACATATAACTCACTATAAACGCAGGATTCTCCAGTCGCCTCGGCCTCGACCTCATCTAGTTGGCAATCAGGAAAAAAATGACACCCTCCACTTTACCAGCGAAGAGGGCGAGTCGCGCTGATAGACCAGCGGTACTACCGTGTATAGCTCGTACTAAGCTCATCATCCCTCTCTTGTCCGACTCTCCAGATACCGCCGCAAATTACCTTTATCGTTTGAGTGCTGCCCAACCAGCGTTGCACTTCTCTTATTCATTATCTACATTTCCGACGATTAATTAAACTCGGAAATTTGCGTTTCGAGAGATCATTTGGCCTTCGATGTTCGTGAAATGCGCATAGTATTCGCAGATTATTGCTTAAGGGGATCGCAGTACCTAAAACGCAGAAAATTTTTATTAACTTGCACATATAAAATTCTGCGAAATTTATAAAAATAACTATTGCACGAATAAATGAAACATTTTCAGGAGGGTTTTTTCTCTCGAATTTATCGGTGTAAATATTTATTTATTTATTCACATTGCGACGAACTTGCTAATTGAAGTTAACGAGTTTAAAATAAAATAAAAAATGTTGCAGAAATGGACTACGAAAAAAATATTTTATTCACGAAATTTGTCTATTTCTGCCTGCATTTGGAGTGGTCGCAAATTAATTTTAGTTTTGTGATTTTTGGGTCACTTTATCCCCTTAATGCAATAAATCTTTGCAGGAGAGAGATATTTCCATACAATAACGACATCATTTCGGGATTCGCGAATTTGTATGAATTTTTATGATTCCCCGGTTGGCGACACTTCGATATATACATAGTATGGGTATTACGAAAAATATAATTCTCGTTGCTTTCTCGAAATCGGTGAATATCTCATCGATTTCACGAGCGTCCTCTTTCGGACTCGATTCAACGTTATACGATGTGAATACGACTTTGGCGTATCACGAGCTCAACTGAAAGAGAGAGATGGAGAGTGTGAGAGCTCCGGAAATATTGGAGAAATATTCATGGCTATGGCGCGCCTCCTCCTTCTGTCGATGCTGGACTCCGAGCTTCGAGCTTTCCTCTGCTATCCCGGGCATAGCCTGATCGCCATCCAATTTGAAATGGAACGTTCGTATCGTTACAATCGCATCCTGATCCCTCGGAGAATTGACGAGAGTTCGCAATCGTCTGCTCTAACGGCCTGCAACGAGTAAAACCTGCAGTTGAATTTCGATTTATCCACACATTTTTCTTTCGTACAGAATTGTAAACGAAATTATTATTTTCTGCTATTATTTTTACACCGAACATACGAGTGATGTTGCTGATGAAAGAGCAGCGGCTTTTGCCTCATTACCAACTAATTAAGGCCGGGAAATAAACAGCTTTGAGTTTTGATGTAACTGATTTTTCAGAAAAACTTTGGGTTTTTTAATTTATGTTCGTACATTCAAAGTTCACAGTTAATATAGCAGTTTTTCTATTTAATTTTAGTGCTTCTTTATAGAGGAAGATTTACTTCGGTGAAAAAAAATTATGTGTGTGTTTATAATGTTGAGAAAAGTAGAAATGTCTGGATGCTGTATGCAGATTTTCTGGTTCGCATGTGGGCTCGAAATATTTTAGATATGTGGCTCAAACTTTATACACAAGTTGCACATCATATTGTAATGTTTGGGATTAAATTTGGCCTCAATCCGTCATGTGGAACAAATTTTTGCTAAAATACCATTTCATAAATATACATAAATAAAAATATGTATAAGTCAGTATTTTCCTAAAAATATAGTCAAAATCATCGGAAAATCTCTCTCCTACCAGAGTGAACAATTTCCTCCAGGTAACATGGTAATTTTTCCCAGATCCTTCTCTCCGAGTGTCTCTCCTCCTATCACTCGATTTTATAATCCTTCCAGATGTGTGAGCTCGTAGCGTATAAAGGAGGTAAAAGGAAAGGTTCAACCCATTTTGGCATCGAAGCTTCGAAGGAAATCTGCCTGAAAGGAGCTCGCTGGATGAGTGGTCCGGTCACACATTTGCCGCAACAGCACGAAACTCTCCTTGACCAAGGAAGTGAAAATTGGGCTTTTCCCTTTCCGCTCATCCAGTGCGGTTAAACCGTTCGAAGGGTCTAAAACTACAGGATAGCCAACGTTGCAGACTTGCATTTTTATTGCACCCGCTCGATTGACGTTGTGGGGAATATTGTAGGTATATACAAGAAGACGAGTGCGACTCAACGGAATGAAATTACCGGGGTTGGGTGGTGGGGTTGCTTTCTGCTTTGATGTGGAGCAAGTTCGACAACACGCCTCGAAGAGTAATGCTCTCGGCACCCTTGGCGGTAGGGATGGTTGGTTAATATAGCAGGCCTTAGGATATGAGGTATATATGTATACGAAGCTTTCTCGAAGCAACGAGCGAAGGCGAGACGAACATCTCGCAACAACTCGTTGACTATAATAGCCCAAAGGTATATTCTGAGATACTCATCAGTGGCATGGCTTTCTCTCTCTCTCTCTCCCTCTTGCTTCTCGGTTTTCCATCTCATCTCAATAAAATCGCCCTCTTGCCATGCGGATATTCTTCAACTCTGACGTGTCACGCAAACAAACCATCTCGCAAGACCCTCTTTGCTTTGGCGGTGCGAAGCAGACAGAGAAATAGGGGCACCTCGTGAGTTCAAACTTTTCCCCATTGACAGGCTTGACGGAGTGTAGAGTGACTCACCGAAGCTCCCCTTGGCTCTTTCTTCGAGTGACACAAACGAGCCGAAATCAATATAAGGAACAAAACGCACTCAAAGACCCGAGGATAGATCCTTTTCTTTTTCGTAACGTAATTTTTTTTAATGACTTTCGCCCGACGTGTCGTAATACAAGAGTTGTTAGTCCTCAACGCGAGAACCCCTCGCAGGAGTGACATAATATTTTTATTATCTTGGGTAAATTTGATGGCAGACTTCGTTGACGAATGTGACAAGCGGTGAACGAGTCGGGGTGTCTTAAGGATATTTTTAAAGTGTTTTAAATGGAAAGGGGATGATGCTGATGCTGCTACTGCTGATATACGCAAATTGACAAGAGCTGAGGGAAGAAAAACAGTGGAAGCGTTCGTTGATAATGGAAAAGCGATAGAGGGTGATCGGCGAGAAGCTTTTCGGGTAGGGAGCGACTGTACTTGTATCTCGAATTCACTGGGGATTTGGCTGATGTTGCCTCAAATGCATTATGGAAGCTGTATATTTTAACAAGCTCGTGAACCCAGCGGGTGACGCACTTTCGTTACTTGGAAAAAGTCACCCAATGTGCTACAACCAGCGTTGAAGCCAGTTCACCCAAAGCGAACCCACTTTGATTTACACCGACGCGGCACGCATGCTTTTCCTTATCACATTCACGCACCACACGTCGACCCTCACGACCCACTTCCATACAAAGTCTAACGGCTTATCGCTGTCGTACGATCGGTCACGTGCATTTTCCGCAACTTCGTCGACTGCTGCTAGTACTGCAATAGCCACCAGAGCGCGAAGATCGAGACATTCGTTCGGGACAAATTGCTTTTTGATACAGTCTGAGTTAGATGAAGATTATAAATACCAGAGAACTTTTGAGATAACTCGGGCAGTGAATGTATGAAACAGGAAGTGTGAGAGAATGTAAAAAAACATTACACGTCTTTTCTCAATGTGCAAGTTGCTTAACCCTTTGATGCACACGTTTTTATTTTTAAACAGTTACTTTTATTTAAAATCGAGAAAGAAAACGTTGAAATATTAAAAAAATGATAATAATCTAGGTGGGATGTTAAACATCCCGCTGTGCATCAAAGGGTTAAAAAAGTGACTAAACTAAGGGATGCCTGATATATATTTTTTCAAAACATTTTTGGGCTCTTTTCATTTCGCTCTTAGTTTAATACAACTTACAGTGTTACGTTCAGAACTTACAGAAAAATTGGCAAAGTGACTAAAAAATATTTAGGATCGAATTTATAGGCCCAAGTTTGATGTCAGTTCGTACTTGAGATTGAATTTAACATGGTATTTCATACTTGAGTTTGAACTTAAGATCAAACTTGGGACTATATATTCGACCTTTAGAGGTGTCAAAAAAAATTACAGAAGATATAGGGGCTAAATCACGTATATCCATTTCCCTTTTCTCATCTTACCGAAAACTTTTTTTTTAAACTGAACCATGACTTCTGCGTTCGATACACTCAGAGAAATCGTAATAGTACAGTCAATTATAAAGTGACAATTATTAATCTTTATTACATGCAACTATTTTTATAGTTACGATAACTACGAAAATAGTGATGGTAACTATTTGATAGTTGTGTCAACTATAAAAAAATTGTTATACCAACCATAAATGAATAATTGTCACTTTATAGTTACTAATACCATAATTTTCTCTCAGTATATCTCGATGGAATTAGATTCTATATCCTTCAATCAAACAGAAAGAAAAATATGTGTTCCCTCTGTAAATTGTGAGGATCTTGCTAAATAAAGGTGGCTAATCTAACGGAGAATGCCTTATACATATTTTTTTCCTTTGTATATTTTTTAAAAATTTTGCTCTTAGTATTATACAACCTACAATATTACATTGAGAACCTACAGAAACATTGACAAAGTAGCAAAAAAATTTCAGAAGTCACATTGGCTGAATCACATATATCCATTGCCCTTTTTCTCACTTTGCCAAAACCCTTCCTTCGGCTGAACCCTGATTTCTGCGTTGGATATCTCAATGGTATTAGATCCGATATTCTCTAATCGAGTAGCAAGGAAATCTGTGTACTCTGTAAATGTGAGGAACTGTGGCAGGTGGATTGAGAATTGAAGCGGATATCCTCGCGCCTCTCAGCTTTGATATACCATATATATATATATATATCTATATATATATATATATGGGGATAAGGTGGAGAATACAACGTTGTGGGGGGCAAGGCCCTCAGGGATCTCGTAAATACACAAATTAGATTTGTTTGCGATATTACCACGGGCGCTTCCGAGACCTCGACGTCGTTGCTCGTACCTCGAGGATGTCGAGGAGGTTGAAGGGGCGGTTGTACAGAGTATATATAAGCTGTGGAAGGAAGGAAGCAGGACGGAAGGAAGCAAGGAAATATCGCGTCTCTGCAGTCCCGAGTGAGCGAGATAGCTTTGGTGATTCGCCGGGAGAATATCTCAGAGAGGTGAGGGCTCAGGCAAGACTGCGGTGCGCAGAACTCGAGGGATATGAAGGGCGCAAGCGGCTAAGAAAGGAAGTAAGAGCAAGAGAATCGTCATCTCTTGTCTTGCTCTTTGCCCCGGCTTTACACACGTTTGGTCTTGCTATCCGTTTCGCGGCAGTGAGAAGAGACCTACCAGCAGGGCAAACGACGACGCCGACACCGACGCCAACAGCCGACGCTTGGTTATTGTCTCCGCGAGAAGTTATGAAAATTACGTGCCCCGATGCTCGGGGTTCGCGTGAACTGTGGAAACACAAAGCTTTTGTCGGTCCCGGCCCCGCGCCACCAGCTTGCATTCAAAACGGATTGCCAAGGGCTCTTCTTTTCTTCTTACCTCTATGCTTTCAAGACACTCTTCGTCTGGCTTTGGCTTCTTCCACTTCTCTCGTCGTTTACCACGTAATTCCCAAAATGCATCCCCTAAGGTGTCGCAATAATGCGATTTTATAGACACTGGATGGCTCCAAATATTGGGCTCTTTTGGGTCACAAGCATATCTGAGTGGAATTATGGATTTAGGACGTGGGTAAAAAGGTCATTTTTTGCATATAGCGAAGAAAAAGCTAAAGAAACTAATTAACCTAACTAAAGAACCCAACGAACCAACGTAAAAAGATTTTCACAAAATTCTTTTATTTTCTTTTTCTGGGAACTTTTTTTCCACTGTCTTTTTTCCCATTTTAATACCCATTTCACCTACTTGGAAGCACGAGAAGGGCAAATGGAGGTTTAAATGTCAACTCGGATAGTAAAAATGTTGTAGTCTCCTTTCCCATTTTCCATTCGGTAAATTGAAGTGAACAGTCCTTCGTTTGATTTGTACTTACCATGTGGAAGTACGTTCGAAAAAAAAGCAATACTACATCAAATGGGATGTTGACATTTGGAAAAACGAGAAAAGGTTCATAAAAATGAGACGCGCATTCAGGTTAATGGAAAAATCTGATCCCGGGTATAGTAGTTGGGTATGTAGCTGTTATATGACAGACCGTAGGGTTACGTATAAAGGCATCTGTGATGGCCTTATAAGCGTCAAAGCTATTGCTTTGAGTGCAAAATTGGAGCGTGCAATATTGAACAGGAACGATTAACTTGCCACGCAGAAACGTCACTGTACCTCGTATTTAACCATAGAATCCGTTTGTCGCGTTTGTATGCTTGAACTCCATTAGAGCAACGTGACATATACCAGATATTGTCGAAGCCAAAAATGTTTCTTTGCTTTGCGTTTCCATCTACCTTAATTTACACCGACGCCACGTTACAAAGGTATATTACCATAGGGTTGTGATGCAATGCTACCACGTACCTTAAGGGTGTGATGCAATTCTTGTTACCTACCGTAAGGGTATGATGTAATACCACGTACCTTAAGAGTGTGAAGCCCTTTGATTGATCTCACAAGATTTCTCATTTTGTTCAATTCACTGAGTGAACCGCTTGCATATTTGATAAAAATTTGGATTTTACCATTACCAATGAAAACCCTTATCATTAAAACTCTGTGGGTTTGGCTGATGGGCTTTGAAATTAAATTCATCAACCGGAAAACACACAAGTTGATGAGGCAACAATTCAGAAATGTAGACCATGGCCATCAGGGACATCGAGCTAATGGAGTTTTTCCATTTGCCGATGAACGGGATCCGCGTTATGCAATACGCAAAGAGTGTGGCTCATGATGTATATATCTGTAAATGTGTATGTGGTATTTGTATGGGTATACAAATAGGTGTAACCCGAGAGCCGCGACGCGTAACGTCGAGTGCCCGCGGGAGATGAGAGGCCCATCCTGGGGTGGCGCATCGCGATCACCTAGCGCCCGTCGGGTACACCGACAATATTTGCGAATAAATATTTGACAGAGACAATTTTGTAATGCGTCGTGCGGTTCTCCGATGTGTTCTCATTCGCTGAACCCTCGTTCACGGCAACACCCATTGCGCCACTATATACACAATATCTGCCAATGTATAGCGATTGCCCGCATCAGTCGTAAGGAATTTTATAGTCCACAAGGTCGCCATCGTAAACGGCGAGGATTAATGTTCGAGAGCATAGGCCACGAACATGTTTTAGATGTATGGGCTGAAACAAAAAAAAATGTCTCACGGAAGGTTTACATTTGTCGTTTGCCTGCAGAATGGCTTAGACAAGTTACCAGACAATTGTCATTAAAATTTTAAGAGAGACATCACACGGAATAAACGGCTTGGTTGGAACAACCAAGTGCTATGGTCATATATGCGCCAGACGATTAATTGGTTAGACCAATCAAGTAATTTGTTAGGCTACCAATTTCTTAGTTAGCTTACGAAGTGACTTGGTTAGCTTACGAAGTCACTTGGTTAGCTTAGGAAGTCACTTGGTTGGACTAACCAACTTGAACTTGACTTGAAAATAAAAGTTGACTGAAAATAACCAACTTGATTTGAAAATAAAAGTTGACTGCACGTAATATGCGTGCTATTCATTAAATTTATTATTATTTATTTATTTTACTTAGATTTATTATTAGAATGTCCCATATATGCCATTTTTTCTCGGCAACATTGAAAAAGGAAGGAAAACTAAGAAAATGTTGAATTCCATTAAAACTTTTTAGAAGAATTTTTCATGCATAAAATTTAGTTTTGGCATAGAAACTCAATCCAAAATCTTTTCTCCTGATAATTTATCTGAAACATGAAAAAAAAAGTTAAATGTTACTTTTTTTAAGAGGGCATCAGTTTGGCTTAATTAGATTTGAGTTTTGTCCTTAAAGTTTAAATATGTTAGCATAGTTGAGACCCTGAGAAATGCAGCAAACTTGAGCTACTTTTACATTTATGCCGAGTTACCTTTTCATTAAATGCATCGATATTACAGTCCTCACCGCGAATATTCCGCAGGCGGATTCGCTTGCCTGTGCCATGCGCCGGAGAGATGAAATTCTGGCATCCTGGGCCGTGGAAAAATGTACGAATCTCGCTGGACGCTCAATCTTGAATGACGTTCCGCTCCATTTATTGGCCCTGTAGCAACGTGGACGGGTGCCAAGATCGAGTTAGCTTTTTGCGCCACCGGACGCAGGATAGTACACACTATGGGTAAGACCGGCCAGCCCAGGAACACACCGGAAATTGACCGGTCGAAGAGGGTTCGCTGGATATCCCGACCTCACTCACCTTTTTTTTTTTACTTTTCTTCGACCCCTTTTCCCTCACACCGAACCACGTGAAAAAAATTCTCTATAAAATTTTTATATCAAACCTCAATTGAAAAATATTTTACGATCCACTTTTTCACTGAGAATTTAAATAATCGTCGTTGTTTACCCAAACACAGCTAAAAATTGTATGAATTAATAATTTTATATAGGGTAAATCCACAATGGAAGGATATTTTGATACACCTTTTCACCAGGAATTTAAAGAATCGTTATTTGCTCAATCCGAGAGAAAAATGTATAAAAATCGAACGAATATATACAAGATTAATCATTCGTTGGTAATCCTCCGGGGATTCAGACGCTCAAGTTTCGTTTAACCGAGTATCTCGACGTCATTCGACCCTGATTCGTTTTTCTTCTTTCCACTGCTGTACCTCTTTCCTATCTCTTCTGAAAGATCAACGCTACATTTCGTAGCGCTATCGAAATTGTCTCGTCGAGTGGCAGTCGATTCGCCAACTTGTTTACCAGTTACTTTATATCCCTATTTTACGAACCTCTTGGCTCTATCTACGTAGCTCTCGAACTTGTGTCCTGTTTACGAGTAGACAAACTCGCTGATAGATATTTACGGCCATTCGCGATGGACGGGACGATTTCGATTCAGCCTGATTAACTGCAAGAATATCGACAGATCTCTAGTGACGATGTTATGTGTATGAGCTTCACCATGAAGGCAATTCTTTCAGCCACAAACAAACGTCGTAAAAATCTCTGAGTTTCATGCGCAACGGTATTCTTATATTTTTCCTCATAGCGATGTTGAATTTGATAAATGCGATATGAAGCTCGTTAAATTCTGTCGCCAACTGGATGGCATTGGTTATTTTTATTTACAGCACAAGATCGATCGTTATTTTTCGCTGAGTACGCTTTTCACTAGGACTGAAATACTACAATTCGATTAATAATATCGATACCCGTCTCGGTATAACGAAAGGGGAACGAAGAATGAAAGTGTCATTCTCCATTCGCTATTGGCAGAATATCTCATCGATTTTGCCTTAACCCAATTCACTTTGTCGTTCTTCATCTGTCGATGGCCATTTTGGCCCCATGCCCCGAAGGGAACTATTCCCTGGCGCCCTTTTTTCTGACAACCGCGGTGGAAAGGGAGAGTCTCTGTTACAATCCAAAGTGCCTCCAGCTAAACTACGCAACAAATCCATCTTGAACGACCCTTCAAGCATGTAAATGAAAAAAAAAAAAAAAAGTAGTAATAGAATATTCATGCAGCACTAATGTAAGTGTCATTTTTTTACGACATCCAGGAGGAAAAAAATGGACCCTGTTATGGATTAATACGACTATAATTGCATTAATAATATTGAATATGAACGACCATGCACTAAAAAAAGTCCACGAAAGGTATATATGGCATTTGTATTTATATGAAGATGATAAAAAAGTAATGAAATCTTGATGCACGTCTGGGTATTGGTTTTTCTATGCAAAATCAAGAAGGAAAATATAGACATTTAAAATTAGAATACTACTATATTTAATGAAAATACCATTGTGGATGGCGAAATTTCATTGATATCCAATAAACGACAGAAATATATTCTTTATGTGTTAAATATATTTCTGATCAATTATAGGTTAACTCGCTTCGTCACGGAATTTACTTTTGCTGGAGCTTTTATTGTTTTCCCTGATTCATGTCTTCTGGAAGAAATTATGTGCCCGACGACAGAGAATTCATTGGGGGGCTGAACGCGGAGAAAAAGAGAATTCGGAAAAGGAATACGGGAGACATAGACTACGGAAAATACCAAAGGGAAATATAGGGAGGGGGAGGGAGATCGTTGTGATGGTCGTTACGCACTGCGGGTGATCTCGCCCATTACCAGGAATAAAGCATCTCGTGCTGCAAGTAAAATCCAGTGAGTCAGGCTATTTGTCAACGTGCGACGTGTTTAAGTGACACACAGTTGGCTAAAAGGGCGTCACTAACTGTCCCATGTTTCTATTCTTTATTATACACCGCAATCGATATGATGCAGATGGCAATGAGGGGATGATCTTGTCGGTGTCTTCAATGACATAAAATTACTTTTCGTGGTTGCACTAAATATGAGTTTTCTCTTACAACAGATATAAGATACTATAATTAATATATATAATAATAATAATAATTAAGATTACACACAAAATGCTTTTTCTGTACAATTAATGACAAAATCGTATCCAGCACGACAAATCACAAGGATATATCTAAGAAAATTTAAGATCTAAGGATCTAAGAAAAAGAAGAAGAAAAAAAGAATGGAGAATTTCCAAATCAAACCGAACTTCTGGCATTTTGTCAAAAAATGCAGGATTTCACTGAAATCGCTATAACTTAATAAAATAATTTCGTAGTGACTCCAGACTGCACTGGCTTTCTTCGTTACACCGAGAGAAAAGATTTCATTGACGCCAAAGAAATGGGTGTTTTGATTTTGTTCATTGATTTCAAGGAAATATTTCTTTGATTTCTACGAAATAGTGCATTTCAATTTCAAAGAGAACATTTCATGGCCTGTAAATAAAGATGTACTTAGTGAGCATATAATAAAGAAACAGTTTCATTGTTTTAAAGAGACGTTTTCATTGGTTCAAAGAAACGTTTTCATTGATCTGTCTCTCGCACCTAACCTCACTTTTTTGTTTTCCGGTTCTCCCTAACGAACGGCTTCGATTTTCGAGGAGTCAGAAGCTTAGCCTATTTCTGCCGTACTTCCTTACATACTCACAAAATTTGAGCTTTATCTGCCGCGTAACTTCAGGAAAAAATAGGTTTCAAAATTTTGAGCTGGTAAGAAGAAGGTTTCATTGAATCAGAGACGATATCTTTGAAATAAATGAAAAAGGTTCATTGGTTTAAAGAAATGTTTCTTCGAATCAATGTCACTACTTTTCATTGAATTTGAGATCATTCAAAGAAAAGATAGTATTGAAATTCAAGTATTTCATTTCATTTGCAAAAATTTTCATGAATCAATGAAACTTTTTCTCTCGGTGTATGATTCAAGATTGAAAACGCTGTATAGAAAATAAGGATTTGTTGTGTTTAAAATTTTTTTTTACCGATTTTCTAAGTTGAAGCAGCTGAAATCGAAAAAAAAAAAATGTTGCCGTACAAGATCCAATGGCTCAAAATGGTAAAGTGGGTGTGAAGTTATACCTTGATCTTGTCTTCAATGACACCAAATTACTTTTCGTGGTTGCACTAAATTTCATCCCTCGCAGTATGCGACCACATATTTAAACCGATGAAAAAGTATTTTATGACGTTGGTTTTGATCGAAGTGTACACGGTATGCAGTTCTCCATCGATTCATTATCGAGCAGTCGTTGGTATTTCGGAGACCGCAGCATCAATCAAGCTCGGCAAATATCCGCGTGCTATAACTCTGGCACTAACGGTGGGCTAGCGTAGTGTATCCCTCGGGGCCGGACACGACGTGGTCGATTTATATTATCGAGGGTTCTAGGGGTTGGCTATACTCAACTCCCTCATCTCTCTCGCTCTCTCTCTCTCTCTCTCTCTCTCTCTCTCTCTCTCTCTCTCTCTCTCTAGCAAAAACTTTTAGATTGCGCTCAACCAACCCAATCGAGCAATACTCTCTAGCGTACATCAGGGGTTGAGCGTAGTACGTTTTCGAGATTCTCCTCATGCGACACGTCCTACATTGCTAAATGTAAACTATGTACAGTACGTACATAGAAATACCCTTGGGGATTCTCGAGGGACAGAGAGAGAGAGAGAAAGAGAGAGAGAAGGGTGAGTAAATTGGTGCTCCCCAAATTCAAGCGACGCCCTCCTGACCCTCTCTCGTATTTCGTTGTACTGCAATTATTTCCCGCCTAATTACCATACCAAATATGAATTGAAACTGCTCTCGTATATATATATATATATGTATATATAGACATATATCGGTTGGCATGCTTGCGCACGTCAAATTCGTTCTCTCGCTCTCCCTTTTTGGGGTCGCTTATTAGCTCGGTTAAGGGGATGTAACTCCAGGGGTTCGGGAACCTCAGTGACATCTGACGCCTTTGTATTGCGCACTATCTTCGTTCTTTCTTTCTCTCTCACTCACTCACTCACTCATTCAACCCCCTCTGTCCTGTTGCACACTTTGTATCGAAGCATACACGCGTTTTAGGTCTCTCACCCTGCAATGCATTTCTATTGCGCATACTAACCAAGCTCTTCTCTTTTGGTACTGTAGAAAAGAACCGTAAATAAGGGGTCTTTTCGTGAGCCTAGACTGAGTGGACTTGGATGGAAGCCTGGGATTTGATTGCAGATTGGAGATTGGGAGCCCCGCCGGGGACGTTGACAAGCGGATTGCGACGCGGTGATTGTGCAACTCGTCCTACAACGTCTAATGCACGACGCCCCTTATTTGCGTCTCTATCCCGTGTCGTAATGTATGTGCATTCATGGTGTACGTTACGCGTTAGTGGAAAAATCAACAGGAATACTTCTACTTACCCTTCCGAGGATTTCTAACTTTCCTGACGTACACGACGGTGAATCATTCACTCTTGAATGTTTTTTTCCCTTTTATATTCTCGTCCTCTTCGAATTATGGTAACGTACATTTTTTTTTCTCTCCTCATGCAAGTGGGGAGAAAAGGGGTAAAAGTACACCAAGTAAACCGAACTAGTGAAATTACATCATTTTTTTTTCATTTTGATTTCGACCTAATAGGGCTGTATTCATTTTACAGTGCTACAATAGTCGAAGAATTTAAATATATATTTGATTAAAATTTAAAAAAATTTCGATGAAATAAAAAGGATGAAATACCGGAATGATGTATATTTAATCATGTATTTTTTTGGTATTTTTGTTGCCACAAACACAATGTTTCTTCATTGTGCTCATTATTTTATGAGGATTGACACAAATCAATAAATATCGTCGAAATAAATAAACTGCATATTTCAATGAGAGACATATTTTATATGAAGCAAATGTTAGTTGATACAAATAAATACATTAAATATGAATGAAGTCACGTTAACTAAAAATTTCTTCTCAGTGTGCTCTTACCCTTCCTAGGGGTTGTAACTTTCCTGCACGTCGTGCGCAACGGTGAATCATTTCCTCTTGAATTTTTTTCCTTTTACATTCTCGTCCACTTCGAATTATGGTAACGTACATTTTTTTCTCCTCATGCAACTGGGGAGGAAAGTTGTAAACGTTTGTATGCTGCATATTCTTGACTGCTAAGTTGCCCTACTGGGACTCATGTAGGGGAAAACCGATGTTGTCGTACTACACTGTGGAGGGTACTTTTTCTTACGTGTTTCCATGGAGCAATGCGTCTTCCGGTAGCTTCGGAAGTTTCGATATCCGCAATTCTGTGCGTACGTGAAGCATTAGCATAAAAATCCACTAATCCGACTACTATTACGTCTTTTGCTTCCTCCTCGCCCTCTTTTGTCGTCGGATATTCAGCGGAACTTCCCACGGGGTTCCAACAATTTATCGCTCGTGGTGACGTCACTGCTCGAGGAATAAAGCGACGCGCAAAGGAGCTGATCACTTGATTCTGATCGCGAACGTGGAACGACGCTTCGAAATCGACAAAGCAAACAGTATTGCCAAGAGTGCAGTAAAGAGTGAGAAAAATAAGGGAATCAAAGACAAAGTTGAAGAAGAGTCTATGGGGGATGAATGAGACAATTCCAACGATACTTTGTAGATCATAAATAGCCCATTCGAATTCGTATAGACATCGGACAAGAGGGGAAGGGTAGGAGGAGGTTGTCAGATCGGCGAATAGGGTATGAAAGTCGAGGACTCACCCTTAATAATATATATATATATATATCTTTATACCATATATGTATAGTTACTTCTACCACGTAAGCGTGAATGGCAGCAGTAAAGAGCGCTGGGGTGTTTTTGTACCGACCAAGTGCGTGGCGAATGCCTCGTGCGTACGAGAATTTTATTACCCGCTGGGCTTGCTGTACTATATTACAGTGTATGTACTATATATATGTGTATATATATACATAGGTACTCCATAGCGAAAATCCGTGTACACACATCGCAATCCTATGTAACAGTACATATACGTACCGATAAGAAATCTCTTTCGTATACAGCTTCGGTATGAGAGCTGAGCGCGTGCCCGTCATTCTATCGCAATATTTTCCGTTATCTCGCGAAATCCGACAGCTAGTTTCTGGATTCGTTGTGGCGCTGGGAACATTGCGAGCGAATATACGTTTGGGGGTGTGCATGCAGAGGGAAAAGCGTGTTATTTTCTCCCTGGGGGGGTAGCGAATAACTTTTCGCGAAACGAGAGTATTAGCCGTAGCAGCTTCGTCATTTCTCTCTCATATGCTTCACAATTTTCAACGGATACTCTATGCTCAACGGTTTTATTTGGAGATTTTTTTTTACCATTGCATCGCCCTGATTTACCATTCAGGCTCTAATGGAGTCGGATGACGAAAAGTACGCATTATGCGTTTGCTGTAAAAATCGCCGTGACGCCGCCTCGTATGTGGCAAAGTTGATGCGTTAGGTACTGTGAAATAGCTCTTTCACACAAGCTGTAATGAGGCGCAGAGTCACATGCCATATATTCAGGGATTACGGCACTCATCAAGCTTTAAAATGGCCAAAGCTGACGAGGCTGGACACCAAAAGCTACGTTTCCTTTATTGGGTTTTTTTTTCTCCCTCTCTTCATGTCTTCTACAAAAAAGAACATAAAATTTGCATGGACTAATCGAACAAACTCCACTCTAAAAACCGAGCGTGTTGCAAAGTGTGATGTTTCATATCTTCTCCAGTGTAATTACTTTTTACGCTCGAGCGTGAGACTTATTGTAATCATGACAAAGCCACACGTTTGTAAGTCTGTAAAAAGAATAGGAAACAAAACCCTTTATTACACATTTTTTAATGAGATGTTAATACTTTTGAGTGGCTCAAATCATAACAAAATATGTAAAAAAATACAAATTTTCGCCGTCAATTGTATTATTTCGCAGAGTGTTGAAAAAGCCTAAACCTCAAAGCATAAAATACATTAAAAACGATCAATCGATAGGAAAAAAAAATACAATTGATCAGTGCCTTTGAGTTTTTAATGTCAGAAAGTAATTCCAGTAAATCCATAATTATTTTCCTTGTGTTGGATTTCGATCAGTTTAAGATTGATGGAAAATCCGGTTTCATAATGGTCGAAAAGTTAGAGGAGCATGAGTCCCTCATTGGAATGAATAAATAAAGTCGTCTGTTGGTCCGATACAGCGAGAGATATATTCCGTTGGGATGCGCCTCGCTGATTCGAAGGGATCATCCGAAAGGGAATGAGAGGAAGAGACAGCAGCGGGGAAAAAACGAGGAGGTGAGCGAGACTACATGTGCGACCGGCTAACTGGATTGAAATCACGTACGGCAGATCAAAAGACTTGCTCGGTGGGATATCGCAACTGGGATATGTGCGTTACTCGGACCAGAACTTCGCAGTGGCGGCACAGAGAGCACCGCGCGGAAAGGCTCTGGGGGAACGTACGGGGGAAGGGTCCAAGCTGTGATAAACAGATAGAGCGAGACCCGGGCGCGGGAGAGACAGAAGGGCCAATCAGGGAACGATGAGATAACCGGATTCGCACAGCGGTACATGGTAACTATCTTGAAACCTCATCGCAGATACCAGAAGCCGGGCCAATGGATATACAGGAATATTACAGCGTACCGAGTGAGCTCCGATTTATCCGGAATACTCTGAACGCGTTGCCTATAAGCGAATTCATGATGTCTGTGCCATGGGTTCACATAAAAAAGGATTTTGTGGATTAAATGAGTTTGAGTTTGACAAATATAATTTGCTATATTGTTTTGTAGCGTTCTCCTCATAGTTGTAGTCAATTATCAGAAAAGAGGAAAGAATGATTCGTTTCATTTACTCCCAAAGTTTAGGTCAAATCCCAGAGATATAGGAAAATATATCGCGCCCCTTATATTTTGATGCATCAAAGAGCTAGAAAACTTGGCTCTGGCTCAGTTAAAACATTTTTGAAATTCAGAGTCAAACGTAAGGGAAACGAGAACCTCGGTCCTACGAGATTTTGATTTTTCAATCAGCCATAACTTCTGGTGACCCGGTTTCAATGCGATCTGCTTCTGCGATATCGACTTCTTTCTCTGGCTCGTTGAGCGTTGGTGGCAATAGCGAGTAGCTTTCGATCCTGGCTCGAATCCACGAAAAACTCGGTTTCTTGCTTTTTCATGGATCTACCTATAGACCTGCTAACTGCATGTATAGCTTTTGGAGAACATAGGTAGAACGCGGGGCAGTGTTAGGGAGAAGTTGTGCTGGACACCCTAACATCGGCGGAGGTGGTAGTCGACGCCGATCGAGATAAGACTCAAAGGATGAACGAGGTAGAGAATATAAAAGATGGATAGAGAAGGAAGGGATGAAAAGAAGACTCGCAAAGGGCCAGCACAAAGATTTGCAAGGGGGATAAGGATAACCGAACCCTCGTTGCTCCGTTGCTGGATCTCCAACAACCCCATCGCTCGTGTCCAATACGACAAGCTTTCGTTGCCTCTCTATACCCTTTCTGCTCAACCGCTTTATCTCCTTCGCACAAGCCATTCGCTCGGCATATGCAAAGGGCGTGACGTAACTATCTATCGAATTGTCGCACGACAATTCGATTTCCTAACGAAACAATTCTCCTGCAGGCTAAGCTGGAGGCTCTCCAAATTTGCAGTCCCATTTGTGGATCCGGTGCCACCGAAACCAAAGTAGCATAAGTGCTAACAAGATTCTACGGCATTGTTGCATCCTCTAAATAAAAAAAATGATCCGCCTGTTTTTTGGAGGCGTGGCGAATTGCCTCGGGGATGAACATGAATCGATTCAACGAGCCGAGATAAAAAAGACCGATAGGTCTGTTCCATGTCCCTTTTCTCCCGGTCCACTGGATCAACACCTGGTCTACCGATATACAGGATAAAGTTCAAGCCGGCACTTCATGGGACCGTAATCGTCCCATTCCTCATTTTTTTTTCTCTCCAAAATCTGTAAATCAACCGCCCTACGAGTTATTACAGCAGTTTTTAATGCTTCGCTGGTATCAAAGACGCAATATTTCCGGATGTTGCTTGGACGCCCAGCAAAACACATTATGTGTCACTTGAAATGATTGTGGATGTGAAGACACACTAAACAAGATTAATTCCCTTGAGAGCCGCCAGGAAAAAGGGGGATAAACATGCGAGAGTTTAAGCGTATGTTGGTACCAGACAAAGTGTCGTGTTAGACACATTTTTGTGCAAGATTTAGGTACGGATATTATAGTGAGTTATAGATCTTTGTAGGCCGCAGTGTGTGCCAGGCGGATGGGCACATACAGCAATGCGTATATTTACATACGCGTTGTCAGCCAGCTGCGTTCTCTCTGCCTCGAACCCGATGGTTGTATGTGCACAGCGAGGCTGTCGCGCGATTACGCAACGCAATTAATTTCCTAGCGGTAGACTCCCTCATCTCGCTCTCTCTCCCTCAGCACGTTGCGCCATACATGTTCGATTTCCTTGCCTCGTGACTCGATAATGCTGAAAAGACTGATGGAAACTCTCGACGTTCCTCATCGCCTTTGCATTGGGAAAAATCAGTGGAATAAATTAAGGAAAAGTGGAGAAGGATGCAAAGAGCCAAGTGGCAGAAGGAAAAGAAAAAAGGTTAAGTGAGAATGATGGGAAAGTCAGGTAGAAGAGAGTTAAAAGAGAGAAGGCGGATTCACATTAAGGAAAGATGAGATTGAATTTCGGAATATATTCTGGGAATTTGCGAATTCGCTAGACGTCAAGGTGCAACGATGTGACTTTTCATCCTTACTAACAACTTTGTATGAACACCCAAAAGTATCAATGATACATTATTTATTGGTTGGCAGTATTTTATATCGATTCAGAAAATAAAATAATTTGGTTCAAGGAAGAATGAGGTTGATTCTTCACATATATTCTGGGTATTTGTCACGTTGCCTTTCAGCACGTTGCGCCATACGCATTTGATTTCCTTGGCTCCTGACTCGATAATGCTGGAAAGAGCGATGGAAACTCTCGATGTTCCTGATCTCCTTTGCATTGGGAAAAATCAGCGAAATAAATGAAGGAAAAGTGGAGAAGGATGCAAAGAGCCAAGTGACAGAAGGAAAAGAAAAAAGAAAAGTGCTTCCCGCCGTGAGAATGATGGGAATAATGGGAAAGTCAGGTAGAAGGGGGTTATGAGAGAGAGACGGGGAACGGAATAGGAGGTCTATAGGACCTAACGCGGAAGGCACCATCGTGGTTGGGAATTAAATTCTAATTCGATGTCGGATGCCTTGAGGCCCTTTCACCCTGAGGTTTGTGTGTGAAATCTAGCCAGTGCTGACAGACGTGAAAAGGGACGAATATCTCCGCTCTCGCTCTTTCCAGCTCCACCATTAATCTCTCTTAGCCAGAGCGTGGTTGGCAGTGCAGGAACTGGACTCCTGGCGAGCTTCTAGCAAAAACGCCAACGTTGCTGAGCCCAGTTCTATAGCTAACAAAATTGACAAAGAACTTTCAGCATCTCGCACAGTCTTAGAGCGAACGTGGTCGGGCCTTTTCCTTTTCACTGCATTTCTTACATAGATTCGCCTGTCTGAGGTAAAATATGAGATCGATAAGAATTGAACTGACGTAGGATCGGTTCTCAATGGAATCAAATGTCTATACATCGTTACTGTGAACTATAAACTCAATCAATTTGTCGGATTGTGCCTTTGTACCGCTTAGATGGTAACATAGTTATATCAGAAACCGATTGGCCGGATGTTCACCATGATTGTGCAGAATATGATGCGCATTCCTTGTGAATCAGAGCTCATTAGCGATGATTCATTGCTGATTTCAGACATATATATACTCACGTGCTGGTCTATGCGATTGTCACCATTTCCTAGCCTATGGCTATTACACAGATAAACTCGATTCTCCTGTCTTCGTCATTCTTTTTCCGTTCCTTTCTCACATCCGACAGTGACATTCAGTTACGTGTCACATGAAATGAATACTCATGCAATTGTGCATCATCGTCTAGGCACGATTTCTAAATACATCTCAGCGATGTTGACTCACTTTTCCGCTTGATGAATCTAGCGACAATTTATGACTATTTAACTAATTTGGTTACTATATTATTTGTCATATTATCTGTATCTAATGGCTATTTTTTGTTTTTTGTTCCAGGTGAGATTCCAGTGAATTAATGTCGATGTGATATTCCAATGTTCCCGCGGGCGCTTCCGTCGCATTCAACTGGGTGTGGCGCTTGACGTAAAGGGCGCCTGTTGGATCCATGGTACAGAGCAATGCAGGACAAACGTAGACGGGCAAAAGTGAATTTGCGAGAGAGTGGACCACCGCGCCATGGTAGTACAGTGGGTGCTGCTGTGTGTGCTTCTGCTGCAGTGTTGGCTAACTATACTGTACAAACGGACGAACCCAAACAGGGGGTGTACCAAGCGTAAATCGTGCCACGATAAAACGGCCACGGCGAAGCTCGTTTCGTGGCCTAGTATCGTCGGGGACTATTGTGTTCCCTGGGCAAAATGATCTTCGCTTCTGATTTACGGTTATATCCCTCGATGCTGCTGGCGCCCATATAGTTGGAGCCCTGCGCCTTGCTCCCCGAAAGGTGGTGCAATAGGGTAGATTCACCAATTGTGGCTATTTTCGCTATAATTTCGTCCAAATCTTTGTTTACCGGTATTTTTATGTTGATCCTTCGAAAGTATTCACTCAAATTAACAGGATTATTCAGTAATTTTTTTTTTTTTTACAATATTTGCCATTTTGTTCTTTCAAACTCGGTGATCAAAGTGGACTAAAATCGGTATCCAGTTCCTGACGCGATACTTTAGCATAGGCGGCTTCCTATGCTACCATTCCAGAAACAACCAATAGTAATTCGTAAATGGTGGCGTCACAAACTGCGACACTCGTTACGTACTCGTTTACCCTATGGGTAGAGTGAGAGGGTTGTCTAACATCGTCACAAACTGGGCCGTTTACCTCATTATCAGTAGCCGCAGCAGAAGCAGCAACAGCTAAAAAAACTCGCTGTTCTATATGTGTATAAGGGCCGTCGGATTTTTATGGCAATTCGCATGGCTCGGCACGTAAAAATCATAGTAATTCTCTGACTGTTAGAATCGAATCCCATTTCTCCATTATGCGAAAATTACAAAAACGTAATACCGGTTACAATCCCAAGACGAAATGAACTAACGATTGGCGTTGAAGCTCCTAGCTAACCGGAAACTGTGTGTCCGTAACATCAGGCTGGTGATTAGACAAGATGGATTGCCAAGAGAAGTGGAAGAGCTATAGTACATCTGATGGTTGTAGTATAGCTACGGTAATCGAGCGGTTCCACAACCTCGAGATAGGTGCTGAATTATTTCTGGGTACCCTCATCAAGCCCACATCCCGAGACTGTCAAGTTGCCAGAACCACTGAATGGAGGATGGAAGTCTGGGGCGGATCTGCAAACGTAGACTCTGACTCTACACTCTCTGTGCCTGAAGTACAGAAGCTGTAGTACCTCAGCGGTTTGATGGCACGTTGCATTTTCAATCCTAGCGAACAACTTTATACAGACATCCTAAAGTATCAATGATAAATTATTTATTGGCTGATCTTATCTTTAATCTATCTAGACCATAAAATAGTCTTGATTAAGAGAGGATAATCGTAATTCTCGGCATATATTTTGGGCATTTGGAATGTCGTCGAATATCACAAGTTTGACATCGGGATTTGCAATAATAATGAACAACGTGATTTGGAAATCCCGAAATTATCAGTGATACATTATGGCTAATATTATCTTTAAACGGTCCTACCCATAAACTAATTCAGGTTAAAAGTAGATGAGGATAATTCTTGACATATATTCTCGGCATTTCGGACGTCACAGTTACGTCTTTTTAATGGTCACAGAAACGCCCTGCTTCTGGCTACCAAATTCAATATCTTCCATAACTGTCTTGAAGACCGATTCATTTGAAAAGCCGTAACCTTCGGCCTATCATACGGAGTTGAGCTCATGTCCGTTTTCGCCAGATATAGCAACGTATAGGCGTCTAAATCGACTGAAATAGCAGAAGAGGAGAGGCGTCGGAGAGATGTTGAAGAGGAGAAGCCTAACATAGGAAGGTTACGTAGAATACGTCATCGTTCTTGAATCCCTTTAATAGAGAGCTCTCAAAACGTCGTAAAATCTCAAGACCAAAATCCACCCTTGCCTTCCAATGGCCTCTCCTTCTCCTTCTACCAACCTCACCATCCAACGTTCACAAGGCGGTTTTGCTGAAATTTCCTTGGCCACGTTATCGCGATAGAAACCGTGTATCTTCCCCTTTAGGATAGATATGAAACGCCATCTTATTCTCGCCACGAAAAATTCTTTCTAAAATAAGCAACGAAACAGTGAAGCTCTAAAAATGAGATTGACTTTTCACAGGAATGCCACAATTACCTTCACCAAATTATCCAAAATTTTATGGCATGATATAAAATACACGTTGAGGGGAATGAATTTGCATAAAGCGGCGTCACAAACTCTTTGTACCTGTGAATACGATAAATGGTACAAAATAAAGCTTCCCTTTTAAGATCGAAATAAAATGCTCTTATTCTCGCCACGAAAAATTAATTCCTAAAATAAGTGACGAACCACTTAAGCTTAACTCTAAGAATGACATTCACTAGACTTCATCACATTATCCAAAATCTCATGACAGTTTAAAATATCCGTCGATGAGAATGAATTTTCATAAATCAGCGTCACAAATTCTTTGCGCCCGTCAATCCAATGAATGGAAAATGTGATTTTTTATTCAAAGCTCAAAGTCCGAAAGGTGCGAAAAACAATTTTTCTCGACTGATTCATCTAACAGAGGATGGCGAAAAAAAAAATCTGAATTACAGGAGACGTTATATATATACACACACCTTGTGAACTATGCGGAGGAAATATGCGAAATGAAAAAGCTTCAATTTGTCGGATTCAATATCTAGCAATTCCACACATACCAACCTTTTTACTCACTGACGTACCCTTTTTTTCTCACTCTCGGTTATGTTGTTTCCTCCATAGTCCCTCTCTCTCTCGCTCCCTTTTCCTAACACTTCAGCTTTAGAGCTCCCATCCAAAAAGTCATGAATCGCGGGAGACGAACTCAGCTTCCAATCAATGCGGCTCGTTCGCGTCGATGTATTTTACTTGAATCGAGAGCGCTGCATTCACCCGCACACCATAGTGCGAGCAATAAGGGCGCCGTACGGAGAGAAAGTGCTGCCAGCGCTGCGACGTCAGTCTGAGGCGTCTTGCGGATTATAATACGCGATTCCTTTATGTAATCGTCAGAGCGATCACTCGTGGCCATTCTTCCGCGCCGCTTCTCCTCTTCTTCCAATAAGTCGTCGGCGAGCTTTCGTCGAGTCCTGACGTTATATCCGACGTTTCATCGGAAGTCGCGGCGTAGTGTAATTCTTCTCGCTCTGTGGTCTTATTTCTTGTTTTTTTCTGTTTTTACCACATTTTATAAGCCCCTTCGGAAATCTCCCGGTGATTACGAGACAGACAAATTTTCTGTTGATAATTACAAAAATCGATGGGAAAACGTCGAAATCCTGAAAAAATTAGCTTTTTGTGGTTTTCATTTGAAATTTTTTGGCTACCGACAAAAAATTGGCAGTTTTGTTAACAGCGCAAAATCAGATGGATTTTACGAAACTAATTAAAATCGACATTTTTTTCGACATTAGACCCCCTGAAAAGTCAGGATTACCAAAACTCGAAATTTTTAACTACGATTTTCTGTTTTCAATCCAAAAAGCTTGCCAAAAGAAGAGAATGCCACTAATATCATAACGATACCACAATTCTGAACCGGCCGTGTATTTTAATTTTTGTTTTATTTTTTTTATTTTTATTTTTTCAATATTTACCGTCCTACCGTTATATCCGACGTTTAATTGGAAGTCGTGGCGTAGTGTAATTCTTCTCACTCGGTGGTATTATTTCTTGTTAACTTTTTCTCCCTCATTTCAGGGCCGCATTCGATACTAAATTCCCACAAAAGGCCTTTGAGAAATAACCACTGGTTCGTGGAAAGAGTCGATGAGGAAGGCTTTGGACTTACGCTCGCGGAAAATGCGTGTCGGACTCGGTTGCCTTTCGTTCTCTTTTTTTCTTTTTTTTTAACGTTCGAAAGGTTTGAAAACGTTTGTGAATACTTGGAGACGGCACGCAGCCCGCACGAGAAACGTGTATATAGTATTGTGTGGTTATATCCTGCATGTTTAGCGTGGCTCAAGGCACTTGCGGCACTTATTCTCTCGGCTCTTTCAGCCCCGCCACTCCTGTTGCTCAGAACACAAGAGCCAAGTGAGATTAAGACCGATAAGTACACTCGCGAAGAGTCACGACTACCGTCTAGCAAGCACGGACGTCTAAGCCACTACTACTGCATATTCTCCTACTCTATTCATTCTTTCTGAGCTATAAAATTAGGCATGCTATGTTTGAAGAATATTTCACGCACGTATAATTTCTTGTTCGCTCTTTTTCACCTGATTCTCTTGCCTTTGCTTAAGCTTCGTGAAAACTTTTTTGGCTCTTCGTGTCGTTTAGAAAAATTGAATAATTTTACCTGAGCAGAAAGATAAGATTTATGCATAATTAAAATTTAAAAAAAGCGCGATTCTGTTTTAAATTTTAGTAGTCGGTGTTGTTGGCTTGAAAAATATTTTCCACATGTACTAATTCGTACTCGCTCTTTTTCACGTGACTTTGTGGAGCTTTTTGTGTCGCAGAAGAATTAAATAATTTAACCCTAACGGAAGATAACGTTTCTATTCAATGCAAAGATGAATAGAAAAAGAAAGAATAAGCGTTTCTGTACGTAACTTTTTGTTAGTCGCGCGACAGCTGCATTACCCCTAAATGCACGACTCGTTGCACCAGAACCGCGCGGGGAATGAAGTGCTGTCGTAGCTTCGTGTTGTTATCACAAAGCAATGCCTCGAAATTAAGCGCGCCAACGAGAGTGGGGTATGTATGCAAAGTATGATGATACGCTGTGAGAATGTCATCCTGAAAAGCTGCACAAAGCGCACGTCGACGAGTGTGCGTTTTACGTAACGCACGAGAGAGCGACGCAACAGTTTGTAGTAAAAGTATAGCGTAAGTAGAAATTTTCCAACAAAAAAAAAAAAAATTTAAATACCCGAATATATAACACCCGAAAAGTAAACACAGCAACTAACCTCTTTAATTTGGTAACGACCGTAGATGAAAAAAAAAATTGATAACGCTAACGATCACAAATTTCATAAATGAAATCTAAGACTGTAATAATAATAAAAATACATACCTAAGATATATGAATTCCAAAAAGTTACATATTTTGCATATATCGCTCATATATGTTTGCGAAAATATATGCCGAATATATGGAAAATACGAACAATATAATCTGTAGTTAAAATGTCAAAAATTTGTATATGTCACATATATTTTGTACATACATTTATTTTCAAGTGGGTCGTTTTATTCCAACACATATCGTCTGGGATTTTGTTTGACCCCACTTAAGTGTGAGTCTTCAATGCCATACTATAACTATTCATATAGTATATTGCTCATATCCAATTATGAAGCTTTGAAGCTGCATGATATTATCGTAGTCTGAAAAAGAGTTTCTCGAGTCGCATACCAAAGCAATGACGTAACCTATATACATGAGAATTCATTCAAGTTTCTTGTGTCACGTTATCTCTATCTTCACTCTCATCAGAATTGTGTACGAGTATCTCATTTATAGTATGAAAGGTATTCCAAGACAATCATTGAAATTTTTCCGATAGCTTACAAAATTGACTTGTGAATATAAAAATGCTTTTACATTATGGTACACGTCCGTTGTCCGCAAATATATTCCAGGCGTCAGACTGGATTATGAGTTACACTGTATATTCACGTCGTTCATGCGGACATTTAGTATTACGGTATATGCAGACGAATAGGGTTACATACGCATAAATGTTACTTCTCTAGTGCATTGTACGCATAACGCAATGTAACCTGTGGATGCAACGTTTCCCTGATGCACGCGTGACACACGCATTACGCCACTCATGCAACTGCAGGTGTTTCGATCTACGTGCGAGGTTAGCACGTGCGTCTAAAAGCATTTTCGTTTCACCTCTATAAGCTCACACGTAGATCAACATAGATATATGTGTATCATTTATTTATGGGGTTCTAAAGGTGGAATGGACATTTGTAACCGTTAGTCATCCTTTGTCTATTATTTCTGGACAGGAAATAATATATTTGGTTTAGAAATCTGGAGAGTGGAAAAATATGGCTTATTTGGCCTTGTTGCATGAGTTTTATATTTTACAGAAGATAGGTCGATTTTTTAAAAAGTTGTTGACAGTTGGAAATTCCAAATTTTCTCATTTTGACTTTATTCTAAAGTCGGAAAAAAATTCAACTTATTTTTTTCGAACCTGACAAATTTTTTGTCGATAAATAAGTAATTCTATGAAAAAATGTGAAATTTTTTTATCAGATAGGCTCTGAAGATTTAGTAAAAGATTTTTCGTTTTTTCATTTTGACTTTATTTTATTCATTTTGCCCAAAAGTTAGAATTACGATAGTTCAGAATTTCAACTGGCAATAACTTTTTTTTTTTGATCAACTGATTTCCAAATGGCCGAAAATAAGGTATGCAAAATTTTGTATATTTTTTTTTAAGTTCACGAATTTGCAATTTACTTAATTGAAAATTCGTGATTATTAAAGACCCAAAAAAGTGCTATTTTTATTTATTTTTATAACGATTGATTAACGTTTGAGAAAACAAAAAATCTTACATGTTTGTATTCGGCGAAAGATTGTACATAATGGTCAGGAAAAAAAATTGTTTTTATCACAAAGCCGCTGAAAAATGTCGTATGAGGGCGATGCTAGGGCAGGATTTACGGAAAGCACGTATAAGGCTTACGTTTTTTTTTTTTTTTTTTTTTTAAATTGTTAGCAATCCGAGCGTAACGGATTAAATAAACATGTTCTGCAATGTATCCGTAACCCCAAGCGACCTCTATGCGAATAGCAATAGTATTAGGAACGTTACACGAAGTTACAGGAGGTCGTAAAAAGTTATGGCCAGCCTAATTCCTACGTTTACTCTCGTAGCAGGATGAAGTGCAAGCAGGGTATGCTCAAGGGGTCATATACTATGAACTCGTTGCATCTACGCGCGATTGTCTCTCCCTTGCGAGTCGTATTAGTTGTTTGTAATTTGGCATATTCCAGTGTACGGAAACTACGTTTTAGCTCGGCACATCGGACTTTAATGGACGACCGTGCGATGATACTACGGTCGCTACTACTGTGCCTTGGGCGACTAACAGTGGCAAACCCGGAAACAGCAAAACAATAATTTTTGGACTGTTAATGGGTCCGTCGGACAAAGTCGCGATTTATAGATCCGGCTGCGCTGAAAGTGGAGGGGAACCAACGGTGTCCCAGTTCCGGGATGACACTATACGGTATTGCGAGAACGAATTCCGCATTTTCGTTTTTTTTTTCGCCTCTTACACTTTTCATTCTGCCTGTATTAAAGTGACACAGGACGCGATGCCGAATAAATTGTGTCTCATTTTTTCTAATTGATTATTCAACACTTCAGGGCCTAAATAATTTTTTATTCATCGTCAGGACTTTTTTTGCTGTCATGGCGATGGAATATTTAAGATGATTCTCGCGTTCATATTGAGTCTAGATAGACTAGTAAAAATATAATGGAGGGATAGATTAAGGCACCTAAATTATGCCAGGAAAGTTTACGAAATCTTAAAGGCTTGGTTCCAGAGATGTATGTTCTTAAATTTGGCTAATTTAGGTTGCTGAATATTGGACGACGGAGACGCTAAGGCTCTTTGCCAAAGTTTAATACTTGAATAAATAGACAAACGAATAAAAAGTTCACAAATCGATGCAATAGCAATGCGGAAAGATACTGAGGCCTGAGAATATTTATATTGGACTTGGAGTAATCGGGATAAGCGAACTTATATGGGGACTTAGAATAACCGCAACCTGGTGAACACGTATTGCATTTTACATGGTAATGATATGTAAAATGCAACAGGTTTAAAGTGTGTAAAAAGTTGTCACCATTTTAAAGATAGGAAACAACACACTTGCAACACGCTTGGTTTTTAGAGTGATCGTACTGTTAGCTGCACTAACAGAAAATTATTGTATTAGTAACTAGAAAGTGACAACTATTCATTTTTAGTTCGTACGACCAATTTTTAATAGGTGCGACAACTATCAAATAGTTACTATAATTACCAAATGGTTACTATAACTATTTTCGAAGTTACCGTAAATATGAAATCAGTTGCGTGGACTAAAAATTAATATTTGTCACTTTATAGATGACTGTACTACTACAATTTCCCAGAGTGTGTAGAGGGTAGTGCAGCCGTGCTACTCGACTGGGGCAAAAAACTTAGAATAACCTCAACCTGGTGAATTTATAGAGAGACTAAGAGTATTCTGTACACGGAAAAAAGGCTTGGTTAGAACAACCAAGTGCCTTGATTATATATGCGCCAGACAATTAATTTGTTAGACCAACGAAGTTATTTGTTAGGCTACCAATTTCTTGGTTGCACTAACCAAGTCACTTGGTAAGCTAACCAATAAAAAATAAGTCTAACTTTGGTTAGACCAACCAAGAAATTGGTAGCCTAACAAATAACTTGGTTGGTCTAATCAATTAATTGTCTGGCGCATATATAACCAAGGCACTTGGTTGTTCCAACCAAGCCTTTTTTTCTGTGTACCTGGGGGCTCATACACTGAGAGAAATTAAGATGGTACTGGTAACTAATCAGTGATAATTATATTTTATTAGTCCAGGTGACTATTTTCGTAGTTACAGTAACTACGAAAATACTCACCTGGACTAATAAAATATAATTATCACTGAATAGTTATCAGGACCATCTCAATTTCTCTCAGTGTAGGAGGACTTAGAATGATCATGACATGGACATTTATCGGGGCATTAAAATAATCAATCTCTTGGAAGGGCGGCAGGAGAGGGGGTGTTTTAAAGACTTACAAACAAGCAAACAAACAACTTTCTGCAATCACTCTATATATATTGTTTTTACATGTGATACATGACGTCAAAGTTCTGCAAGAACCTACGTCAATACCGTAATTTGTCAAGGCCTTCTTGTTCAAAATATCGCACAAGAGCGATTCACCTCGGTCAACTATGAGCATTCGCAACGCTTCGCGTTTTTTTTTTTTTTTTTTTTTTTGCAATTTGCAGCTTCTACTACAGCGAAGCGATAAAGCTGGCACATCTTGTAACCCCTGCAGAGGGCGTGACTCCATGGAATAGCTGGACTACGGGGATCGCTCTAAAAACCAACCCTGTTGCAAGTATGTTGTTTCCTATCTTTAACATTGTGACGAATTTATACACAGTTTACGTGTGTTGCATTATACATGGTAATGATATGTAGAAGGCAATGCGCTTAAAGTGTATAAAAAGTCGTCATAGTGTTAAAGATAGGTAACAACACAATTGCAACATGCTTGGTTTTTAAAGTGATCGTGCTGTTAGCCCCAAGTAAAAAAGAACCATGAAACCAAGAAAAGAACCATGCGTTTCTAAAAAGCCTAATCTCTATATTCATAACAATATATAGTCTGACATATGGAATTGGGCAAATATAGTCTGTATAAACTCTATATTCAATCTACACTGAGAAAATTATATAGTAGAATGGTAGAGCTGACTATACTGATATAGTTCCCAGGAGACCCGATCATATCGATTTTTACAGGATACTATGTATTTGTTTTATTTAGCTATAATTATGTTTGCAGCTATTATTTTTGTCATTGTCATTACTATAAAATTTAATCGGCGCTCCTGGGAATTATATTGTATGGTAATAGTAAACTATTATATGGTAAAAGTATAGTATTGTTGTTTTAACCATGTATTTTTCTCTCAGTGTATATGCAATTTGTATATAAGATCATCTGTGAAGTTGGGTTTATGTATAAACTGGATATAGATTATATATAGAATTTATGCAAACTATATATGTCCAATTCCATGTTTAAAATATACATATTTTTTATATACTCAATATATAATTTTTTTACATGGAGCTCTTTACATGGCACTGAGAGAAAATTATGGTATTGGTAACTAGAAAGTGACAATTATTCATTTTTAGTTCGACCAATTTTTTAATAGGTCCCACAACTATCAAATAGTTACTATAATTACCAAATAGTTACTATAACTATTTTCCTAGTTACCGTAAATATGAAATCAGTTGCGTGGACTAAAAATTAATAGTTGTCACTTTATAGTTGACTGTACTACTACGATTTCCCGGAGTGTGTAGAGGGTAGTGCAGCCGTGCTACTCGACTCAGAGTAACCGCAACCTGGTAAACTGAGGGCCCATAGGAGGATTTAGAATAATCATGGCATGGACGCTTATGGATGCATTAAAATAATCAATTTCTTGGAAGGGCGGAAGGGTGAAGGGTGTGTTTTTAATACTTACAAATAAGCAAACAAACAACTTTCTACAATCACTCTATAGATATATATATATATATTTTTAAATGTGATATGTGATGTCACATTTCCACCTCAATACTATAATTTGTCAAGGCCCTCTTGTTCAAAATCTCGCACAAGAGCGATTAGCTTCGGTCAACTATGAGCATTCGCAACGCTTCGCGATTCGTTTCTGGCAATTTGCAGCTTCCAGTACAGCGGATCAGTATAGCTGGCACCTCTTGCAACCCCTGCAGGGAGTGCGACTCTACGGGATAGCTGGCCTACAGGGATCGCTCTAAAAACGTCGTCATAGTGTAAAGATTTCCTAAAGACAGGAAATAACACACTTGCACCATGCTTGGTTTTTAGATTGATCGTACTGTTGCCTGCACTGAGAGAAAATTGTGGTATTAGTAACTAGAAAGTGACAATTATTCATTTTTAGTTCAATCAATTTTTTAATAGGTCCCACAACTATCAAATAGTTATGATAATTACCAAATAGTTACTATAACTATTTTCATAGTTACCGTAAATATGAAATCAATTACGTGGTCTAAAAATTAATAGTTGTCACTTTATAGTTGACTGTACTGTACTACTACGATATCCCGGAGTGTGTAGAGGGTAGTGCAGCCGTGCTACTCGACTTAGAATAACCGCAACCTGGTGAACTGGGGGCTCATAGGAGGACTTAGAATAATCATGGCATGGACGCTTTATGGATGCATTAAAATAATCAATCTCTTGGAAGGACGGAAGGGTGTGTTTTTAAGACTTACAAATAAGCAAACAAACAACTTTCTACAATCACTCTATAGATATACATATATTTTTTTAAATGTGATATGTGATGTCAAATTTCCACCTCAATACTGTAATTTGTCAAGGCCCTCTTGTTCAAAATCTCGCACAAGAGCGATTCGCCTCGGTCAACTATGAGCATTCGCAACGCTTCGCGATTCGTTTCTGGCAATTTGCAGCTTCCAGTACAGCGGAGCAGTATAGCTAGCACCTCTTGCAACCCCTGCAGGGAGTGCGACTCTACGGGATAGCTGTGCTACGGGGATCGCGCTGTTAGCTGTAGAGGGTAGTGGAGCCGTGCTACTCGACTGGGGCAAAGGAGGGGAGGCAAGCGGAAGTCGCTCGAGGGCTTTACGAGAGCCGCGTACTATGGTATACACTGTTGTACACGCGCGTTGTCACGCGTCCTCAAACTTAATGCCCTCGACAAAACATAAACTATGTGCCAGCGCGCACCCTACCGCGTGCGTGGCGACTCCCATTTCAACCCCCCATCCACCCCCCAGCAACGTTCTACCGGAGCTTTCTCTCTCCCTCTCTCTTTCACCCTGGATTTGGTTAATCGACGCACACATAGTCACCAAGAACAAGCATCAAAAGCGACTAGATGTCGCTACATGCGAAATTGTAATGTGTATACGTATGTACATGTACCTGTTTGTTACCGCGTGCCAGTTCTAACGTTACTCACGAAAACGCGCAACCGACGAATCACGGAAACCAGACACACTCGTCGCAATTATTCGGGCTACTATACGCTAAAATTCGCGACCAACCGCATACAATACACACATCCACATACTGTGTGTCTAATGCTCTGATTTTAGGGCACCCATCGATTTCAGAGATAAATATAATTCTGTAAAATTGGTGGACCATTTTTGACACTTTTTGTTGTTGTTTTACTTGAAATGTAACAAAAATATTTTGTAAACCTGACAAAATTGCAATTGTTTTTTCGGAAAACTAATGGTAAACGAATTTGTTTGATAATTATAATTAGTAATTTCTAATTAAACTTCGTTATTAGAAATTACTAATTATAATTTGCAAAATTACTAATTATAATTTGCAATTTACAAAAAATATATTGAAAATGAAAAAAATAAAAATAAATAAATAAATTACTATGTTCCTTTTTTTTAAACTGTAAATTGCTAAAAGTATTTTTTTGTAAAGTTAAAAAAAAATCCTGTGGGCGTTTGATAATTTTTTTTTTTTTTCAAGTACAAAAATTGTATTTCCTTTTTCGCCTGTGTAAAGGGGAAACGAGAAATGAGTTTTTTCTCCGACTGCTCATCCATATCACCCCTGACGAAATGACAAAATGACAAAATTTTTCTTGTAGCGGTGGCGTTTGCCATCCCATTTTCACCCACACATACACCATGGAAGACCTATAACGGTACGAAGGGATTATGAGAATTTAGCTCGTTTCATTCGCGACCACTTTGTCGTATTCAGGGAACACGAGGGGTGCGAGCTGTTGATATTCGCTGGGGTCATATATATATCAACTGTAAAAAGCATGCAAAATAGTAGGGTAAGCTTGTAAATTTTATGCAAACTATAATGCCTGTATATAATCACAGTGGCAGCCAATAAAACCCTAGCATGTTGTTAATTTCACACACACACACATTGGCTATGAAAAAAGCGTGTACTTTGATTCGCGTTATGTTGTGTTAGAGTAGTAAATGGATGCTGCAAAAATTATGGAAATTTTTTAACGGTCTATGCGGTCGTTTCCGGATGATAAAATATTATCCAGCGTAGTACAATTGATTGCGGTACGTGACGTCGGTTAACCGCGAATATCTTTCGCCTCGACTACATTTATTCTTCGCACATCGTAAGAAATATTATTGGATCGATGAGCCGTGGGGAAAATAATTCGCAACAACAGTTATTTACGCGTGTCTTCAAAATCTATAAATCTTCTTTCACCCTTAAATTCGAGATGCTCTATTTTTAGCCCCTCCAGAAGAAGTTGTGGTGTATATATTCATAATAATGTAGGAGGTGGAAAAGTCTTCGCGCGTGCGGATTTCATGCAAATTTTACCTTTTCCACCTAATAAAATTCGACTTCGAGCTTCGCTGCTGCTGTTGGGTGGAAAGGACGCGCTTATATAAACCGACACTGCGCTCGGCAGCTTCTTTTTTTTGGCTCTGGCCTTTAGTGTTGAACCCAAAGCACGCAGTAGGCAGCAGCTGCGTAAACAGATTTCACTTGGGATATAATGCGGCGCGCAAGTGAGAACGTTCATTGTGGCGCCCACGTTGGATAAAAATTCCGTGAACTCACGGAATGCTCATTCCCTATTCCAAGCAAATAATGGAGCACAAAAAAATACGCGTGGGATCTCACACTTTTGTGTGAAACATGCGTTTACTTTTTCTTTTATTCAACCTTAAATATTCAGCTTTGTCGCTCTTCTCGTTACAGTTTTGTGACGAATTCTGTCGAAAGGTTATTAAACTCTTATCTGTCTAGCTATTTCTATTGAAGACAATTTTTATCATTGTAATCTAAAGATTTCGGAAAAAATTTACCAGCAGTTGAATTTTATTAGGATTGCATCGGAAATTTAAATTTCAAGAAAGAAAAAAGGAAAAGAATTTGGACGTCAGAATTAAACCTTGTCATAGTAATAATAAAACAAGGATGCAAAGTAGTACCTTGCACATTGCTTCCTCATTATTTTTCGCTTCTTACAAAGCTATCTCTATGAGGAAGTATGTTATTCAATTTTTGGCTTCCTCATAGAGGAAGCTTTGTAAAACGCGAAAAATAATGACGAAGCAATGTGCAAGGTTCTACTTTGCATCCTTGTTTTAATTAGATAAATATACATGTTGTGGATTCGCTTTTTATATTTCGTTATTACGTTATTTCGTGGTTATTAGAGCGTTTCCGAAAGTGAATGTGATAATGTATATTTTAAAAAATAATTCAACATTCCATAAAATCAAAAATTTCATACCGTTCGTCACTAAATTATACATATATAATGGCTGAATATTGTTTCATTTATATACAAAATTTGAGCTCGTTATCTTAAGTTTTGCAAAAGTTACAATAGAGCGATAATGTCAATTTTTTGAAAAATTCAAAACATCATAAAATTTTTACGGTTCAACCGATCTTAACCAAATTCAATAGCGATCACCGGCGTATGAAAGCTCACATTCATACCAATTTTAAGATCAATATCTCGAAAATTGAAAGAGTTATCGCGTAAACAGACATTTTTCAAAAAATTAAAAAATGCGTAATAATTTAACGATGAAGTGGATTTTAACAAAAATCTGTATGAACGATGAGGCTTGATCCCTCTATCTATGGTCCAAATTTCAGCTTGATATCTCAAGGCATTCCCGAGTTATAAAGGTTTACATTTTTCGACCGTGTAACCCCAAGTAAAAAAATTATATATAGTCCGACATATGGATTTGGGCATATATAGTCTGCATAAACTCTATATACAATCTATATGCAATTTATATATAAGATCACCGGTAAAGTTGGGTTTATGTATAAATTGTACATAAATTGTATATAGATTTTATTAAAACTATATATGCCCAATTCTATGTTTAAAACTATATATATTTTTTATATTCTCTATATATAATTTTTTTACTTGGGACATACACATATACACACACACACACACATACACACATACACACACACACATACACACACACACACATACACACATACAGACATTTTTTCTAAATCATTTTTCTCGACGTTTTGGCCCATTCTGAGTGTACTGACATGAAAATCTCAAAAAAAAAAAAAAAAAAAATTCATGAAAACAAAGCTTCCTCTATAAGGAAGCAAAATTAAGAATTTCTTATTATTTTTGTGAAAAGTTTTTGTATTTTAAAAGACGTATCTTTCGTATATTATCCAATTTGATGATTCATAAAAACTGAGGGTATCGAATTACGCAATATAGGAAATCGTGGCACGTGTTAGCACCTAATTTTCACAAACGTGAGATCGAAATAAAAAGCCCATTCTAAACGTATGAATGAATAGAAGTAAAAGCTTCTTTGAAACGATAACGATTTGCCAGAGTGATTTTCCTTTTTCGAAAAGGGCGTTCTTTCAAATTGGCTTCGATTGGATGGATGTACAGTTCGTATGAGAAGCTCGTGGGCAAGCTAGCTCGGGATAATTTCCCTTGAGAGCTTGCACGGCGCGGAGGACTCATGCAACCGAGACTGTATGTACATCATGCTATACCTGTATATAGTACAGATACCAAAATATATCTCGTAAAGGGATAACCGAGCTGAGACCTCCACGATTCTTTTCCAAGTCCAATGTCTCATTATCTTGATATCTAGTTTGCCAGTTTTTAAATCTATAATAATAATATTCCTCTCTGGCAGTTTGGTACGAGTCAGTTTCGATAATTGGAGGTTGTTGAATGTCAGATTAAAATTACCATATGGGATAATTTATGTCATTAATTTTCAACAGATATTCTGTTATTCCATTTAAAAGCCGCACATATTGTAGTACACAGATATTACTAAATTCGCAATGTGCGATCATAGCTAATTCAAACAGGTAAAATACAGAGAGGATTAAGTTCAAATCCATACAAAAATATGAATTTAATTGTTCAGATTATATGGAAAGGAGTGAATTAATCTAATTTAAATCTATGTAAAGAAGACATTTTTTGTTAACTTAATTAATTTCTAAAAATGTTGCTCTTTTCGAAATCCCATGTCGTATTATCTTAATATCTAGTTTGTCTCTTCTTTATCACAACAAATTATCCATTAATTCCGCTCTGAAAGTTTGTTAGAGTCAGTTTCGATTATTGGATGTTGTTGAAACGCAAATTAAAATTACCATTTGGGATAATTGATGTCATTAATTTTCAACAGACATTCTGTTATTGCATTTAACAACCACGCTTACTGTAGGAAATAGATATTACTAAATTAGCACTCTGCGATCATAGCTAATTCAAATAGGGAAAATACAGCGAGGATCTAGTGTCACAGCTGGGAAACATGCGATGCTCTCTCGATGCTTTCGCTGGTGGCGACCACAGCCGGTGTATTCAACGTACAATTCGAGGCCGATAATATCGAAATATTCGTATCGTTAATCGGTGGGCAAGCCGCGATCACCCGTACGTTCGTTTCGTACGCAACCCGCGAACTACAGAGCATTCGATATACACGATGCAGGTTAATCCTTCTCTCGCCCACGATATCGCTGTATTATATATCTACACGAGCGTGCAGATATATACGAAAAGCCACTGTTATAAACGCTATTAAAATTTGTTTCGTCGCGCTCGTGACTCGAAAATTATCCTATACTCGAGCGTTGCACTGCTTTCATTCTCTCGGTACACGGGTTTTTGCTTCCGGAGAGTCGTGCTCCAAGCTATATCACGCTTTACTACACTTCTACACGAAACCCATAAATTTCTAGCCAATCATATAATTGCACGCTTGAATTAAAAACGCCCCAAAGCGACGCGTGCTCAACCTCCATGAATCATTTGGCACCCTCACGTTGGCACTCTCTCGCATACCTTAATATCGGGCCCTTCATCCTTAATTAACTGGTAAAAGTCTTAGGTCTTTCTCCTAAAGGAATTGGTATTCCACTCGTAATTTATAAGTTTATTTGATAGAAAGTATTTTTTATGTACAACTTTTTTTTGCACGATTGTCTCATAAGTACAACCTTTCAAGTCAAATTTAGGTTACCATTCCACCTTCTTTCATCCATTCCATTATACATTTAATTAAATTTGAGGTTAGCAGCACTGCAGCATAATTTGCTAAAAAAGTCAATAATCACGTTAACCTTTTACGGCAAATTTAGGTTACCATTTTATAATTTTCATCCATTCCATTAAACATTGAATTATATTTGAGGTTAGCAGTACTGCTATATAATTAGCGAAAAAAGTCAATAGTCTCATATATGCATTCGAGTAGAATTTCGATGTTTAACTTTCGAGAAACTCTCTAGTTATAGAAACATTAATATATCGGAGGTAGTAGTATAAGTAAGTAATAGTGCAGCCAGTGTTAGTATTAGTAGTAGCAGGTAGTCTGCTCGGTTCGGAGGGCCGCCTCCCCGATTACTGGGAAACACGTGCTCCGCGCAATTATCGAGTTCGTTAAACTCGCTGCCGTCGGAGGACTTGTAGATAAAGGTACCCAACGGCCTTAACTGGGCTATATGTATATTGTACATCTACATCAAGAAGAGCTCGCAGATAAAGCTAAATGAAGAAGTCGGGAGGATAATGAGAAATAGTAAAACAAGTGGAACAACTGTTACTAGTGTACTTAGAGTCGTAGGACTTCGTTAGGTCGTCACTGCGTCATTCTGCGAGTTATAACACGGACAATTCTCAACATTAGCAGTGAATTTTGCTCCTGGTACTTTCACCAAGTCCACATACGACACAGTCAATGTAGACATTAAGACCGATAAGAATGTATGCCAACTACTTCCATGGCAGACTGATTTTACTGCCGCAGTACGTTTATTTGGACTTGGGTTCGTATTTGGAGAGCTCAGAAAGCGTATGAATGCGAGAATTATGAGTTTCAGATCTTCCACGAAGAGTAAAGCCGAAAGCTTCGATGTTGAAAGTGCGAAACCGAAGATGTCTGCTGTTACACGTCGCAGCAAACCAAACGGCTGCGGATAGAAGCGACAACTCTCTAGGTCTGCCGTACAGCTATGGCACCAATCGGGCCTCCAGCAACTTTCCAAGAGTCTGCGGAGTTTACTTGTTCCCGATGAACAAACGATCTCGAGGAATAGGAATAGGAAGCGAGCTTGCGGATGAGCGGCGCAGGGCATAAGGAGCGAGTTTCGCCAACGGAAGAACGGGGAGTCTCCTTGCGCCAGTGGCTTCCGGATAAACGTACCGCCTTTTACCGGTGCCGGAGGCAAACGACTATAGAGAAGCGAGTGCGACTGCTGCAGCTTCAACGGTATACGAGGCACGTATAGAGGTACATCTGCCACAACGGCAGATAAATGCGCTCGGTGGCGGCACAGCCAAAGTTAGCTCCACTAAATCCAAAGACGTGGCCGCGAGCTTTTCTCTCTCTCTCTTGGTATTCAACGGCATGAGAATCAGCGTGAAAATCGGGTGGGACCCGGTCGAATGAACTGGTGATAACGGCAGAAACGCCGCTCCATTCTAATTGTCAGGAAACGACTGCGGACGCATCGAGGTCACGCGAGTAACTTGCGATTTGCAGGGAGGAGAAAACTGCTAGATCTTCCGACTGTTAGACTGGAGTTAAACGCGATTCATGAGATCAACTTTGTGGCCTCTTGCGTTACTTTTAGAGATTCCAGACTCTGAAACTTCGTCCATTGCGACTTCAACAATCGATTGGTTTTCGCGATTTGATGTCCGGACAATGTTGTCAGTGCTTTGATTGAACCGAGAGTAGCATTTGAATTATTCGAAATAAGTACAAATGTATTTTGAAGATTTTTTGATACATTGACACATAGTCCGAGTCTCTGACATTGACATATCAACTTTCTGACTCCTTCTGGGCTTTTCAAGATTTTAGGCTGTGGAACTCCGTTCGTCGAAGCTTGAACAGACGGTTTTCCATATTCTTGATGTACAATGTTGTTGATATTAAACTTTTCGAAATGTACAGATTTATTTTGCAGATTTTCAATATCTTGATTCATAATCCAAGTCTCGGTTTTGCAATTGGAAGCGATAGTCGAGATGCTTCAAAGTCCTTCAATTGACATATGAATTTCCAATCTGAGCCATGCACAGAGAGTGAAGTTCAAAGGTCTCAAGCCCAGATAAACTTGGTAGATGCGACCGAGCATTATCGAGTAAGCCACGTCCTGCATGCGACGTTAATGGTATGCTAATGTGGTGCTAATTCCGAAGGGAAACAGCTAATAACTCAACGGAGGCTAGGGCGAAGCAACCACGGAGAGAACCTCAATCATCGTTTTGCATTTCCCCCGTTGACCGGATTTACACTACGCCGGTTCGTCCCGGCCGCAGCGACCATCCTTCTCACCCTGTGTCTATCCATTTGAGCCCTTTGCTATTTATACGACGCTTCTGGAAACCCGTTGAATTAATACCAAGTCAATTGGAAGCTAAATCAAAATAAAATACCTCCCTGCGATTAATGAGAGGATTTCGCAAGCTGACTCGATGGCCAGCTTGATTTTTTAAAAAGCCAGAGAAAGCGCAGAAAATAATCTCATTATCGTTACAATTACTTTTTTACCATCCAGAGTTAAAATTTAGACCCTCTTCCAAATTCAAATGTGGTAGTTCGTCGAGTAAGCCGAGGGCCATGACCCTCCACAGAACCTCCGGAAATGGCAGATATTACCGACTTGGAATGAACGGAGAAAGCCGTATACTGAAATTTTATGTTTGGACCTCCAATTAGATTCTTCAGAGTGAAATGAGATGATCTTAGATCCTTGTATAGACCTTCAAAGGTGGCATATTTTACCCATTTGGACTTAATGAAGGGTCTAAATTTTCACTCGGGATGCGCCGACAATTTGATAGTGATTTTTTACTGTCGGATTTCAATGACGTCTTAAGAGAGGTGAACCCAGGAGACGCGAAGACGGCGTGAGAGTTACCGAAGAGGAGAGGATGAGCGAAACTCTCTGAAACGGAAGGGCAATAGTTGGCGGATGGCCAGTAACGGGGTTCACATGTTTCTGCGCCTCGCGCACTACGGCATTTGCATACTCAGTGCCGTAAAGTGTGAAACTATTGGTGCTGCAAGGACCGACCGATCGTAGGTCAGGGATTACGCGTTACGAGAGCTCAGAGAAGCGATCGTAAATTGAACTTGCCTACATTTACCTATCTGCACTCGTGCGCGCCATCAAGCAGTTACGACAATGTGTTGTAATGCTCTTTTCACTGTGAAAAAGGTCTTACAGTGAAAATAAAACGAGGTGCATTAATTTGCTTAATCTCTTCGTACTTAGCTGCACAAAGATGGCGGCCTAGGCAAAAAGCATTAATTTAAAACGTTAATAAAAAATATCTCCTGAGAACTAAAAACCGTAAGCTCATACTAAGCTATGCTATCTTAATCTATAATGTTACATTCGAAACGAAAATAATTCTGCATATTACAATTATCTCGAATGATTTAGGGCATACGGATATTTTAAATTATAGTGAAATTCTGAGTTGTTTGGCACTAAGTACCATGCATCGCACGAAAACTTATTACCATTTAAATAAATTTTTCTTAATCGCCCGCAGAGTAACTCGCAACCCCCTTAACTGGGTAACGAGAAAGTAAAATTTATTTACCTATTATAGTATATGCCTTGCCGTTTAACCCGTGACTTACACGTCGCTTAGTCAGATAATGACCGGTACGTAATATCCCGACGTGTGCTCGACTCTCACCCGCTCGGAGCCGCGCATAACTGTAGCGCTGCGTGTAGTCATGGCATGCGCTCGTAAACATTGATCGTCGCGTTACAACGAGTATTACGTCAACGTCATGCGTGTGCGAGCGACCTAAATTTCAGTGTGGTCCGAGAGGGTGACGAGTGTGTGAGTGAAGGGGATCGTAGAGTGCGTCCGAGAGTACACGTATGTGTAACACCCTTTAATTAATACGACCGGCTTGGGATGCCACACGATGTTGTGCGATACGAATCGCGAGGAAATACCCAGCAGCAGGTGTGCATGGCTTAGCCTTCTCGGTTGGTACTTGAAGAGGTCACAGTCTCGAGAATCCTCCAGAGTCAAGTATAATCGTCGTGGTGACTAAGCCTGGTCTTATCTTGCCTCGTGTTGGCAGCGACTTTTCGGTTTCTTTATACATTCGTTGCTCTTACTAACCGTTGTTTCTGCATTATATCCTTAGAGAGGCCCTAATCAAAGTGCGAGAAGGAAGATGTAAATCTATGTAAAGGAGGACATTTTTTTGTTAGTCTGATGGCCAATCTTCTTTTTTAAAGTTGGTGAATCAAGATCGTGCATAAAGCTATTTTATGAGGGCAGAAATTAAGGTCTTGTGATCATCGTTAATGATGATAAATATTACATATTATTTCTTTTAGATATCGAATCTTCGATTTACAGTCTCGAGAATCCTCCAGAGTCAAGTATAATCGTCGTGGCGACTAAGCCTGGTCTTATCTTGCCTCGTGTTGCCAGCGACTTTTCGGTTTCTTTATACATTCGTTGCTCTTACTAACCGTTGTTTCTGCATTGTATCCTTAGAGAGGCCCTAATCAAAGTGTGAGAAGGCAAAAAATATGTAAATCTATGTAAAGGAAGACATTTTTTTGTTAGTTTGATGGCCAATCTTCTTTTTTAAAGTTGGTGGATCAAGATCGTGCATAAAGCTATTTTATGAGAGCAGAAATTAAGGTCTTGTGATGATCGTTAATGATGATAAATATTACATATTATTTCTTTTAGATATCGAATTTTAGATTTACAGTCTCGAGAATCCTCCAGAGTCAAGTATAATCGTCGTGGTGACTAAGCCTGGTCTTATCTTGCCTCGTGTTGCCAGCGACTTTTCGGTTTCTTTATACATTCGTTGCTCTTACTAAACGTTGTTTCTGCATTGTATCCTTAGAGAGGCCCTAATCAAAGTGTGAGAAGGCAAAAAAGATGTAAATCTATGTAAAGGAGGATATTTTTTTGTTAGTTTGATGGCCAATCTTCTTTTTTAAAGTTGGTGGATCAAGATCGTGCATCAAACTGTTTTATGAGGGCAGAAATTAAGGTCTTGTGATGATCGTTAATGATGATACATATTACATATTATTTCTTTTAGATCTCGAATTTTAGATTTACAGTCTCGAGAATCCTCCAGAGTCAAGTATAATCGTCGTGGTGACTAAGCCTGGTCTTATCTTGCCTCGTGTAGCCAGCGACTTTTCGGTTTCTTTATACATTCGTTGCTCTTACTAACCGTTGTTTGTGCATTGTATCCTTAGAGAGGCCCTAATCAAAGTGCGAGAAGGCAAAAAAGATGTAAATCTATGTAAAGGAGGACATTTTTTTGTTAGTCCGATGGCCAATCTTCTTTTTTAAAGTTGGTGGATCAAGATCGTGCATAAAGCTATTTTATGACAGCAGAAATTAAGGTCTTGTGATGATCGTTAATGATGATAAATATTACATATTATTTCTTTTAGATATCGAATTTTAGATTTACAGTCTCGAGAATCCTCCAGAGTCAAGTATAATCGTCGTGGTGACTAAGCCTGGTCTTATCTTGCCTCGTGTTGCCAGCGACTTTTCGGTTTCTTTATACATTTGTTGCTCTTACTAACCGTTGTTTCTGCATTGTATACTTAGAGAGGCCCTAATCAAAGTGTGAGAAGGCAAAAAAGATGTAAATCTATGTAAAGGAGGATATTTTTCTGTTAGTTCGATGGCCAATCTTCTATTTTAAAGTTGGTGGATCAAGATCGTGCATAAAGCTATTTTATCAGGACAGATATTAAGGTCTTGTGATGATCGTTAATGATGATAAATATTACATATTATTTCTTTTAGATATCGAATTTTAGATTTACAGTCTCGAGAATCCTCCAGAGTCAAGTATAATCGTCGTGGTGACTAAGCCTGGTCTTATCTTGCCTCGTGTAGCCAGCGACTTTTCGGTTTCTTTATACATTCGTTGCTCTTACTAACCGTTGTTTGTGCATTGTATCCTTAGAGAGGCCCTAATCAAAGTGCGAGAAGGCAAAAAAGATGTAAATCTATGTAAAGGAGGACATTTTTTTTTTTTTGTTAGTTTGATGGCCAATCTTCTGTTTTAAAGTTGGTGGATCAAGATCGTGCATAAAGCTATTTTATGAGGGCAGAAATTAAGTTCTTGTGATGATCGTTAATGATGATAAATATTACATATTATTTCTTTTAGATATCGAATTTTAGATTTACAGTCTCGAGAATCCTCCAGAGTCAAGTATAATCGTCGTGGTGACTAAGCCTGGTCTTATCTTGCCTCGTGTAGCCAGCGACTTTTCGGTTTCTTTATACATTCGTTGCTCTTACTAACCGTTGTTTGTGCATTGTATCCTTAGAGAGGCCCTAATCAAAGTGCGAGAAGGCAAAAAAGATGTAAATCTATGTAAAGGAGGACACTTTTTTGTTAGTCCGATGGCCAATCTTCTTTTTTAAAGTTGGTGGATCAAGATCGTGCATAAAGCTATTTTATGAGGGCAGAAATTAAGGTCTTGTGATGATCGTTAATGATGATAAATATTACATATTAGTTTCAAACCTTTTTACTGCGATTTTAAAAAAAGTGACTCTGATTACAACCTAAAGATCTTACATTTTTTTCTTCGAGATATCGAATTTTGGTCTTCGTCATCCTTCTCAAGTCTCATATTCTATCCCAGAAAATATGGTTTACATGCCTTTTTACGATCAATTGAAAAATGTGACTTTTTTCTGGTTCTGATTGCGGAATTCACAGATTCGACTTCCAGTCGGAAAATTCACCTTGATTTTTTTTTCTTCATGATATCGAATTTTGGCCTTCATTATCGTTCTCAAGTCGTCTATTCTACCACAGAAATCACTCGTTTAAAATCCTTTTACTGTGATTTTAAAAAAAAGTGACTTTTGGTCGTTTCTGATTTCATGGTGACTTTTACGATATCCCAAAATTGAGACTACGAATACTTTACGGAGGATTGCTGCGCAGCATTTTCTCTTGTAATCGGACAAGGGTCAAGAGTTTCATCGATCGATGATATGCCGTTAGGGGAGCCAAGAGCACTAGTCGTATTTTTTCTTTATCTTTATGGAGATATTCACGTGTTTTCGCAAGGTATTCAACCGATAACGACCGGCCATTCAGCAAACTGTAGTTCCAAGTGTGTTACGTAGTCCCCCAGTTCTCCATTATTTCTATTGCCATCACTTTCTTTATATTCAAACTGTGTTACTTGCAGATAACAATACTGCATGAAAAGAACACGCTAATAAATGTGTGAAAAAATGATTACAATCGAATCTGGTACTACATACTTCGCAGTACCCTTAAATTTATAGCAGCAACTTCGGAATGAATTCTGACCTCTTTTCGAGGAAAACATCAAGACCGAAAACACGATAACTAAAAAGTCAGTGACCTGTACAATATCAAGCTGATCTCGAGAGTAGTTCATTCACGTAATTCAGAAGGTTAGAAAACATTTTTTTACGATATACTTCCTGCTATTTAAATGTCTGACTTGTAACAAAAAAACTAGCACACTTAAAAAAAAAAAAAAAAAAATTGTTAGACAATAAATTAGAAAAAGTGAGCATAAGGTGTTAGTAAAACGCCTTATGCTTAATATAATTTTAATTAAATAAATACCTCAATAAAACGTAGTCTGACCTCTTTTCTACTAAAACAACAAGACTGAAAATCCGATAAGCCAAAGTCAATGACCTGTGCAACAATATCAAACTGATCTACAGAGTAGCTCTCTTTTACCTAACCCATAGGGTTGGAAAAACATTTTTTACGACCCCCCTCCGGCTAATTAAATATCTGACTTCTGACTCAATGACTGGTACACGTTAAAAAAATAAAACACTCCTTCTCATATAATAAATTAACAAATGTGAGTATAAGGCGTTAATGAAATGAAACAATAAATATTAGGGGTATAAAACATAATGAAGGAAGAGGAAACAGGGTCGACGACGCAGGACGATGTAGCGTATTACAACCGCATAGAAGTGGTGGTTGAGTTGTTGTCGACGGTAAGAGGAGGGGCAGGAGGAGGAGGGGGGAGTGCCGTAGGGTGGAACGGTGCTGGTTGCACGCACAAGCAGTTCCCAAGGGAAGGAAGCACCGTTATGCCGCACCGCACACCGCACATCGCACACACATACACATACACACACACACACTGGCATATTTTCCTCTTTGTAGTATTACGTTGGTGCAATATCACGCGATTCTAATTATAAAATGTGTAGCAATTATTTAATGCAAGCCATTTGGGAGAGCCGTGAGGCACCTCGCCTTCACTATACTTGCTTATATATATATATATACATGTGCACATGTGCATATCCCTCGCATCAACTTTTACTATCACCCGCTTAAAACTCGTTGGTACGATGAGTATTCACGTGTAGAGAATCGTTGTACACATCTGTATGTGCTGCACAGCAGCGAGCCTCCGCATTTTCCTAATGGCCGGTGCGGGATAGGAATTAGAGTACTTTAGGCGGCCATCCCATTCCCTCACTAGCGATAATGAACCACAAGATACAGTCAGCTACCTACCTACCACTTGTGAATATTCGTTACATTTCAGTAGCAAATATTTGACGTAAAATCTCTTCAAATATCAAGAAGTTCTACGCTTGCCTCATGAGGGCAAATAGTCATGGCATTGCGGAGCCAATTAAGGAAAGGAAACTTTTTTGGTTGCCTACCAAAATTTATTAATTATTTTATTCGTGGGTTTCTACATATATTACGAATATTGATTATATTGCTGTAGCACAAATAGGTAACGTTAAATATCTGTAGGTATGAAGAATTTCCATGTTGCTGTATGAGTGTAAATAATAATGGGATTGGAGAGCAAATTCAAAGAGAAGGGGACATTGGGTTTTCCTTTAAGATTTATTAATTATTTTACGATTAATTACCCTTGTTTTTATTCTATATATATATATAATTTTACCCTTATCAGGGTTAATTATTATGGAATCTGACTCAATATGATGAAAAAATAAAATGATGCTCTTCATTAAAATTTATTAATTATTTTATTCGTGGGTTTCTACATATATTACGAATATTGATTATATTGCTGTAGCACAAATAGGTAACGTTAAATATCTGTAGGTATGAAGAATTTCCATGTTGCTTTATGAGAGTATAATGGGATTGGAGAGCCAATTCGAAGAGAGGGGACATTGGGTTTTCCTCTAAGATTTATTAATTATTTTACGATTAATTACCCTTGTTTTAATTTAATATATACATAATTTTACCCTTATCAGGGTTAATTATTATGGAATCTGACCCAATATGATGAAAAAATTAAATGCTGCTCTTCATTAAAATTTATCAATTATTTTATTCGTGGAGGTACATATATAGAATTTTTATTCATGCTTCACTAGAGCAAATAATCATAGGATTTCCGAGCCAATCGGAAGAAAAGGAATATTATGTTTTCCATTAAAATTTATTAATTATTTTATTCGTGGGTGTGTTCTGAAGGGAGGAAAAAGGGTGAGCACTGTCTGTGAGACACGCAAACCAAGTCATGATATTCGTGTCTGTACAAACTCTACCTTTTTCACTGAGACTGAAATAGACCATCATATATGTTCAAGAGCTTCGCAAACTTCCTATAGTTTACAAAGGCTTATGACAACGTCGAAGAGAATGTTGCCGTCCAACTTAAGCGGACTGACAATTTGCTTGATCAATCGAAGCTTCTGGTATCTGAAACGCCATAGCTATAGACTTTTCAAGGAGTTCGATCGCTTTTCGCGACTTGTCGGCGACGCTGTCGTTGCCGTCAAATGACAAATCGCTTCAAAAGCTTCAATACCGGAAATAGCTCCTAGAATATGTATAAGGAAAGTTTTCTTTCTTCAGGAACACGTGTTTCATATCTCACGCCTCTCCGGTTATTAATAGTTTTCCTACTAATAACAACAGAGACCTTTTTTTTTGCTATTCCCTTTGATGGATATATATTTACCACCTATTTCTCTAAACGATATCGTTCCAAAAAGATATTAAGACATTCTTTAATTCTGACTTTTTAATAAAATTACATAAAATAGCTTTTAATAAATAAATAGTTATTAAGGAGAGGGAGTCAGATTAAAAAAATTGATTTTAGAAATTCAATATCATCCAAATCCTATTGCATATAAAAATATCCAATGCACTATATTGTTGGTACTCGATGAAAGGATTTTTTACTGTCATCTGACTTGCAGATGCTATTCAATATTATTTTAAGCAAAGTTCTTAGGTTTTCCATTCTGCGCATGATTCAGATCAAACTACAAGGCAGATTGGAATGATTGACGTCTAATAATCTTCTTCATGAAAAGATACACCGACTAAATGGAGCAAATGTTAATAAAAGGTTATATTTTTTAAGTGACATAATTATTAATAAATAAATGTTATGCTATTTTCTAAATCAGTGATTATCTTTGCTTTCAGAATGAAAAAAAAATAGTTTGCTCCATTTAGCCGGTGTATCTTTTCATGAAGAAGAAATCAGATGTCAACCATTCCAATCTGCCTAGTAGTTTGATCTGAATAATGGGCAGAATGGAAAACCTAAGAACTTTGCTTAAGATAATATTGAATAGCAAATGCAAGTCAGACGACAGTAAAAAATCTTTTCATCGAGCACCAACAATATAGTGCTTTGGGCATTTTTATATGCAATAGGATTTGGATGATATTGAATTTGCAAAATCAATTTTTTTGACCTGACTCTCTCTCCTTAATAGTTTTCCTACTAATAACAATAGAGACCTTTTTTTGCTATTCCATTTGATGGATATATATTTACCACCAATTTAACGTACCAAAAAGGTATTAAGACATTCTTTAATTCTCTCTTTTTAATAAAATTACATAAAATAGCTCCTACAACATTTATAATTAAAATTTTATTTACGAACACATGTTCCATATCTTACGTCTCTCCGATTATTAGTTTTTCTGATAATAATAATAGAGACCTTTTTTTTGCTATGCCATTTGATGGACATATATTTCCTACTTATTTCTCTAGAGCATATCGTGCCAAAAAGATATTACGATATCCTTTAATTCACTCTTTTTACTAAAATACTATGGCATCATCGTTCAAATGCGGAACCTACGGACGATAACGAGAATGGTGCGTGATATCCGTGCGGGTATCGTTAACAGGACACCGAACTCTTTATATGTTACTCTATAAGCCGGACAGGCAATCGCGATTTCAAATAAGATTTAGCAAGCGGAAGTGTGTCGAGGGAAGCCTTACGGTGCCATTCACTCGCAACAGTTGCACACTAAAGCAGACGACAGTGGAGACCAGTGACCCCGATGTCATCGTGTCGACTTAAACCTGCCGATCTATACGGATTAGGAGCGATTACACTTTGCTGGTAAGCCTCACAAACCCGGAAAACGCTGACACATATATTTAAGCCTCAAACAGCATTATTACAATTCGATGAAGCGGTCCCTTAAAGGGAGGAATAGCTAAACCCTGTCACAGTAAATCACGTAATTGCGGATTGAAATTGACGGTGTGGTAGCATTAAAACAAAGCTGGGCGTTCGGTAAGTCATGGTTTAAAGTGTATTAAGAAACTATACTATTAAACAAAGTACTATTGTAGCTAAGACAATTGCTTTGGAATCCTACGTGCATTCTGACTGTCCCGGTTTTTCTGCCATTCTAAGAAATAACCCATTTTTCTAAAAAAATATTCGATTTTTCTAAAAAAATATCCTATTTTCCTAAAAAAAATTTAATTGTGAAATTAATCCCGTGAACCATAAAGTCTTTCGCTCAACCTTTTACCCTCGATTTCAAGGCACGACTGGTTAAGATACACCCTCAGAGAAATCGGTCTCATGGATTTATTTAAATCAAATATGGGATCTATTTAAAATAGAAGAAGTAGGATTTTATTTTGATCAAATACAATTTATTTCATTCAAATAAATAGTATTGATTTCAAGTAAGTTTTATTTGATCGAAATAAAATTTCATTAATTTGAAATGCATCCTATATTTGATTCAAATAAACCTATCAAACTGATTTATTTGGATGCAAGTTTCGATGATTCGGAGATTAATTTTGTACGGGTACGGGTACACATAAACCTGGAAAACGCTGACACGTATATTTAAACCTCAAACAGCCTTATTACAATTCGATAAAGCGGCCCCTTAAGAGTAGGAATAGTTAAATCCTGCCTCAGTAAGTCGCGTGATTGAGGATTGAAATTGGCGGTGTAGTAGCATTGAAACAAAGCTGGGCATTCGGTACATCATGGTTGAAACTATACCAAGAATCTGGTTCACTATTTGCCTGCCTTGATGCATCTCACGTGTAGATTCCAATTACTAGGTTCGTGACAAAGGTAATCCGTGGACCGCGTATATTCTGGAATGGTTGTGGAGTTGTTTGCAGTTAGCCATGTCTTATTAGCAGTCTTGACAAGCTTCTGCTAACAAGACATTGTGGCATCTCACTAACGGACTGTATATTATTATCCGCTTCATTGTGTATAGAATTTCCTTGGTTCACTCTCTCCATTTCCTATATTACATTGTCTGAATGAAAGGGAGATATCCGGTATATTGTTATTAACAACGACTGTCATGGTTGCGAACTTACTACGAAATTCCCACGAACTCTGACAAACACTTTGACAAAAGATTCTCTTCAGTTTCATTCACGTGAGGATTGTATCAAGATTTTCTTTTACTGGAAACCATTAAATTTATTGTGGGACACTTGGAGGATTCCTTGACACATTTTAAAGAAGTTCTTTAAGTACAAGTCTCTATTAATTAAATATAATTGTTTTGGGAATTGTATTTGTGTCAGTATTTTTACGAAATTACATTTGTGCCAGAAAATAAGGTCACGAAAACTTTAGCTTCTTACGATATAACCACATGATAAATTTACCGTAATACACGCTTTTGAGAAAGTCGTCATCATATTTCAAATCCCTTGGGTTAAAACCGACGAGACTAGAATGCCCTCAGTAAAAAAATTGGAAAATTGGTTCATGATTGAAAAATTGTTATTGTTACCATTTGCAAAAGTGATATATGACATCCAACAAAAATGATAAATTATAAGGAAATATATTTTTACTGTCTGCCAACCAAATTTAATTTGAGGTAACTACATTTCGTCATAAAAAAAAGAAAAAAAAAAGTTATCAATGCTATCTATTTTCCAACCGACCCATCTCGATCAAATCCCCAAAAACGACAGCATAACAAAAAACCCTCATCATAACCATTTCCAAAATATCAAAACAACCTCGTACATCCATCAAAAGCGATAAATCACAAGGAATTATATTTTTAGTGGGTCATTGAATGCCTCATCTGAGAGAAATGCATCGGGATACCTTCCGGCCGCACGCAGCTTGGTGCACCGTTACCCATACTGCACTACGCATGACGTATTTGCATGTCAGAGGAGAGCAGTGTCTATTGTTCGATGTAGAGTGATTGCGATCGTACGACTCTGTAATCGGAGGAACGCGAGAGCCCTGATGCGGAACCGTACAGTGGTATCCCATTCAGCGGCATCTAGCGCATCGACAGCATCAGGCCCTATCTAGGGCTAGTGAGAGGGAGAGAGAGAGAGAGAAATAGATCATAGCCCATAGCTACTTCACAGGTCGCCGCTACCTAGATAGGCAACGGCCAAGCTCGCGCGCGAAAGGTACATAATGTCGTCGCGCTGTCGATCCGTATATATACACCCATAGTGAGTTTACGAGTAGGCGTTGATTGCGAAACGCGTAAAGCACGGATTAACTATGTCGTAAAGTTACGAGAGGGAAGGCTCCACAGAGCTGAGGCACGCGGTCCAACTCACCCTGTGCTTCTGCTTCTGCTGTTGCTGCTGCTGCTGCTGGGACATTCGTGTGTATATATAATCTCCTCTGGCACGAGGGTTTCAGCTTCAGTTTGCGGCCTTGCTTCTCCTCCTGGCTGCTTCTCTCTCTCTCTCTCTCTCTCTCTTTTGACGGTATTCAATGCGTAAACTCGTGCGTAACGTACGTATTATAGCACTGGCATTGTGCGCACCGGAATAATTATTCATTGTAACGACAGGATGAGGTACACCGAGGCCGTACTTCATTTAATATTGCACGAAGAGGCTTCTAGTCGTTGGATTTTGACATTCATTTTAGCTAGATGATTTTGTCACGAGTGAACCATCGTATATATAGCGTTATTTTCGACGGTGAGATTATCTACGAAGCTCTTCACGTTTTTCGAGTAGACGTGTCTTGCATCGTGCACATTACGCTCGATGCACGCTTCCTTCTCGCAGGCAACTTTACCAAAGTGGCGCTGCAGGTGAAATTGCCATAAATCACTCGGGCGAACATGCGCGCCCCCTATCTATGTGCTAGGGAAGAGACGACGTCTGCTACTACTAGTACTGCTGCTGCTGTTGCTGCTGCTGTTGCTGTTGCTCTCACTCTTTTTGGAATGAGGGATGAGCGAAGAGGCGAATACACGTTTAAAAATGCAACAAAAAATAAAATATATTCGAACCCCGCAAGCCTCTTCACTTTCCTATTTTGCCTTGTTCTTCACTCTAACCTGAAGGAGGTTTTACTCGATCACTCAGTTTTCGTATTTTCCTTAAAGCAGCTGGAAGATCCTCGCCGTTTTCGCTCACCGCTTCGAGGCACTATTGAATTTAAAGAAGTTTACATAATCTGTATTCGATAATGCGAGCGGATACGATGCGCATAGAAGAGTTGGCTGCTCCTGCTGCTGGTGCAACGAAAGGGGCTGGGACGCAACTCCTGGTGGGCCGTATAACTTTAAAGGGCCGTAACATTGTCGCCGTTAAGGCGTTATACTGCCGAAGGCAACACGAAGAAAGAACGTGGTAAAAAAATGGGAGGTTGAAGAAAACGTAGAAAATAAGGAAAAAAAATCCCGTGAGTGGTTAATGACTGGTGCATTGTACGATCGACTATACGATCGATTCTATCAGGTTTTACGACGGGAAATCTTGTCAGTCGCATATCGTCGCCGTTACGAGCTTCCGTAAAGTTCTGGTCGATGTCAATTGGCTAAGCTTCGACGAGACCGGAACATAAAAATTAGGTATCCAATTTCGTACGGAATGGATATATACATTTTTTAACAGGATATAAATAAAATGTATTCTATTTTTTTTCCAAATCTACTATCTGATTATAAAATGGCACTTTTTCTTTCCGTTAAAGTTAGAACTGCATCTCGTACTCATATTCACAATAAATCACGCTTCGAAATTTTTTTACTCTACGAACATTTTTTAATTATTCCCTACATGCAAGATACTATTTTTTATCGTGGTGTATTTTTCTCTTGTGATTCGGAAAATTATGGACTTATGATGTATCACAGAAAATTTCAAACAGTAAGCGTACCCAATATTGGGAATAAAATCGTTTCTACTCGTGGAGAAAGCTAAAGAGGAAGAAAGTAAAAGGACTGTTTCTCCACAGCAGTCGCGTCTTTTGTTCGAGTTTTCTTTTCACAGGAAAGGCAGTGACCGGCGGGTATCTTTCCTCGCAAAACACTCGCGTGTAGTTCGCTATTGCGCTCACGCTCTTGCCTCTGACCCTTTTTCTCTGTTCACACCCAGCGCCCTCCGTCGGTTTCTTTCCGCTTTCTGGCACGCAAGAGCTTCGCGCATTTTTGTAGAGCCCCGGAAGAGAGAAAGAGACGAGAGTGGTAAGGAGCAAACACCGTGAGCTAGTCAAGCACCGAAGAGGCGTGAAACTCATTTTCTCGGCGTGAAATCGAGCGAAGAGCTTGACCCAAAAACTCAATAGGTTTTTTCGAAGGAAAAGCCGCATGGCTTGCTTACACCCTGGTCGGCCGTCAGTGAGCCATTATTCAAACTAAGCGCGTGCAATACATGCATGTGTCTTGGCAAAAACGTATATCAAGTGCAGATCTGTTAGAACACTATGTCTGCAAAAGAGATCTCACAAACTTCCATATGCCTGAAGAGAAGAGTATAAGAATAATCTTTATAGTTGAACCTAGACGGTCACACGCTAGCTATTCGTGTCTGGATGTTTCAAAATTCCTGACAATTTGTTCTATAGAACATTACTGTCAAAGATACATATCAAAATGTAGGTTTTGGTATAATTATTCTTTAGTCATTCAATAGACATATCAATGTATGTTGGGGAATTTTTTGAGATTTTTTTAATTCATGAGAACATATTTTTTAAATATGCAGAAAACGAGGACCCTAGTGGGTCTGATTAAAAAACTGTAAAAAAAAGTCTCATTATCCATTTGCCATGATTTCTGAGTGTCACAATTTTGTTCACGAGTAGCGAATATCATCAAAAGGCTAGAATATGATAGGGTTGCCGTTCTAAAAGATATCCTATTTAATTTGAATATACCATTTTTCTATTAAAAAAATATCCTGTTTTTCAAGAAAAACGTATCCATGTATTTAGTGTCATGAACCATATAGACTTTCGTTCAGTCTTCTTCCCTAGTTTCTGAGGCACGTATATTATACAAAATATACGGCTCGATGATTCAAGCTCTGTTAAATCTCGCGTGTTGCGGTTTGACGGGACGAAGAAGAATTTTGATCGAGAGAGGTACAACACATCCGTTTACCACGCTATTGATCGCGCCTTCACTTTTCTACACCTCGGGGCTATCCCCTGTTCATTCGTATGACGTTGATATCAATTTGTCTCTTGTGATACACATTTTCTCAACGTCCCTGCGAGAGCGAATAGTATTTTCTGCATCTTTTTCCATAGAGATCTTTCGAAGCTCAGGATAACCCTATCGAGTTGTCATAAAATGGGAATTGTCGGGGGGATGAGTGACTCTCGATGGTGCTTTTTCTTTAAAATAACGTCGTCGTAGAAGTGTAGCTCGGTTGAATGTCTCTCCTTCTCTGATCCTGTGCGATCCGTAATCCTCAAGGGTTACCAATGCTAGAACGTAGCTCCCAATCCCCATAGCTGGAAAACTCGATTTTCAACTGAACCAGTTTTCTTCTAGTTCTTCTCTCCGTTTTCTTCATCCTACCGTGGAGCAAGCGAAGGTGCCCAGGGATCTCGACGTACAGATCTTTTACTTCCACACTTTGGCCTCTCTTTTTCCGTTCTGTCCTGTCGTATTAGGCATGTAAGCAAATATATAGAGAGCGTTGATCTTGTAAAATGCATCAAGACTCCATCAAAGTCAAAATCCTCACAGGGAAGATGGCGTATTCGTGTTGCCGGAAAGCCCAAATCGATATAGATGAGACAGATACGTATCTGTTGTTTTCGTCGGTCAGTTCCATTCTAGGTGCATTATCTCTCCTTCGCGATGATCAGAATCCGCGAAATCATTCCGTGAATCGATTCGAAACGAGTTGTCCTGAAGTTGATCGAAACCTTAGAGAAAATTCCGAGTGGAAAAGTAGGAACGAGCCATACTGGATCTCCGTTTCTCATTTCCCGCTGTCGCGGCCGAATGCTCGTGTAATATCAGGATTTTTCTGCGGATTCTCCAGTTGCCTCTTCGACACGAGCCTCTATCACTGAAAAAGGGCGATAGAGTGAGCGGGCACGGTTCGGAATCGTCGAGTAACCCAGAATCGAAACGGTCTTTCGATTCCGATCACGAGCTCGTCCTGCTCACTCTCTTACAGCCCCAGCTCCTCTCGGGCATCTCTTTTCTTTACTCTGCTTCCACTTCAGAGAAGAAATGTGAAATTTCAAACCACGAATCCAAACGTTCACCAGTGAGATGGCGTTTATGTAGGAAGGTGGTCTGCTTACACATAGATTACAGCGTCACGTATTCCCATTCTACATACGTACGTCCAGGTTAAATTCCTCCATGTGCATATAGATCATGATAGGAAATATCTCCGACGATTCGAGCGGAACAATGTGAAGGTGAAGTATCAAGTATGTTTTTTTATGATTACTTGTTTCTGAAAACCAACAACTAAGTATTGTGCTTCCTGAAAGTGGCAGAATCATCTAAAAATCAGAAAGATAAAATGTCCAAAGATTCAACTAAATATTCTGTCGCTTTAAGGTGGCTGAGTCACATAAAAGCCCTAAGAATAGAATCTCGTATCACATCGCTTTTCTTTACTCTGTTCGACTTCAGAGAAGACATGTAAATTTTCAAACTACGAATCCAACGTTGGTGAACGACAGAGAGCGTTCATGTGTGAAGTTTGTCTGCTTACACAGATTACAGCATCACGTATTCCCATTCTGCACACGTACATCCAGGTTACATTCCTGGGCGTGCGTAGATCATGATAGGAAATATCTACATTTCAAACGGAGTAACATCAAGTCCGAGCATTGCGCAAGTTTTTGTAGAAATATTGTCAATTTGTCTGGAAACCAATTCAGTATTCTGCCTCTTTAAAGTGGCTGAACCACCGGAAAATCATGAAAAAAGAGTGTTTAAAGTTTCATTTCGATTCCATGACTTCCAGACGATCCGGGCCTTTTTCAGGCTGTTGAGAGATTTCTGAGTAACGCACTGATTGCTGGTAGTTCGATGCTGCGAGTCCTTCATCGAACATTTGGATTACCGCTCGTAGCATGGAGCTTCGATGAGTATTGTCGTTGGCCCTCGTATTGGCTTATCGATCCTAGAGAAGGAGATGAAGCTGGGTAGATAGAGGGCGAGTGCAGGATCGCGGTTACGTCTGTTGTTTCGGGTAACAACGAATACCCCTGTCTGTTGTGCCGGTACTCTGGCTACTGCGACAGCCGAACAGATATACAGATATACATAGGACCTTGTGTAGTATTGTTCTGTAGAATGTATAGAGCAACCCTTGGCTCGAGGGGCGTAACGGGCCTCGTTACCCGCCACGACGAAGGGCTGCTGCTGTTGCTGCACGAATATCTTCTGCACACGCGATCTGCCAGCACTGCGAACTGTAGTAAGTACCTAACGGAGCCGGCTGGCATTGGCCAAAGCGATACACGTCTCTTCTCTACACATTCGGAACATATGCCATATCTGTACGTTGTTTACCAGCACCAGAGCTTTCAGGCCCAAATTAGAGCCTGGCACAAATTTGGAATGTAATTTGGAATGGAATCCAAGGATCTCTTATGACTGAATTGATTTAATAGACAAGAAATTCGCTTCCTCGAATTGTTCTAACAAATTCCGCGAGGAAAACATAAGCAGTCCAGTATGGAATCCAGAATGGAGGTTGTTCGATCCGGGATGAAGTCTCGGCAACCAGAATAGAGTCTAGACAGTTTAGGATGGAGTTCAAGATGAATAATAGGATCGGATCAAATCCCAGAGTCCATCTTGGACTGTTCAGACACCATCCGGGACTTATCTTTTCCATTCAAGAATTGTCACGCCCTTCCTGACTGGTGATTGGATCGATCAATCTATTGCAAGTTTGGAAGCAGCGATTAATAGTTCGGTCACCACGTTATGGTAACTGTTACATCATGGGAACGGTACGGAGGAGTATGGACAGAGCAATAGACAAGTTTTGCACTTGAGAAGGGGCCAACGGAGGGAATTCAAAGTTGCTGGTTGCAATCTATAGTAGCCGTCTTCTTAGCCACTCGTCGACGTAACGAGACTAGTGGGCTCTTTGGTAGCCCGATCTACCCAATAAGTCTATGTGGAAAACATATGTAGCCCAATATGGAACCCAGGATGGAGGTTGTTCAATCCAGGATGAAATCTCGGCAACCAGGATAGAGTCTAGACAGCTTACCATGGAGTCCAGGATGAATAATAGGATCGGATCAAATCCCAGAGTCCATCTTGGACTTATCTTTTCCACTCAAGAATTGTCACGCCCTTTCTGACTGTTGATTCGATCGATCAATCTATTGCAAGTTTGAAAGCAGCGATTAATAGTTCGGTCAACACGTTACGGTAACTGTTACATGATGGGTACGGTACCGAGGAGTATGGACAGAGTAATCGACAAGTTTTGAACTTGAGAAGGGGCCAAGGAAGGGAATCCAAAGTTGTTGGTTGCAATCTATAGTAGCCGTCTTCTCGGCCACTAGTCGACGTAACGAGACTAGTGGGCTCTTCGGTACCTCGATCTACCCAATAAGCCTTGTGTGTAGATATACCGTAGTCTAAGTATCCAGGGCAGAAGGCAATGGGGACTGGTGCAAGACTGCGGCCAACGAGGTTTGGATACGTATACACTGAAGGAAAATAGAAGACCTCGGCCAACTCTCTGAATGTAAGCGAACAAGGGATGCTATGATACTAGATGCAACCCTCGATGTCTGCAGCCATATCTGGGCTACGTATATCGTATAGCGTCGTAGCGTGAAGCGTTACCCATGATTGTTGACCGAAGGAATAGGAAACGAACGAAGCGTTTCAGAACAGTATCAGCTATAGAAGATTCTCGCCGGAATCGGGTACCCGCGCACTTGTCTCTCACTCACGAGAGGGCGAGATATCCAAGTGAAGCGAGCGAACGGAGAAGCAACCGAGCTCGTTCCATCATTCTTTGAATTCCGATTGACTGTACTCGGTTCGAGTAGAACATCGAGAGGAGAGACTTCACCGGTTTCTCGGAATACAATTTACCCCGGCCCAGTACCAACGCCATGATGGAATTCCGAATAGATATAGTCTTAGTATCTCTCACACTCCTGAAACGCTGTTCCATTCCCGTATCCTCGCCTACTGCTATCATGTAGATTTCTCCTACGCATAAACTTCACTCACTCGTCAATATTTCGCTGCATTTATATTCGTTGGCACGTGTCAATGAATACTTTCCTCGAAAATCAAGTGGGAATACTTGACTTATTATAGTCATTGAATGTATAAATGAGAAACGGAGAAAGAGAAATGAGATATCTACAGGATATCCGCGTGCTCGTGAATGAATGAAAGCAATTGGTTGTGGTATGTAGCAATGAGAAGCCAGTTAACAAATGCCTCGTCTTCGCGTGGACCCTCTTACCCAAGAAGGAAGACCAATTAGCGAGTGCGACGACGCTATGGCGACGGCGTCGTCGTTGTTGTTAGTACGTAATACACTCTATGTATATTGCGGTTAAGTGCGTAATGGTAGCCGCGTGTCGCGGGGTCATGGTCACTCTTGTTACAATATATATTGTTCTCGATATGTAGGTCGAAATGTACCATGGCCCAAAGAAAGTTCGCTGTCTGAAGAGATTGGTATTCCCTTCGCATAATTAATATACGAGAGATTTTTAATACTGGTGCTATCAGCCCACATGACCTAAGCGTGAATTTAGACTATTTAAACAGCATACTTATGTTGATAATAGAAGATGGAGTACCATTTTGACCCAATTATAAGTTATTATGGTATTTGCAGATTATTACAGCTCGCTCGCTTGGCCCATTAGCAGTAATTCTAAATTTAGAATTGGGCTTGGCATGCCATAAAATATTGAAGGCCTAGAAGCGGAACTCAGAGTGGGTCTTATTTAGAACAATCAGGGCCTGATTTTTTTATAGTGGGTCTTAAAATAAACAGGAACTATTTTCCTAAGGAAAATTGGAATAATAAGGGTCAGAGGTTGAGGCTCGCAGGGAGACCTCGAATAATTCGAGCCTGAGGGGTACGCAGGACCTAAAATAATCAGGCCTTAAGGGCGAGGCTTGTAGAGAAACTTGGAATAATCAAATCCGTGGAGCGGGATACAAATTTGCAAAATATACACTGGATGACAAATCGGCGCACTTCGATTCATAATTTAACAATAAAATGATCATTTTGTAATATCTTATAGGTGAAATAAGTGTAGAAAAAAATAGGCATTTCTTTCAGTGCGATATTCAAGCTTTTTTTAAAATCCTTTTTCTGTTATGCACTGTGGAAATGCAGACAGAAGTGTGATGCTTAAATATTTAGAGGAGACCTCTCACGTCGAGTGAATGTCCCATCGCATTGCGCGGAGTCTCCCGTGCTCCAAAGAAGAACGAGAAATGGATCGGAGAGCTTTCCGCGCTTCGCAGCTCGTAGAGCAGCACTCTAGACCTTCGAGCCGCGTTTTACCCACTCTCGGCGATATATTGAACGAAACTACGAGAAGTTTTCTTCCATATTTATTTCCCTCGTTGAATTAGAGATACTGCCTGAGATCTGCTGTATAGTTTCTGAGTGAAAATGTAGATGAGACGTCGGCAATGACGTTTATAACCGTGTACGCATTTTTCAAGGTACCGCTATTATTTTATTTTGTTCGGTGCATCGGAAAGAGAATTATGGTGAGGCTTTGTTCCGTTTCGTAATTTTTCAGGCCGCGTAGTCGACCCTTGTTCTTCTGCCATAAAATAAATGTGAAAAACAGTCTCTCGTAACTTTGCAAAATTAATGATTCGTTCTTGTAGCAGAAAAAGTGCAGTACAACAACGTAGTCGTAGTCATGTATAATTTTCTCACTGTAAGCATTTTACAAAAATACTCAGGCATATAATGATTTATGTGACAGAAAAAGTGCAGTAGCACAGCAACATAGTCGTAGGTACTTGTGATTTTGTCATGGATAGAATTTTATAAAAATACTCACGGATATAATCTTTTAAATTTAATATTCTCTCACATAACACATATACATAAATATAACCTGACAATCGGTAAACGCGAACGTATAATTCAGCTGAATATAAAATCTACGGTCGAACTGTATTGTTGACAAAATGACATCGGAAATTGTAGAACTACATAGTGTAAGTGTCAAATGCTAGTGAATAAATGGGACAGATTGGATGGAAAGAGAGACGACAGGACAGTACGTATTTTGTACAATATACGAGAGTAAAAAAATCACTTCACCTGACGTCGGCAAAAGGGCATCGAATTGTCACCAGTAATAAGCTTGTCGAGCGGATGGTTGAATCACGTCGCCGTTGACGTTGGGCCAAGTTTCTGCCGATGCATTGTCCGAGTTTCCAATGCATGACGTAAACTTTCCGTCCATTGTTATCGGAAAAGGTTAACGAGGAGCCATCAGCACGTTTCTCTGAAATACCGCGGTTTTGTTAACAATCTCAGAACGTGACATATTCCTTGGCATATTGATTTTAAAAATGGATAGAAATTAATAGACACAACGACAGCAAGGACGATATGTTCGGAGGAGATTTAATTGTCCGTAAATCCCAGAGGTAACGTTTTAATGAGTCCTCAGCGCAAGGTGGTATAACAAATGTGGCAAGTATTTGCGAATCCCCATCGTACGCTTTCTCCACTGCTCGATTTTACCTTCGCCGACTCGCACTCTCTCCCTTTCTCTTATTTCTCTCTTTCTCTTGCACCCTCTTCGCGAATAATTCATGTGCAACACATTCGCACTCCATACCGATGCGCACCAGTGCTCAGCTGGTGCTGCTCTTGCGGTAACACGCATAACTCACATTGCACCCTTTTCCCAGACATATCCTCTTTTTCTCCCTCCCTCGAACAGCGATTAGCAGCTTGTCGACATAATAGATACACGCTCGTGACTAGGTTTGCATGTTTACTGTTGCGCAAATTCCGGAGACTGAGATATGCGAGGCACGCAATCGCAACTCTACGATTTTGTGAAGTGCCAGTAATTTCGGGGGGTTACTAATTCTATTAATTTTTCTGTATACAAAGTTTCATTGTTCTATGCGATCAATTTATTTATCATTTTAGAACCAAGTATTTTGTAACGTATGTTTTCTACACCGAGAGAAAAAGTTTAATTGATTCACGGAAATCTTTGCCAATGAAATAAAATACTTTAATTTCAATACTATCTTTTCTTTGAATGATCTCAAATTCAATGAAAAGTAGTGACATTGATTCGAAGAAACATTTCTTTAAACCAATGAACCTTTTTCATTGATTTAAAAGATGTCGTCTCTGATTCAATGAAACCTTCTTCTTATCAGCTCAAAATTTCGAAACCTATTATTTCCTGAAGTACGCGGCAGATAAAGCCCAAACTTCGTGAGTATGTAAGGAAGTACGGCAGAAATAGGCTAAGCTTCTGACTCCTCGAAACTCGAAGCCGTTCGTTCGGGAGAACCGGAAAGCAAAAAAGTGAGGTTAGATGCGAGAGAGAGATGAAAATGTTTGTTTGAACGAATGAAAACGTCTCTTTAAAAAAATGAAACTGTTTCTTTATTATATGCTCACTAAGTAAATCTTTATTTACAGGTAATAAAATGTTCTCTTTGAAATTCAAATGCCCTGTTTCATTGAAATCAAAGAAATATTTCGTTGAAATCAATGAAGAAAAAATGAACCCACCCATTTCTTTGGCGTCAATGAAATCTTTTCTCTCGGTGTATTCCCTCATGGAAATTGAAATATATGCATAATATATTCGGAATATAGAACTTTTTGGCGCCATATAATAAACATATAGTACCTATATATTTTTCTGTCTGGGCTCCTGTAATATTTTTATGTAGTAGCAAATTGTTTGCATTGATAATTAGCGCTTGCAGCAACAGAAAAATGTTTAGCAGTGAAGAAATTTGCTCGTTGCATACTACAAACGTGTGGAAAATTCCTACAATAGATAGGATAACGAACTGCGTATTTTCCTCACTTTCGTACACTGAGAGAAAAATACATGGTTGAAACAACAATAGTATACTTTTACTATACTTTTACCATACAGTATAATTCCCAGGAGAGACGTTTATATTTTATAGTTACGACAGTGAAAAAAAATAACAGCTGCAAATATGATAATAGCTCAAATAATCAAATACACACGGAAACAAAGATTAGTTGCCATAACCAAGAAATGAGTAATACGATTCGAATGGTAGACCCAACGATTGGAATGCGGTTGAAGTTTGCATCGTTGGAATGCAACGAAATCTCAAAAAAAAAAAATTATTTCTGATAAAGCCAAATGATTATACTAGGTATAAAAAGTTATCGTACCGACTAAGGGCGTGATCAAAAATTTTTTGGACTGCATTACAGCACCCTTAACAGGGGTGAAATCTTAGAATTTTTGTATCGTTTCCAGTTTTGATATTGCATAAAATTTTATTCGGCAGTATTACTCGTCTTCATAACAAGAATCATAGAAAAAATCAAGAACCAGCCCCGAACACCGGAAAGCACCCTTAAGTGGGGGTGAAATCTTAGAATTTTTGTATCTTTTCCAGTTTTGATATTGCATAAAATTTTCTTCCGCAGTATTACTCCTCTTCATAACAAGAATCATAGAAAAAATCAAGAACCAGCCCCGAACACCGGAAAGCACCCTTAAGGAGGGGTGAAATCTTAGCATTTTTGTAGCTTTTCCAGTTTTGATATTGCATAAAATTTTCTTTGGCAGTATTACTAGGCTCCATAACAAGAGTTGTAAAAAAAATCGCCAACGTGCCCCGAACCCCGGAAACCACCCTTAATTAGGGTTAAAAATTAAAAATTCTATGCTTATCAGTTTCGATGTTGCACACAATTTTCTTCCGCAGTATCACGCCTTTTCATAACAAGAGTCACAGGAAAAATCAAGAACGAGCCCCGAGCTCCGGAACACACCCTTAAGTAGGGGAGAAATATTCGAATTTTTATGCCTTTTCAAGTTTTGATATTGCATAAAATTTTCTTTGGGAGTTTTATTCGTCTCCACAACAAAAGTTGTAAGAAAAATCGCCAACATCCCCCGAACACCGGAAAGCACCCTTAAGTAGGGGAGAAATCTTCGAATTTTTATGCCTTTTCAAGTTTTGATATTGCATAAAATTTTCTTTCACAGTTTTATTTGTTTCCACAACAAAAGTCGTAAGAAAAATCGCCAACGTCCCCCGAACACCGGAAAGCACCCTTAAGTAGGGGAGAAATCTTCGAATTTTTATGCCTTTTCAAGTTTTGATATTGCATAAAATTTTCTTTCACAGTTTTATTCGTCTCCACAACAAAAGTCGTAAGAAAAATCGCCAACGTCCCCCGAACACCGGAAAGCACCCTTAAGTAGGGGAGAAATCTTCGAATTTTTATGCTTTGTCAAGTTTTGATATTGCATAAAATTTTCTTTGGCAGTATTACTCGTCTCCACAACAAAAGTCGTAAGAAAAATCGCCAACATCCCCCGAACACCGGAAAGCACCCTTAAGTAGGGGAGAAATCTTCGAATTTTTATGCCTTTTCAAGTTTTGATATTGCATAAAATTTTCTTTCACAGTATTACTCGTCTCCACAACAAAAGTCGTAAGAAAAATCGCCAACATCCCCCGAACACCGGAAAGCACCCTTAAGTAGGGGAGAAATCTTCGAATTTTTATGCCTTTTCAAGTTTTGATATTGCATAAAATTTTCTTTCACAGTTTTATTCGTCTCCACAACAAAAGTCGTAAGAAAAATCGCCAACGTCCCCCGAACACCGGAAAGCACCCTTAAGTAGGGGAGAAATCTTCGAAGTTTTGTGCTTTGTCAAGTTTTGATATTGCATAAAATTTTCTTTGGGAGTTTTATTCGTCCCCACAACAAAAGTTGTAAGAAAAATCGCCAACATCCCCCGAACACCGGAAAGCACCCTTAAGTAGGGGAGAAATCTTCGAATTTTTATGCCCTTTCAAGTTTTGATATTGCATAAAATTTTGTTTGGGAGTTTTATTCGTCTCCACAACAAAAGTTGTAAGAAAAATCGCCAACATCCCCCGAACACCGGAAAGCACCCTTAAGTAGGGGAGAAATCTTCGAATTTTTATGCCTTTTCAAGTTTTGATATTGCATAAAATTTTCTTTCACAGTTTTATTCGTCTCCACAACAAAAGTCGTAAGAAAAATCGCCAACGTCCCCCGAACACCGGAAAGCACCCTTAAGTAGGGGAGAAATCTTCGAAGTTTTATGCTTTGTCAAGTTTTGATATTGCATAAAATTTTCTTTGGCAGTATTACTCGTCTCCACAACAAAAGTCGTAAGAATAATCGCCAACATCCCCCGAACACCGGAAAGCACCCTTAAGTAGGGGAGAAATCTTCGAATTTTTATGCCTTTTCAAGTTTTGATATTGCATAAAATTTTCTTTCACAGTTTTATTCGTCTCCACAACAAAAGTCGTAAGAAAAATCGCCAACGTGCCCCGAACACCGGAAAGCACCCTTAAGTGGGGGAGAAATCTTCGAATTTTTATGCCTTTTTAGTTTCGATATTGCACAAAATTTTCTTCAGCGGTATTTTTCCTCTTAATAAGAAGCATCGTAGGAAAAATTAACAAGATGCCATGATCACCTCCAAGCATATGCTTAGAGGTGATCTAAAATTTACAATGGTCTAACTTAGCCATTGAATATATATCTGGCCGAAAATAGCACTTTGCGATACGAGTGCGTGAAAGCGAATATTTTGGAAGGCTGTGAAGTGAGTCACACAAGCTCCACGAGTACCACCGGAGTACGAGCCGAGTTTGCACGAGTGCCACAAAAGCACGAGCCGAAGGCGAGTGCTTCTTGTGGTACGAGTTGCGAGTCGACGAACTCCCCGGGCGAACTCGCACGAGTGCGAGTCGGCAAAGCCCCCCGACTGCAAAGAAAACAGTTTTTTAATATGTAATCGACGCGAGCGCGATGAATGTGCGCATGCGCGCATAGTATTTTCGGTACGATTCGCGTATCTTCGACCCGCTTCGCGTATTTTCGACAAGCTTCCCGTATTTTCGACACGCTTTCTGTATTTTCGACACGCTTCCAGTATTTTCGACACGCTTCCCGTATTTTCGATACGCCTTCTCGAAAAGCGCCACCTTTTGTCATTCCCGGTCGGCACAAAAAGTGGCACTTTCCATGCACGCGATACAAAAAATTGATTTCTGTCTTATTTCCTCTTTTTCAATTTTTTTTTCATGTCTGTGAACTTGGCATCTCCAATGTTAGCATCTCAATAAAAACCTTTATATTTTCCCTGGATTTCATCATTTCTCAATGACATTCTATTCGATTCCCTAAAACTTTTGTAAGAATTACAAAAAAAAATCTGTTATAGATATTTCGGAACTCCTGAAGGAATTCCGGATAGACTGTATGTATTTTCTGCGATTTTTATCGAGATCTCCTTGAAAATCTCAATTGTTTTTTTTTCTACACGGTAAGTTTGAAATTTTAGAATTGTTCTTTTTCTAAAGCTTGTATGCAACCTGGAACACTAGACCGATGAAATAGTACTTTGCGATACTAGTGCGTAAAAGCGGACTTTCGGCGAAGGTTAGAAAGTGGCTGCACGAGTCGGATCGAGCGCTACAACGGCACGAGGCGAAGCCGAGTGCTGTTTGTAGCGCGAGAGAAGACGAGTGCGGACACTTTACAACCGCCGTCGGGAGTCCGCTTTTACGTACAAGTATCGCATACTACTTTTTGTAACAAATGCATGAAGTGCCAGGTTATGTATGGCCGGCCGTGACACGAAGGAAAAGAACCGATGTGCGCATGCGCGCACAGTATTTTCGATACGGTTATCGTATTTTCGACACGGTTATCGTATTTTCGACACGGTTATCGTATTTTCGATACGGTTAGCGTATTTTCGATACGCCTTCTCGAAAAGCGCCATCTTCTGTCACAGCCGGCCCATACACAACCTGGTACTTTTCGTGCATGCGTTACAAAAAACAAATTTCCTAACCTTATTCAGAATGAGCTGCAATGAATTTCTAGCTTAGTCTGTCGTGACACTTCATTCTCACCCGTAAGGAAGCTGTCAGTATTTTCTTTTATTATGTGGTTCACTTTGTTTCTAACCGATAAAAAAAATTGGAATTGTTTCCATCATTTTGAGATGGCAGCGAAGGATTTTGTCGTCACTGCACAAACAGGTTTGATTACTAAATTCCATCAAAACCAGATTTAAGGGTTTTACACGCTGCTTGTGATTCAGAGAACACTGCTCGAATGATTCGCCTCTGCTACCTCTCATTCTCTTTGCTATTTAACTGCACACCTTTTTATTTAAGGTATTTTTTAAAGTTTAAACTTTAAGAGATCCATGTCTCGAATGCCAACATTATTTCAACCTTTTATAAATTATTCTATAACGGCTTTAAGGGCCTTAAAATCTTTAATCTGGTTTTGATGCAAGTGGTTGACCTAACTGGTTTGTCCAGTGAGAAAATAATACTTTGTGACAGAGTTGGGCAAAATTGTAATGGAAAATTACAAAATACAAATTACTGGAAGTAATTGTATTTAATTTGAAATCCAATACAATTACATTTTGTAATTGTATTTAATTTGGAATCCAGTACAATTACAAAATGTAATTGTAATTACAAAATGTAATTGTATTTAATTTGAAATCCAATACAATTACAAAATGTAATTGTATTTAATTTGAAATCCAATACAATTACAAAATGTAATTGTATTTAATTTGAAATCCAACACAATTACTGAAAGTAATTGTAATTAAAGCAGTAATTTCTGAAGTAAGTAATTTTTGCTGCCCAACTCTGCTTTGCGATATGAGTGCGTGAAAGCGAATATGTTGGAAGGCTGTGAAGTGAGTCACACGAGCTCCACGAGTACCACCGGAGCACGAAGCCGAGTTTTGGTGCGAGTTTTTTAATATGTAATCGACGCGAGCGCGATGAATGTGGGCATGCGCGCATAGTATTTTCGGTACGATTCGCGTATCTTCGATCCGCTTCGCGTATTTTCGACACGCTTCCCGTATTTTCGATACGCTTCCCGTAATTTCGATACGCCTTCTCGAAAAGCGCCACCTTTTGTCATTCCCGGTCGGCACAAAAAGTGGCACTTTCCATGCACGCGATACAAAAATATCCTTCGATTCGATTCTAAAAGGATATAATTATTTCTGATTTTTTCATCGGTTACGAAAATAAGCAGACTTTATAATAAAAGGAATTTTTTAAAAAATGACCAGGACACTTAAGGGGACCCAGTCACCTAAAAAATATGATAAGAAGAAAAATTCTGTGAATTATACCCTTCTTTTTTAAAAATCTTACATTTAAACCTCATTAAACAGTACATCAAAACTGTTATCATTCTGAAATTTTGTAACACATACAGCACACCAGTAAGGTATGAGGTAAAAAGTAACATTTTCCACTTGTAGCTTTCACACCAAACCTGTGAACAAATTTTAGTGTTCGATGTCCAATTTAGGCATTTTTTTCAGATCTTTATGACGAAACTATGATTTTAAATGGGTAAATAAATCTCACTTTATTAAAAACTCACTAAAAAATTGTTTACAGTAAATCTAATTTTCACTGCATCCAGAATCGCTATATTTAATCCAGAATGTTCTCTTCGGCAGATAAAATAAGACATTGAGCACTAAAATTAGGTCACCGGTTTGATCTGAAAGCTACGACAAGGAAACATTTTTACTTTTCACCTCACATCATTCTTGTGCACTGTACGTTTTTACAAAATTACACAATTATAATGCTTGTTATGTACTTAATGAAATTTAAATGTAACATTTTTGAAAAGAAGAATATCATTTACAGCATTTTTTTTCTTACGATTTTTTTTTAGGTGACTGAGGCCCTTAAGGTCCTTAAAAAAAGTCACTTCAATCTGCTTTTGATGCAAGTGGTTGACCCAACCGGCTTGTCCGGTGACAAAAAATCCTCCGCTACCATTCTAAATGGATATAATTATTTCTGATTCTTTTATCGGTCAGGAAGAAAATAGCGTTCAGTTTTGTCGAGAAATTGTTTTCTCGACTCCAATGGGACTTCGTCATTATGTTTGGTCAGGAAAAGCTGCTGATGAAAAAATTGCGGACGAGGAATTGTCAAAAAACATCAACGTGTCTTCGGCGCGCTCAATAAGAAACCGCATTTTGCTAGTCGTCGTCAGCGATCGCGCGTTATGGACCTCTCTCTTGCACACTACTTCCCCAGCAATCCACACACCAAACGGCCTTATCGCTCATCTTGCCGATAGAAAGACGGGTCCGTACGGCGCGTTCGCGCCGCCAGCGTCTTTGCAGACCAGCGCCCGCGCAGCGTTAAAAAGTTGTATTTAAACAGCAATAACTTTTAAACCCGATACCGGAAAAATCCGAGATTAAGTTTATTATGAAAGGTAGTATGTTGAGCGATGACTGGCGAAGGACGGAATTTTTTCGGTCTACCTGTTTCTTTTTTATCGATTTATAAATAACTGAAAGCGTGATTTTCATTTATTTTTTTCTCCTCCATCTGACTTCAACTCGCTATAAATTTTATACTCCGCTACAGAAAAATAATTGAAATAATTTGCGTAATCACTTTTGTTTATACTAAGGAAAATGGGAGTAGTCGGAAGACGATAACTATCATAGTTTTTCTATAACAGTAGTTTGAAATAATTGTTATCGCGAAAACGGACGTATAAGAATGTCTGAAGAACTAAAAATCATTAAAAAAATATATTTATCTAGCATGTGAAGGATTATAATTTTCCATTGTGTAGCGTTTTGGCGCCGCGTATATACAAAGGCACACACGCGCAAGCCGCTCTCCCTCCACACGCATGAGGTGTAACTAAAAGCGGGTTCTCTAAATATCGTTATTAATTGAAATCTGAAAAATTAAAAATTATTCTGTTTGCCGTTTTGCATACATTAATTTTTTAAATAAATTTCAACCTTTTTAAAATTTTTCTATCATTACTGACAGCGCAGCTCGTGAAGTTGTGTATTTTGTTACTAATAAAATCAAAAACACAATAATTCTAAATTTCCTGTACACCATTTCATAGATGAGATCACAAAGTACTTTTAGGAATTTTTTCAGATTTTTTTATGAATCTTCGTTCGACTAACGAGAGGCTTAAACTTCAGTGACGAAATCGTAGCCAAACATGATTTTAAAAAAACCATAACTTTTAATATATTAATAGAAAACAATGCTGTATGGTACGAATTAAAGTCTTAATATAACACTTTAATTAGAACTAATTTTTTTTTAAATATTAAATACTCGTTTAGTTATAGCGATTATAAAACCGCACCGCGTCAACGGGCTGAACGTGTCACCTGTACGAGGAGGGTTATCTCCGCCCACTGAACGTCAATCTGGTCAAACAAATTGATTTCTGTCTTATTTATTTTTTACGTTCTTTTCTTGGAATTGATCATTTTTTTAAAAATCTAGTTCTCAAACATTCGATTGCCAGAAACTTTTGTAAATATTTTTTTTTAATTTTCCCGAAAACCCAATTTTAAAAAATGTAAATTATACGTTATTTTTTCGGAACGCGTATCAATTTTTTCAGATTTTTAAATTCACTTAGAATTTTTTTCTTTTTTATATGGAAAAAAGTGAGAAAACACTACATGCAAAGTGAATTTAAAAATCTGAAAAAAAAAACATACGTATTAAGAAAAATGAACGAATCATTTTCATTACAAGACGCGGGTTTTCGGGAGATTTGTTAAACTTTTTTTTTTCATCAATTTGTTAATAAAATGTGAGAAATATTATTATACAAAATTAATCTCTTCAGTACCTCCAATGTGCATCAATTTTTTTAGATTTTTATACTATCGAGAAGTATTTACAATACTCTCTCATTTTTCTTGAACTTATGCGAAATGGATACCTGGCGCAAGAACTACTTTTGTCGTGGAGACGAATAAAACTCCCAAAGAAAATTTTATGCAATATCAAAACTTGAAAACGCATAAAAATTCGAAGATTTCTCCCCTACTTAAGGGTGCTTTCCGGTGTTCGGGGGATGTTGGCGATTTTTCTTACAACTTTTGTTGTGGAGACGAATAAAACTGTGAAAGAAAATTTTATGCAATATCAAAACTTGAAAAGGCATAAAAATTCGAAGATTTCTCCCCTACTTAAGGGTGCTTTCCGGTGTTCGGGGGACGTTGGCGATTTTTCTTACGACTTTTGTTGTGGAGACGAATAAAACTGTGAAAGAAAATTTTATGCAATATCAAAACTTGAAAAGGCATAAAAATTCGAAGATTTCTCCCCTACTTAAGGGTGCTTTCCGGTGTTCGGGGGATGTTGGCGATTTTTCTTACAACTTTTGTTGTGGAGACGCATAAAACTCCCAAAGAAAATTTTATGCAATATCAAAACTTGAAAAGGCATAAAAATTCGAAGATTTCTCCCCTACTTAAGGGTGCTTTCCGGTGTTCGGGGGATGTTGGCGATTTTTCCTACAACTTTTGTTGTGGAGACGAATAAAACTCCCAAAGAAAATTTTATGCAATATCAAAACTTGAAAAGGCATAAAAATTCGAAGATTTCTCCCCTACTTAAGGGTGCTTTCCGGTGTTCGGGGGATGTTGGCGATTTTTCTTGCAACTTTTGTTGTGGAGACGAATAAAACTGTGAAAGAAAATTTTATGCAATATCAAAACTTGAAAAGGCATAAAAATTCGAAGATTTCTCCCCTACTTAAGGGTGCTTTCCGGTGTTCGGGGGATGTTGGCGATTTTTCCTACAACTTTTGTTGTGGAGACGAATAAAACTCCCAAAGAAAATTTTATGCAATATCAAAACTTGAAAAGGCATAAAAATTCGAAGATTTCTCCCCTACTTAAGGGTGCTTTCCGGTGTTCGGGGGATGTTGGCGATTTTTCTTGCAACTTTTGTTGTGGAGACGAATAAAACTGTGAAAGAAAATTTTATGCAATATCAAAACTTGAAAAGGCATAAAAATTCGAAGATTTCTCCCCTACTTAAGGGTGCTTTCCGGTGTTCGGGGGATGTTGGCGATTTTTCCTACAACTTTTGTTGTGGAGACGAATAAAACTCCCAAAGAAAATTTTATGCAATATCAAAACTTGAAAAGGCATAAAAATTCGAAGATTTCTCCCCTACTTAAGGGTGCTTTCCGGTGTTCGGGGGACGTTGGCGATTTTTCTTGCAACTTTTGTTGTGGAGACGAATAAAACTGTGAAAGAAAATTTTATGCAATATCAAAACTTGAAAAGGCATAAAAATTCGAAGATTTCTCCCCTACTTAAGGGTGCTTTCCGGTGTTCGGGGGATGTTGGCGATTTTTCTTACAACTTTTGTTGTGGAGACGAATAAAACTCCCAAAGAAAATTTTATGCAATATCAAAACTTGAAAAGGCATAAAAATTCGAATATTTCTCCCCTACTTAAGGGTGTGTTCCGGAGCTCGGGGCTCGTTCTTGATTTTTCCTGTGACTCTTGTTATGAAAAGGCGTGATACTGCGGAAGAAAATTGTGTGCAACATCGAAACTGATAAGCATAGAATTTTTAATTTTTAACCCTAATTAAGGGTGGTTTCCGGGGTTCGGGGCACGTTGTCGATTTTTTTTACAACTCTTGTTATGGAGCCTAGTAATACTGCCAAAGAAAATTTTATGCAATATCAAAACTGGAAAAGCTACAAAAATGCTAAGATTTCACCCCTCCTTAAGGGTGCTTTCCGGTGTTCGGGGCTGGTTCTTGATTTTTTCTATGATTCTTGTTATGAAGAGGAGTAATACTGCGGAAGAAAATTTTATGCAATATCAAAACTGGAAAAGATACAAAAATTCTAAGATTTCACCCCTACTTAAGGGTGCTTTCCGGTGTTCGGGGCTGGTTCTTGATTTTTTCTATGATTCTTGTTATGAAGACGAGTAATACTTCCGAATAAAATTTTATGCAATATCAAAACTGGAAACGATACAAAAATTCTAAGATTTCACCCCTGTTAAGGGTGCTTTAATGCAGTCCAAAAAATTTTTGATCACGCCCTTAGTCGGTACGATAACTTTTTATACCTAGTATAATCATTTGGCTTTATCAGAAATAATTTTTTTTTTTTTTGAGATTTCGTTGCATTCCAACGATGCAAACTTCAACCGCATCGATTGGATTAGTTAACCTAACTAATCCAATCGAGAACTAATCGTGAATAGTTGAGGTTACTATTCGATATGGTTGATGCAACTAATTTTTTAGACATTGTGTACAGCAAATCGAAAACGTAGTTGCCACAACCAAACATTTCTTTCCGTGCATAGTTTCCAGTACCAATCAATATGATCGTCCCTCCTGGGAATTATATCGGTATAGTTCGACCTACTATTTTACCTCTATATTTTTCTCTCAGTGTACTTTTAATTTACTGTGATTATGATTCCGCAGTGTCATATCCTGAATGGCTAGAGCGTTTTCAATTATCGCAGTAGTAAGATCCGTCAATAGTCAGACGGTGTTTGTAATGTAATTGCCTTAGAGACTTCGTTGATCTTACAGTCTTTGCCGTTGTCGTAGTTGATGAAGGAAGGTTAGGTGCCTGATCGACACGACTGCCATTGGCATAACATAGCGTGTAGATTGGATACGCGGTGGTACCTCGAGGCTATTGCAACACTCTAGGTCCATGGACATGCGGCTCCGATCGACTGGTTAACCGGCACTCCAGGTGGTAGGGTCCAGTAGTTGCCGCCGCACCGAATGGACACTCGAACTCCTATTCAGTGGTGCGATATCGCGAGAGAGGCGAAGCTAGACAAGGGCTGTACTCATGACCTCCATTCTGCATTGGCATTTGCTACTAACAGCCTGGCACTAATGCTACTTCTAAGACCGTGAACTTCGGATGTATTTCACTGATATCGAATTTTGTACTCTTAATAAAAATATTAATTTCTTACACACCGAGAGAAAGTTTCCTTGATTCAAAGAAATTTCTTTAAAATCCCAACCTATGAATCATTTCATTGAAATCAATGCAATAATATACTTAAGGTAATACTATTTTTTCTTTGGATAATCACAAAATCAATTAAATGTAGTAACATTGAATTAAGGCAAGTTTTTCTCAAACCAGAGAACCGTTTTTCAACATGTTGAAGCAATGAAACGTTTTCTTTGAATCAATGAAAACGTTTCCTTGATTATGCTCATCAAGTAAATGTTTCTTTATCGCAAGATTTCATTGGAAGCAAGTAATTATTTCATTGAAATCAAAGAAAAAAATGTAATCTACCTATTTCTTCAAATCAAGGAAATATTTTTATTAAAAGGTCACAACCACATTTTTCCGTATTTCAACCATCCTTGTTTATATACAACAATTTAGGTACTGTTCCTATCATGGGAACAATTATTCAATATATACGTTTCATTAGGAAAGTTGTTACCCTAAAGGAATTTTTCAGATGTAAAATTCATGTAATTCGTACTAGTTTCATTTCACCGCGTTTTCGCCTCCTTTTTTGTACGTAATAATTTCCATACTGTTCATATCATACGAACGACGGCGGGATATGCATTCAATTAGGAAAGTTATTACCGTAAGTGAATTCCAAGTTATCCAAGCGGAATCGTTCATAGAGATCAAAAGTGACAGGTCGCGAGTAGTTTCTAGTATAGCTACTCTGATTATTAGATGCAGTACAATATGCTTTGCAGTAACAGGAAACATGGACTACATTAGTGGTTGACCATTGCACTCAGTGTTCAAGACCGCAAAGCACATTTGCCTCTCCCGAGAGATATCGTACGCTGAACCATGGCATCGTTGCCCACCTCCAAACCTCCAAAAACCTCTGGACTAACTCGAAGCTCTTCCTGCAGAAACCCACGATACCCTCTCTACACATTCGTGTTCGTTGCCATTCAGTTTGCTAACTGATCAGATATAAACGGCACTCTGCAACTATTTCGGTTCTCCCGCAATGTAATTTCATGCGATGGAAGAAACCAGTTCTGGAGACTGTTATTCTAACTTTGTATACTATGTTATAGGAAATGTGGAGTATTATTGACGAATTTCAACACCGTACAAATTCCGCTGAATATTTGTTATTAAATGCCAAATATAATATTTAGCTTGATAGGGCTTTTAATCATTAGATTCCAAATCTTGAGTACTTAGTTCTACAAGTAAATTCGCGAAAGTTCATTGAGTGAAAATAAACAAACGTAAATCAATCAGAATGTGAATTTAAAAAAAAAGTAGTCATAAAGAGAGTAAATTTCTCAGCGAAGAATGCAACAATCGAGATGTAGTCTCTTTTTTTTTCTCGTCCGTCACACGCTTTAGTTTCGGCTATCTTCTCTCTGCGAGTTTCTGTGTTTCTGCAGGAGAAATTTGATGAAGTGAACGTTCAAGTGATATATACATCGCCAAGCTCTCGCTCTCTAGCGGTTTGGCAAAGTGCCTGCGGCCACGATTTATTTGCTTATATCTATGCTTGTCCTAAAAAGTATTATCTCCTTTGTTTCAGGTAAATATCTTGCGGCTCTTACCACGAGGCTCTCTAATATTTAATGGTCTATTGCTTGAAGAGATTGAAGTCCGTTGTAAGACGGTGAAAATGCAATTGGTACGTCTATTTATATTTTACTTTTTTTGTGGTAAGTCATCATAGAAGAAAGTAACGACAATGCAATATGAAAAAAAATTGTCACATGTTGACTCTTCACGCACGTTTCATTCAAACAAAATATCTAAAATATGGCTCTTTGAAGGTTTACAAAAGAGTCTAAAATATGTCGCCATCCCAATATAACCCACTGCATAACCCACGAAACACTTTTCTTTACGAAGCTACTGGCATTACACCGATTAGTTTAAGAACCCGCTATCGCTCCAAGCGATTCGCTACTAGTCAACAAAACAATATTGAACCACTATGTAGCCAATCTGTGCAAAATATAATACGTAAAGCCAAGCACCCAACCCATTACACATACCAATAGCTGATAAGTTTAACAAATGAAATGGAAAACTAAACCACTACTGTAACGTTATCTCATATTATGAATGTATTGTTAAGGATGTTCGACTGTTTCACAGTAATCAAATCAGTGCTAAATTTTTGTAATTGTTTCATTAAAGTTTAATGCATTAAATAAACATAGTAGAGAGTAGTTTGAATGGAAGCACGTATACTTAACCAAGAGAAAGATTAGGGGAGATGGGGGCAAAACGGGCATCACGATTGAAAATGACAGTTGGGGGCAAAACGGGCATCGTTTCAACTTTTTCGAACACGACTTTTTTCAATTTCCTGACATTTCTTACTTGAAAATTTCAGAAAATAATTGGTGATGTCAATAAAACAGGGAGGGAGACAAAACAGGCATCTCGGCTAAATATAAGTATCGGGGTCAAAATTGGTACCAAATCATAAAATGAGAATTTCGTTCTAATTGATTTCTTTATGATATACCGACTTTTTTTTTTCAAAGAATTAATTTTATTATAAAATTTTTGAAAAATTCATTTGACTATATTTTTTTTCTTTGCTCAACAAAGTATCGAAAAAAAGTTCTGAACGGATGGTTAAAAAAATTCTGATATGATGGAGATTATCAATTTGTTTTCATCACCAATTTGACGTATTTTCCGCACTTTCCCTATCTAAGGAACGTAAAAAACTGAGACAAATGGTTTTTACGAAAGTTGAAACGGTGCCCGTTTTGCCTCCAATCCCGATTTTTAATGGAGCTGCCCGTTTTGCCCCCATCTCCCCTAATAGTGCCGAATTTGCATACAGATTAACTAATTAACGTTACTTTCCAATCGGATACATTTTCGATCAGTTTTTTTTTTTCAAGAACAATCTATAATGTTTTTCCACTTTTGATGAGTGATGGCTCATTTTCTTTCTTAAAAGATGCTCTACAAATTGACCAGCTGGATATTTGATATTAGTGATCGTTCAATAATTATAGCCTGTTTTGTAACAAAAATCAAAATACTTTCATAAACAAATAGCTACAATTATCAAACGATCAATAATATCAAATATCCAGCCGGTCAATTTGTAGAGCATCTTTTAAGAAAGAGAATGAGCCATCACTCATCAAAATTGGCAAAATATTATAGATTATTCTTGGAAAAAATTGAACGAAAATGTATCCCATCGGAAAGTAACGTTAATCAGTTAATCTTTATGCAAATCCGTTTCTATTCATTTTTCTCTCAGTTAAGTGTACATGCTTTAATACAAATCAACGCTCCACTGCAGTTATTTAATGCATTAAACTTTAATTAAACAATTCCAAAAATTTAGCACTGATTTGACTAGTGTGACACAGTCGAACATCCTTAAGTCAAAGTAATCATGTCAGACACTGGTGTAAAATAAAACTCGGGCTGAAGGACTTCGGTCGATGGCCAATTGGCAACACCAACCCACCAAACTGTTATTGTCCATGCCATTAGTCTATGTCTCTTTGTGTGTATGTCAATAAATACATTTATTTCACTCAGTGCGTAGAACGCGGTTTTACGCACGCTTAGCGTGCGTCAAACATCGTTTAAACACCTCGTGAAATAAAATTTTGTACGATACTCATGCGAAAAACGTTGTCTTAACTCGTGTGATTGCAACACTCGCCTTCGGTTCGTGCTACAAATTCACACTCGTCAGAAAAAGTTTTTTCGCTCTCGTATCGTAATGTACTATTTACTACTACTACTCTAAAATATGCAACTTTTGAAGGTTTACAAAAGAGTCCAATATCTGGCATTTTTTAAAGTATGCGAAAGGTTCTAAAAACCTCATCTCCCTCTATAGAATCTAATTGGAAGTTTAAATATAAAACTGTAAGGTTCGGGCCCTCCGCAGAACCTTTGGAGGGTCATGACCTTATGCTAGACCGCCACATTTGGGTTCTAAAGACGGTCTAACTTTTAACTCAAGAGACACAGTCAGAGGTCGGTTATTATTCTAATAATGAGTTTAACGACTTCAAAAGCTTATGCTTCTTATGATAATCATCGGTTCGCGATTGGAATATAGTAGTTTTGTAATTGGCCACTGCAGTTCAGATTATCATATGCGATTTCGCAAAAATTACTACAAAAAATACCTCTTTTTAGGCTAGCATGTATAACAGGGACATGATTAAATTATCTCTTTTATGGTGTATTCTCCCAAGACACGTGAGTACTTAGGTGGTGTCAAGCTCAGGATCTTCGCCCGGTGCTTTGCAGCTGCTTGCATACTGCATAATCTGTCGAGCCTCTCGATTGCCACGAGTGCAAAGCGCTTAGCGCCGATTATTCCCATTAGGGGAGCGGATTTCAATACGTAGTCCATAATCGCTCTGAGTTCTAGTTAAATACCCAACACTATATTCACTGGATGCATCGGCGGGCCAGACATTATTATTGAAAGCGGCTGAATTTCCCTTCATGTTACAAAATATATACACCAACACATGTTTAGATGATCGCTTTAAGGTATAACGTAATCCGATCGTGTTTATATATATAACAAACGGAAAGGAGAAGGAACGGCGAGTTGGGAATGGCGTACGTATCATCAGTACCATTCGTTGGAGTCGATTCACGTGCAAAATATCCAAGTCGAGGCCGAATAATATGGAGTTTTTGAATACACTTTCAGAGGGCGCTGGCATCGAACAAAGCCGAACAATTGGGTACACATTGTGCCTGAGGGCTCCCGAAATTGATTCTTTTGATATATGAAGAAGGTAGAAAAAAGAAACTTTTAGGGCTAAACGAGTTTGTTTGCAATTTTCAATACACATGGAGAGAAAACGTACAGGCAAAATTACCATATCGGTTGAAAATAGGCCATATTTTTTATCGGGTAACTTCATAAAACGTCACAGCGACAAAATATTCGCTCAGACATTCGACGATCATCTATCCAAAATATCCAAATTTACCCACGACAAAATATCCCCGGGAAAAAAGATTATTATCATAATTCTCTTCTAAGAAAAATTCGGATGTTTTCGCATGTTCAGATTCTTTTTTTTTTTAGGTTAGTTAGTTTAGAAAGGCCATTTAAGATTATACTATAATTTACATAATATAATTTGACGTCGGAATATTTTGCCAGGGATTATTTTCTTCATGGACATTTAGTCGTCGATATTTGATCGGGATATTTTGTCTAGCATGTAATAATTTGTATGGTACTGAAGAATTTTGTTTTGTAAGACATTTTATTAGCGTGTCATCTCAATTACGTAAATTCGTTTGATAATTGCGATTACTTACTCCAATTAATAAATTGTAGACAAAGCATAAATATGATTACCGTCTAATACGTCGAGTTATCACACGCTCGTAACGTAACGAACGTCGCTTGCCTGTGGCGTGAAATCCATTGTACAGTGTGTCATACCGAGCACACAGATATACACACAGGGAGAAGCTAGTTCCGCGATCAATCTTCGTCGCGAGCAAAATCTCCCTCTCCTACCCTTTCTCTCTCTCTCTCTCCCTCTCTCTGATCAGAACGAGCTGCATGTGCTTGGTGCTCGCGGTGGTAGTGCAAGCTGTGGCGAACAAGCCTCGATTAATTCAGCGATCGCATCGATTTTGCGTACAGGGAAAGGGAAGGAGGTATGGGGTACAGAGAGGCGTCAGAGGTCGTTCATTCCCGTGGCCCGATCACCGTATCACTTTTACATTGATGTATCTATTTTATTTTTCCTCGTGATCAACGTGATCGTGTCAAGTCCTCACCAGTGAATAAAATGACAGTAATTTCTCTGTATCACTATATGTTATAGAATATAAACATTTTTTTTATTTTCCTGAAAACTGTCAGTCGACCGCACTGTCGAAGTCGATCGAAAGTTTGAAAAGCTGAGATAAATTCTCTGTGATTAATGGTAAGAAGAGGAATTTATCCATCTCCCCACCCCTTTTCTTGTTCCTCTCCTTCTCTTTCGCTCCATCTCTCTCTCTACGGGAATCGATAAATTCTCATCGTAGTTGCTAGCCCTCTGTGTGGCTTCCGATGCAGAATGTAGCGCAATGTAGAAGGAACTAGAGGAACAGAGACACAGGGATTTTAGAGGCCAGAACTAAGCCCAGCTTTCGAGTATTCACGTGAAATTTGTAATCGTAGACACTTTGAAAGTCGCCGTTTCTACGTTTGGCCCTGGTGCAATTTGGCCGTCACGCTTGTGAATATTATCTATGAGATTGCACCGACAATTTTGGTCCTTACAACCAGCGAAGGTATATTTATACGTCAGCTTTTGCTATTCGGTTAACATTTCCACTCGCGGAAGCGAATAACGCCGCGGGGAGAAAAGAGCGGTGAGCTCCAACAAATCAGTGTAATTTTCTATGCACCAGTAAGTTTCTGTAGTGACCACCAACATCCAGACTGTAAAATTTGTTTCGAATTATTATGTTCGACAAAACTCGAGTGAACTTTCCTGTTGAAAACTTCGGCGATCCAATATGTATTACCCATAGATTTACTAAAAGACGTCGCTTGAGGGGGCCAAGTTAGCAACAAAAAATTTGCGGTTAATTGTATTTATTTAAAAATACAATTGACTATATTTATAAAATTCATTGTATTTATTTAGAAATACAGTTAACTGTACAATTGAATGGTTTTATACCAGTGTGGATATAATATCATGAAAATCTAAAACAAAGTAAATGATTTGCAGTTAATTATATTTATTTAAAAATGCAATTGATTACATAATTGAATGCCCGCGTAGAAAACAAGAATTTCGCCGAGATTTTTTAAAAAGATTCCCGGCGAGATCTTTTGTTCTACGCGGGTGGTTTCAGACCATTCTGGGTATGCTATCATGGAAATTAAAAAAAAAAATGTTCACAAATCCAAAGCTACCTCCACGAAGCGAAAATATGTCAAGGGATTGAATCAACAATTTACTTGCTTCATAACTGATACCAAAAGCCTGTGACAATTTTTTTTTTTTTAAATTCAAACGCCGTGTGCGATTGGCGGTGAAGGATATACGTTCACGAATCAGGGCCGCGTGCTAGCGACAAAAAGAAAAGCACAAAGGTTGCCACAGCCACAGAAGCAGAACACGAAGAGCGCGGCGGTTGTAGAAACAGCAGCCAGAACACAAAGGCCATCTCTCAAAATCCCGAGTTCACGGGTATAACGCTCCCACGGACCGGGATGCTCGCTTGTCCAGCAGCAGCAGCAGCAGCAGCGTCTGCCACGTTTTATCGGGGCACCGTTTATCACCACACCGGTATAGCCAGACAACACAACGTAGCGAAGCTTGCAAGCGAGCCGAGTGTTGTCCTCCCTTTTATCGTACCATGTATTCTCTCTTTCTCCCATTTCTATCCCCGTCCTTTCGTTCGTTACCCACGTGCACTGCAGCAGAGAAAACAGCAGAGCCAACGACAGAGAAAACCCAACGGAAACAAGGATCATCATAACTCGGTAGCCTTTTCCACATTTCTCGTTTTCCGCTGCTCATTCCTTCATGCCATCAAGAAGCGAACATATATTTTGTGGTTCCTGGTGCAATATAAAACCAGCGCTTTGGTGTCCGAAGATAGTTCGACCTTGTGGATGAGGAACATTTTCATGAACGTATAAGTTTGACGATCTGGTCTTCGGGGGGGCAACAAACGATTTTCGTTTGCCATCTGGGACCTGACACCCATTGAAACTTTGCCGTGTTGTGTATACAGAGGACAGCGCAGACTCCATGCAATCTCCCATAATGCCGAAGAGACACGCTTGCATCCGCAAAGTGTCTCCTATAAACTGAGAAGCTCAGGATGTTCTATCCTGACGTTCGGTAAAACGAAATGGTTGAAGTATTTTTATGTATTTACAACTGTGGGTCTTTTGGCATTCTGCTAGATATTACGTATTATTCTCACGTTTAATCCCGTCATTTTTCGCCGACGTGCATAATTTTAGAGCACCGAAAAAAGACTTGGTTAAATATGCGCTAGCTGATTAGTTGATTGGGCCAACCAAGTTCATTGTAGTATGACTAAAAACTTAGTTGGCGTTGCAAAACTTTAGTCAACTGAATTCCTATCGATTAAGCCAAGAGGACATCGCATGTTGATGAAGGAGAGAATATATGTAAAAAATAAATAAACACTTTCAATAAATAAGTAATTTCCGTTCATAAATTATAATTTGTCAGTATTTATCGCGCTTTTCAACATATAATTTTCATTCTCTTCACAAAATGTTATTCTTCGAATCAAAGTTACAATTTAATATCGCTTTCAAATCATACTCATCATCACCACAATATTTGGAGCGGGCGACAAATCGATGGCTCATTTCTCTCTGGGGGAAAACTGGTGGATTAGCCGAAGAAAATACGAAAAATGTGAAGTCTCCACGTGGATTTGCCGGGAGGATCCAGCAATGAGGTCTCGTCTTTGGTCTCGACAGAAGAGCAGAAGTGTCTTCGTGTTCAAGAGCGTTCGGTGTCCACTCGGTCCCCAGAGAGAAAGAGGATGAGTACAGTACAGTACAGTGAAAAGTACGAGAACTATGAGAATTTCTAACATATACATAGAATTTTTTACCATATTTCGTGGTAAAAATACTCGTAGACGGAGAGAAAACTTTTGTTGCATCAACAAATCAGTTGCTAATATAGTGACAGCAAAGCCTTATTTCTTAGCCTAACAAAAATTATTTGCTAGGCTTGTCAAAAAATTTGCTAGACCAGCAAAAAGATTTGCTACGCCAGCAAAAAGATTTGCTACGCCAGCAAAATTATTTGTTAGGCCAGCAAATACATTTTCTAGGCCAACAAATACAGTTTGCTGTCACTATGCTAGCAAATGATTTTTCTCCGTGTAGTTCTCGTACTTCTCCCCTGTACCAGGAATTTCCCATACTTTTAACTAGAAATGTGGTAAACAGATCCTCTTTCCGTGTAATTGTCTCCTGTACCTTGAGCTTCACGTAGCGCAAGCGCACTTGATATTCGTCCGACATCGCAGGCGCGTGGTATCGATCATTGATCCTTTTCGACCACTGTGTCAAGGATAGCCGCACGTCCATTCAAATTACCTATCTCTGATATCGCGTCTTACAGAGTAACCAACAACTTGGTTGTCCTAACTAATTAATCGGCCGCCGAATATTTACCCAAGCCTTTATTTGAGTGAGGAAAAATGAAATGAAATGATGTGTTTCCATCTCTTCTCTCGCGGGGTAGCGCAGATATAATAGAAGCTTATTCTCGACATGAAGATACCGACTGTTGCTGATCGATTCTTCGTCAAAGTTGAGCTTAGAACCTGGCAGGATATCATCAAGCCCGGTGACATCGACACTCAATTGCGTCCTCGAGAAATGTAATAAAAGGTACTATTTCAGAGCTGCGCTGATGGTTTGACGAATAAGAACGAGAAGGAGGATTAAACAACATGAAATACGATACAAATAGCTGCGAAGAGATTGAGATGACAGACCAAGACAAGAAAGAGATCAAGAAAAAAAAATAAGGGAACCAAACAATTCCTCGAAGATATCCAGTACGTAGTACATCGAACGATTCATCAAAGACGTTGTCATGCTCTTCACGGAAAAAAGCGAAAGCAGGTATAAGTATGAAATGCAATATAGCTGGGCTGAGTCGTTATCTGTGTTCCTGAAGCCACGAAGGGTATCGAAAGCAGCAAAGCTGGAGGGCAAAAGGGAGTAAAGGAGGAAGAGAGAAGATGACAGCATTCCGTTCAATATTGCAACTCTCTGTTTATTACAATTGGTTGGGAACGATGCTTCCAGGATTCTAGATTTCCCGTCTGCTATATTTGTACATATCGGTATATAGCATCTATTGCAGTTTTCGTCCACACTTTCTCCGCAGGCTGAATGGCAAATGCCATCCTTTCTGTACCATAATACGCTGCACTCGAAAGCCCGGTAGCGGCTGAAATGCGAAAAGAGAGAAAGAGAAAGGGAGTAACAGCTATTTAATAACCAAACTTATTCCATTTCCCCAGGCATCTTCCTTCTTCGACTCTTCCCGACTTTGCCATTGTCTTCTTCATCTCCTCGTCGTCCTGCGGGTTTCGCCTGTTTCGCATTTGTCTGCCGTCTTCGTCTTTCCCATCAACGAAACGCTGCTGCTTTTCCCGGACGAGGAGAAGACGACGAGAGGCGCCAATATCTTTTCCACCAAGGGCTTGCCATAGCAGCAGCAGCAGCAGCTACAGCTACAGCTACACTAGTGCGCCACGAGGCTGCAGGCAGGATGTAGGTACGCCCGTACCTACCAACCTCTCGAAAGCTCTTGAGCTTTCGGGTAGCGGGAGAATTCTTCTTTCGCGACCTACTTGTTTATAGCGAAAGAGCGGGATGGCAGTCTCGCGTCTATTCGTTGGAAAACATTCGCGTCTACGCCCTAGCTGAGAAGAATCTTCTTGCCGAGAGTTCCTCGCGCTCGCTCTTGTATTTATCTACCGTCCTCTCAAGCCCTTATTTTTTTCTGCTTCATCGTTTTTCTTTGCATCACTTTTTTTTGCTCCTTTCTACCCGTCTGAGACGTGAATACGTCTAGAAAATGACTTCAAAGCAATTCCTACTTTTTCATGAATGCTAAGCGACTGGGGATTCTGAAGTTGTGATAGAAATTACTTTGCGATGACCGATTCGCATAATCGGAAAGAAACAGTATATATTCAACACGATATTGTTGAATACGACGATCTTGAGAATTGGAAAGTTGTTGAGAAAAAATTGCATTTCAGGTGCGTTTTACAGCAGTTTTATGCAGAGCTTATGTAAACTCGCTTTTGCTTCCTCTTAGTGGATGCTTTATTTTCGGGAATTCTTCTTTTTGTTGGGATTTTCATGTCACCGAACTCAAAATGTCAAAAGTCTGTGTACACTTCTCCAGATATTGATACACTGAGAGAAATTAAGATGGTACTGGTAACTAATCAGTGATAATTATATTTTATTAGTCCAGGTGACTATTTTTGTAGTTACATTAACTACGTTACTATTAATGTAACTACGAAAATATTCATCTGGACTAATAAAACATAATTATCACTGAATAGTTATCAGGACCATCTCAATTTCTCTCAGTGTAGCAGGTTTAAAAAAATGCAACGATGTGTATCCCAAGAACGGTTTTGCCAATCAACCTGATATTTGACCCACAAGTAGAGGATTTATACTCCTTTGCTTGTAACCATATACACAATAATTGAATCATCTTATCAAAAAAGTCTGTACGTTGTGCACCTACCGCAGATTTTTAACCAATGAGCTACTTAGTTTGTCACAAATAAAATGATGATTAAGGATGGCTGGTATTAAATTTGAGCTAAATCTGTAAAGTGGTTCGGATTACAACCACTTCGAGTAGTACAGCTCAAATTTTCGACAGGAATGAACTAATACAAATTAAGTGAAGATCGAAAAAAGGTTTCAGATTGTATAGCAATTTGAATTTAACCAGTTTAAACCGCTTCTGTTTTTGACACATCGAAAAAAAACGGACTGAAACTTTAGACACGCACGTAATAATGCGACTAAGAAAGGTGAAAAATGAGGAAGGAATGTGCAATATCTGACTTTGCAAAGTTTGTTCTTTCATGTTGGACATTTTTCTAGATGCAATTACTGAAATAAAATGTACTTTCGAAAAAAATACATTGCTTTTATAGAGAAAATATAGAATTTGTTAATAAAATTCTATTGTTTTCTACATGTTTCGAAAGTGGTCTGATTAACGTTGACAAAGATTCTTTGACAACTAGTTTTTCCTTCATTATAGCAAACATTTTACTCTGACAGTTAAAGGACTAAATAAAATTTATCTTGAGAAGTCAAGATACGGTAGTTGACGGATTAATTTTCTTTTGGAACTTTATATCATCGCTGGACTCTCAATTTTCAGTTTTCACTATGGAGATGAAAAGAAAGAGGGCGTCCGCTTCTGTTCATCGACTGAGCTCCATCTCGGCCTTCTACTTCAGCTGCATTTTATTCGTAGGACTTTTCTTTTTAGCGCCTTCCCCCGGAATAAATTGCATCCGGTCTCGGAGCTCTCGCTTATAGCACCATATGCACGGTGGCTTCCTTGTTCGCTCGCTTTATATTGAAAAATTCTATTTACCTTGTTACGACGAGTATTTGCATTATTTTCGCGATACTTTGGAGACTCAATTAATCACGCGATTCATTTCAGTGGAGACGGTATTTTGATAAAGGCTAAAATCTAAAGGAGTATAAATTCTGGCAAGAGTAACCTCGAGAATCTAGTCATTCGAAAATTCAATGTTTTTAATTGAAACGAAACGTAAACTTAGGATTCCTTTATTTTGGTACATAATATGCAATAAATAATTATTCAATACATATAGCAGACTTTTAAAAATCCAGCCATGACCAAAGTTTCGTGATAAAAAAAAAATGTTGTAAGTATTGAACACTTTTCCGTATCAAAATAGAACTTTCGAAAAAAAAATAACTTTTTCAATTTTGAGGTGTAAAATAAAAAGGCAGGATGAATTCCTTATAGAATTTCACTTTTTGGTACATTTTTTCAGTATTTTTTCGATCAACGTTTGTAAATTTTACGATGGCAAAATTTACGTCAATCGCTAAAATTTATCACGAAAGAAACGATTTGCGTATACGTTGATAAATTCAAATATGAATGACATAAAACATGACATTTATTTTCAATGGTTATAACAAATATCGAAATAAATGTTCTCATTTTTTATATTCTTCGATCATAATTTTCTCATTATACTCAATGTCAAACAAATATTAATAGAATAGAACTTTTATTCTCGGCATTATCTTAATTGCAAAATATGAAAATAATGTTATCAAAGTACGAATCTAACTGTTTGCCTATAAAGAGCCGTATAAAAACGCATATTTCGACATCGAATTTCTCAAAAAAAGGTCGGTTTAAGATTATGAGCTTTTACAATAGCGAAATTGAGCACATAATCTGGAACGCAGATAAAAATTGTAGGCAGTATCTAATATACTACCAACTAATATAACCCTCCTTAAGAATAGCTACGTTGGCAGGTTAAAATTGCATCTAATAAAGATAAAACAGTATTTTAAGTGACAGCCGAATAATTTTTCTGTTTTAATATTAACACTGAACCATTCATTATTAGTGAAAGGATCACACCAATCAGCTTCAGCACTTTGAATTTCTCACACCGAGAGAAAAAGTTTCATTGATTCATAGAAATCTTTGCCAATGAAATGAAGTACTTGAATTTCAATACTATCTTTTCTTTGAATGATCTCCAACTCAATGAAAAGTAGTGACATTGTTTCGAAGAAACATTTCTTTAAACCAATGAACCTTTTTCATTGATTTCAAAGATATCGTCTCTGATTCAATGAAACCTTCTTCTCACCAGCTCAAAATTTCAAAAGCTATTTTTTCCTGAAGTACGCGGCAGATAAAGCTCAATTTTTTTGAGTATGTAAGGAAGTACGGCAGAAATAGGCTAAGCTTCTGGCTCCACGAAACTCGAAGCCGTTCGTTCGGGAGAACCGGAAAACAAAAAAGTGAGGTTAGGTGCGAGAGAGAGAAAACGGCTCTTTAAAACAATAAAACCGTTTCTTTATTATATGCTCACTAAGTAAATCTTTATTTACAGGCAATGAAATATTCTCTTTGAAATTCAAATGCACTATTTCATTGAAATCAAAGAAATATTTCGTTGAAATCAATGAAAAAAAAATCAATCCACCCATTTCTTTGGCGTCAATGAAATCTTTTCTCTCGGTGCAGGGTGGAAAAGAATCGATAAATCATATATATATTCCTTCATAATGGAAGACATCTTGCAAAAAGGACGTGTAGGGATAACGTTGGTACCACCGGTTATTATTCGTGAACAGCGTACATGGCATAAAGAGTTAAAGGGGGTTCAGGAGAATAATGAGGTGGATCGCAGATGAGCGAGAGCCATAGTCGGGGGGGTTTTGCTTGGGGAAGTTGCCACACGGCGGAAATTAGACCGCAAACTTCCTCGGAGTTTATGACGTTGGCGTGACTGTTTTGTTTACACACTGTGGCACGAGTAGTAGGCCTATCAACGAATTGCACACGTTTTACCGATATTCTGCATCACGGACTTACTCTTTGCGTGTTACGGTTAATTACAAATCAATTGTTCACCTAATTCGAGTTCAACGACTTAACATGAAATTATACACAAGGTATGACTTGCAGATAATTTCACTTGTTAGTACCTTATGGATAATTTCTCTCATAAATATCCCGTGTCTAACATCGCTTATTATCTTGCGTATTAATATGATTACATTTTCGAATGATCAAAACAGGTTCTGCAACATCAAAACTTGTCAAAGTGTATGAAGTATGAAAGTACTATAAAAAGGAATATAATTGAGCCTCATTTAAGTATAATGTCAGTATTATTTAAATCAATACGACAAAATTTTCATAGTTTCCATTTTATACCGTTTTCATACTCTTTTCATACTTTTTTTTCTCGCAGGATTTGTCATCAATTTATCCGCGCGGATAATTTCGCTTATATATTTAATGTATAATTCCGTTAATTAATACATAGTATATTAATAAGATCACATTTTTCAACCATTAAAATAATACGACAATGTAAGAACCCGACAAATAAAAAATTTTGCCCTCTCAGATTTTCTCAGATTTTCTGTCACATGTCCGAATGTAAGAGGCAAATGAAACGACAGAGATGCTAAAGAAATGGCAAAAGACGCCAGTAGAAAGAAGCGCCGTGCTCTGCTCGCTTCGGTTTCTGCGGAATCCAATTCTGCGGTGTAACATCGTCCGCAATTTCTCGCTTACAGAGGTTTGGTTTGGACGCGGGAGAGGAAAATACAGAAAGGAATATGAGGAAAAGAGTCGGAGAGATAGGAAGGAAGGAAGGAAAGACTCTTCTACGATTCTGCAAAAGCACGTCCAGCCCTCGAAGCGAGAGAAAGGCGATGTCTTCTCCTCTCATCCAAGTTCGAGCCTTCGTGCGGTATGACGGCGACTGTGGTGGTCGCAACCATAGCCCAACCTCTTCCATCCCTTTACAGAACTCTCCACTGAAGCTGGAAGAAATCGCAAGCGCGGAATACTCTCGCACTGCTCGGTGAATCGCTTTTCCTTCGGGAATACAGATCTCCCCGTGGTGATAGTGACCGTAGCTCAGCGCGTTGTGAAACGCCAACGTTGGTCGATACAACGGCAAACGAAATGCGTTCTTCCTGCTTGAGGTAAACGGGAATAAGAGAAGAAGAAAGAGGAAGCTGCTTTCTTGGATTCGTCGACGTTAATCCTCTCGATTCAGCTTATTACGCCAGAATGCTGCTTCGAAACCTCTCTTAGTAGCACTGCTGCTACGCTCGGTGAAGACATTCTTTTGTCAACGACCCAGCTTTACAAGACCAAGCTGAAGGTAGCTTTAATGGAATAAAGAGGCTGGTAAGAGGTTGCTACTGTCGCACGCTTTTCCAGACCTTCGACTTCGCTCGGTTTCTAACTGTGCGATTATGTGATAACAATTCTCTGCAAATTCTTTCACTTAAATTACATTCGCATAAGTGATTATATTAGATACAAATTGGCGAAGGGTTTTTTTTACATTTTTTTATTTCTTATTTTTTTACGCATGGTAACATGGCAACATTGATGTTATTCCTGTAAGACTAGAATTAGGAGACAGCTGAATCATTTCTAAGCAAGAGCAATTGGCGAGAGGCCTAGAAAATTCGTGAAATTCCATTTTTTGCCAAAGTATCAAAAAAGTTTGAATTTATTTTTTGATTTTTCTTTTAGACGCTATATCAATGTATTTCGACCCGCAAAATACATTAATTTTGCCGAGAAGTAAAAAATTTGACGATACGACCGAAAAATGGTGTAGTTCTTTCAATTTTTGCGTATTTCTGTTAAAATGTATAAAAATGTTCAGTAGTAATACCACTAGTGCTTCAGAATTATCGGATATTTTCCGATAGCTTCGTTGCCTAGGAACGAATGTGTCAAACTTTGCAGGTTTAAAATCCCGAGTGCGAAGCCCGAGGGATTTTTCTGCAAAAGATGACACACTCGTTCCTAGGCAGGGAAGCTTGAGGAAAATATCTGATTAATTTTGAAGCACGAGCGGTATTTAACGGATTATTTTTCCCTCTCGGACTTCGGTCAATCAGAGTGCAGGAAAGAGCATCTGGATATTTTTTTAGAGAAACTTTTTCGAAGCGACTCATTTTTCAATCACGTTTAAAGTAACCCACTTTTTTGATGTCACATAGAATAGTTAGCGTGAAATTCGCCGAAAATGAGGAGAGACATATGAAAGCTCATCGGAAATTTTTAAGAAATTTCCGATATAAAACTGTTGGGTAGCTTCAAACACTGCGCTCTGATTGGCCGAAAACCGAGTGGAAAAAATAATCAGTTGTAATACCATTAGTGCTTCAGAATTATCGGATATTTTCCGATAGCTTCGTTGCCTAGGAACGAATGTGTCAAACTTTGCAGGTTTAAAATCCCGAGTGCGAAGCCCGAGGGATTTTTCTGCAAAATTTGACACACTCGTTCCTAGGCAGGGAACCTTGAGGAAAATATCTGATTAATTTTGAAACACGAGCGGTATTTAACGGATTATTTTTTCCTCTCGGACTTCGATCAATCAGAGTGCAGGAAACAGCATCTGGATATTTTTTTAGAGAAACTTTTTCAAAGCGACTCATTTTTCAATCACGTTTAAAGTAACCCACTTTTTTGATGTCACATAGAATAGTTAGTGTGAAATGCGCCGAAAATGAAAAAAAAACATATGAAAGCGCATCGGAAATTTTTAAGAAATTTCCGACATAAAACTGTTGGGTAGCTTCAAACACTGCGCTCTGATTGGCCGAAAACCGAGTGGAAAAAATAATCACACAAATATTTCCAGATTAGCAAACAACAGAAAAATCCCATCGTTAATTTCTTTATTAGATCATGATCTATCCACTTATAGACAAAAAACAATTTGCAGTTTGTACCGATTATAGATAGTAACACTATTGGGTAATATGTAGCATCGAGAAATATTCCGAAGAATAACGTCATTTCGTTTTGCTACCACGACAGGTCGATGTATATCAAACTCTAGAAATACCTGAAAGCGAGGAAAATTTTCCTCTCTCAATTCTCCTGCTGTCGAGTGTTGAATAGCAGAAATGCGTGATGCGTAACCGCGTGTACTCGCTGCAATGACGTGTGCGCTCTCGGGGCGCGAGTCCGAATCTGTGACACTACCATCATCATCCACCGTAGCACAGTACGAGCTCTCCAGCACCGAGTACATAAATTATTTCCGGTAATTTCCAATTGTCGCGGTATCGTAATTCATTTTTGATGAACAGCAGGTGCGGTAGGCTGGCGAAACCCGCGCAACGTTCGCGTGCATAAATAATTTTTGGTGGGCTTGTCATCTGCGCTGATGCATTCTCGTTGCTCATTCATTCGCACCGGTTCCCAAAACCCGACAACAATCCTAATAATGAAATATCGTATTGCGCAGAGAGAATATTCGGAAATTATCGTGTTCCAATTACCGGAATTTTCATAATTACATATTTTCGTAACGGATTTTATAATAAATAAAGTATGCGAGGAGTATAGTATTTGCAGGCTGCGAAATGCTCCCTAAATTCAATGGCGTTACACATTTTATTACTCATGTAGCAGCCGCAGTTGCGAGAGTAATGGCCAGGAGTGGAGGCTTCGAAATCGCACGCGGGGAGTCAAGCTCGTAATGTGTAAATTATTCTGTTGCAGTAGCTATACTATTGCCATGAGGAGTTTCCCCGCCCTGACCACCCTATCGCGAGTTTGCTCTCGATTTTATGGTCCATACAAATATGTCGCGGTTAATTTGTAACGCCGCGAGCATAGCGTGAGTTGTACTGTTCGTATTGACCAGGTACCCATATTCAATGCCTATTTTAATTGCCGCTCGAATCAATGTCGAGTTTTCAATTAGTTTCTGCCATGTTTAATGTATGTTCCATATTATAAATATCTTATGTCAAAATAATAACTACACCTTAATGCAATTAACGATTTTTTAAATACATTTATTGTATGCAGAATAACGTAACACCCAATAATACCTATTGTTCCTCATTAATTCATTTTAATTATCGAAACAATTAAGTCCCGCTCAATTATTGTTATTATTTACACAATGGTTCAAATTTCGGTTCACATTCTGACTTTTGATTATATTTATTTTTAGCATTATCACGACTTAAATTGCAAGTGGCATAAAAAGTTTCTGAAGTTAAGGCATTTATATGTGTTGAAAGCTGAAAGCCATATAATGATTTAGTAAGATTAACTAATTTTAATGTGTTTAATAGAAAGTAACAAAAGAAGTTTGTAGAATTAACACTTTTTTTCCAAAAACACCATAAAATATTTCAAAAAATAAAAATGCAAAATTTCAAACCATTTTTTTAACCTTTCCTGAAAAAATTCTATTGAAACTACAGTAATTTCAAATTAGTTTTAAATTATGCCAAAGTTTACGAATTTGCAAAAACTCTACTTAAATTTTCATAGCATTGGCAATTTCTTTTTTTTTATTTATCTAGTTATATTTAATAAAAAGATTATTTTGTTTCCAATATGCTAAAATATTTCTACAAAATTTCCATCAACTTATCGCTTAAAGAAACAAATAGAGTAAAACTAATGAGATCATTAGAACCCTTTTTTCAAGCCTTGCACATTGCTCCCTCGTTTTTTCACCTTCCTGAAAGCTCCCTCTATCAATCAGCCATTTGCAAGAGGCTCTTGCACCCCTTCGTATTTTAATACCTCGTAATAACTCCGATATGCATGTAGATATATTAGCAGGATATTCCTTCTCGACGTTGACAATAACGATCAGATATTAATCAACTTGCACTGATGAGTGAACGATGCATGCAGACTGAGTGATAGGTATATGCCTATTAGAATGTAGCAGCCATCAAGCATGGACTAAACACAAAAACATATACGTCCACATCTATATGACACGTATATAGCGAACGGTGATAGAGTGTTTGGCCTAGGTACGGGACGGACATATCTGACAGTCATATCTTTATTGTCTATAGAGCTATAGAGTGTGCAGGGGATCTACGTCTCGTTTCTCACGAAGCGAGAGTGAGTGGGGTCGTGTACACTGTACCATATGTACCTATATAAATTAAACGTACATACAGTAGCGAAAACCGGGGCCAGTTGGCACACTTTTGGTTAGCCATTTTTATTTTATTTTTCTGTAAACGTATTGAAATACGAATATAAGAATTGTGCTTTACAATCTATTGGTGATGTGCACAATTTTCAATAATTTATAAGACTTTGGGTATTAGTGGTAACGAATAATTTATAAATCAGCAAAGTGTTCCAACTTACCCCACAGCATATAAACGTATGGATAACCACATAAAATGCATATGAATGTAAGGATGATAACATTTGCTTATCCACAAGAATAAATCGTTGCTTTATTTTCAATATAAAAAAAAATTTCTAATTCTCAGACAAATAGTAATTTCTACATAATAATAGAAATAGAAAATAGGTTGAGAATTAGAAAAAATTAATCACCTAGGAACACCTTTCAATCCATGGAACTGAAATTTAACAGCCTTTTTGATGGAACCATCGTCGATATTTTTTATTTTGCATTCCCATCCAATTACATTATTTTATGGAGCTGAAAGGGCCAATCTGGAAACAGAATAGTCGTTATTGACACCCAAACAGTAATTTGGAATAAAGCCCATGATGCAATGTAGCGTTGCAGTAAGCGAACTGTTTCCCTCGGCATATATCCATATTCAATGACAGAAATGCATATTAGAATCGCATATTATAGGCTATTTCCAATGTCACAACTTGCCCCACCGTATAATCTTCGATTCAACGCATGACTTCTCGGCGTATAAGCCACCAGATGACATCTACCTAGGCTTCAATTGAAGGTAAAAGTACAAGCTACAAAGAAAATAATTATTCAAAGAGCCCCTCTGAATGATAGCTGTATGAAACAATTTGCAAATCAAAAACAAAATTTATTTTACGTTGCTTAATTTATTATTTTATTTTCTCAAAGTTTTTAACTATATGTCGTGTGTCATATGTCGGCAAGTTCACGATAAGTTGTCATTTCGTACACTGTACAATTTTTAAAAAAATTAATATATCGGTTATAAAGCTTGGACGCATATATACCGTAAATTAATTTTCAAATGCATTCGTCATTGACAAATACAATATTCGTATATTAATATGAAGATTACAGTACTAACGCACTATAATTTTCAAATGCCAGTATCGTAGAATTTTTATACTATTCTTAAATTTACAATAAAAGTATATTAAAATGGAATTCATAAACCCGATCCGTAAATCTCATATCATTTGGTATATTAATTTTACTTGCATTTTTAACAGTGTACACGGGGTGGGGATCAAAATAGCGAATGGTTAAAATAGCGAATTTCAAAATAAGGAACGTCTGAATCTAGAATGGCCATCATTATGAAATTCGCTATTACAGCCATTTGCTATTTTGATCTTTTGCTATTTTGACCCCCAATCTTATTAAAATACAATCAAAATAGCGAATGGTCAAAATAGCGAATTTCATAATGATGGCGATTCTATATTTAGTCGTTCGTTACTTTGAAATTCGCTATTTCGACCAACCAAGTAATTTGTTAGGCTACCAATTTGTTGGTTGGTCTAACCAAGTCACTTGGTTAGTCTAACCAAGAAATTGGTAGCCTAACCAAGAAATTGGTCGGTCTAACCAATGAATTTCCGTGCACTTGAGCTAAATTAAATTTATTTGTCGCAAATGAAGCTCGCTGATATTTGTTAATAGTTAACGAATCTTATTTGGCTCAAGTGAGATTCAATAGGAATAACTAAATGGTTAATTTCGCCATATTTAACCAAGATTTGTTAACTGTTAACAAACTTCTCTCAGTGTATTCTATTTCCCTCACAATTCAAATGATAGTCTCCACGATTCGACTGGTCGTCCCAACAATTCGAATAGTAGTCGCAACGATTCGAATGGTAGTCCCAACGATTGGATTGGTTACACTTACTAATTTCGTGGGAACTAATCGTGAATAGTTGCGGTTACTATTCGATATGGTTGAGGCAACTATATTTTGAGACATTGTACAGCAAATTGGAAACGTAGTTAACACAACCAAACATTTCTTTCCGTGTATGGTGATCAAAACATTAAATTGCCTAAGCATTACATGAAAGGTCCGAATTTTAACGTGTGTGTTTCAACTAGCCCTGGTCTCCCCAACGTAGAGAGTAATATATACAGGGCTCACGGACACTTGCATTCGTGTCACGCGGCATGGCACGTAATGTATGGGACAAAACACGCCCCCGATCGCATGCCGCCACGCGTGCGGCAGCAACCCCGTTTCTACACTCCACAGTTAGCCACTGCTGCTCGCCCTTGTTCCCGTATATCGTATATATACTGGAGGCAGGAAGTGAACGTCGAAAATTTCGTCACCATAGTACAAGCCGAGTTCCACTCGATGAAACAACCGCACCTTTCCCATGACACGCTTGCTCCTTTCAACGTGGCTCCGTCCTTCCGTTTTTTTCACTATAGCAAAATATGCTACCTTGTGTGTATATATATATATATATATAGCTACTCGGGTTGTCTATTCTTTAACTTTTGTTCACAAGAACTTTTACCAGCTAAACGAGGTTGTATACCTTATTCTATAGTAACAGAGCTCAGGTATATATACATAGGCGGTAGAAATATAGTTACAAGAAAAATCTTGCGTGCTAGAGTCAAGGCTCTTCAATTATGAACCCGCTACTCGGCAAGCGCGCCAGAAGCATCGGGTTAAAGGTGAAGTACCGGCACGGGGCATGTAAATTGAAGCACACCCCAATGGTTTCCCGTTTTTTAAAGAGACGTCCGGATCTTGTCTATCCTTTTCCCTATTTTCTGTCCTTCTTTCTCTTTTTTACCTCCTGGATGAGCTTGTTCCAGTGGATTTTTTTTTTCTCTCCTTTTTTTTCATATTTTATAGAGAGAACGACCCTACGGTGGAGTTCACCCTCGTCGATACTCGCCGAGGAATTAAAATTGGCACACCAGCCTCGATAAAGTTTTGTCCCCGTTTTGTGCTCGTCTCGCGCGTCCCAATTTCTCGTTTGCCTCACGAATCGTCCAGGGCCCAATTCCCCGCTCGTTGCTAGGACAGAAAAAAAAGAAAAAAAAAAGAATATGCGCATTGAGTTCATGGACTACTGTCCTGGAGCAAACTTCGTTCGGAACTCGTGTTGTACATGCATATACATACGGATCGTGATACAACTTTTTTTAAATTTTTGTTCATTTGCTTTTTAATTAGTTCCTCGCTGTTATTTTAGTCGGCGTACACTCATCTACTTATTATCAGCTTTAAAAATATTGCAGCGGCGACTGATTGACGAATTAAAATATCTGCAGAGCTGCGCAGGCTGATGCTTGATCATGCTTGGGATTAAAACGAATCTTACTTAGGTTTATTTTCATGATTTTTGAAAATTATCTAAGAAAAATTCAATCGTCTGTTAGTCGAGAATCGCTCTATCAACCGAGTTTGAATTGGGCACACAAGTGAAGCAGCCGCTCCAGTTTCTTTGTTTTAATTGTTAAAATAGTGAATACAGATTTTGTCTTTTTGAATGATTTTGAAAAAAAAGCGTGATCACTCTCTGACTTTCATAATATTTCGGCTTTTTTAAAAATAGTTGTTCATAATTGCAGTTATGTTCAACGTTGTTTATTATTGAATTTGGCTGAAATCGGCAAAGCGACTCCGATTTTATGCCGTTTTGAATTTTTCAAAAAACTTACGTATTCATTTTCGCAAAACTTGAAATAGCGACCCAAAATTACGTACATGAAATAATATTCAATGTTGCTTGATAAATAATTTAGTAAAGATCGGTAAATAGGTTTGTATTTTATAGGAATTAAAAAAAAATTCTTTTGATTTTTTAATTTACTTAAAACAAGAATGCAAAGTGGAAAATTGCATATTGTTTCCTCATCATTCTTCACTTGTTACAAAACTTCCTCTACGAGAAAGCCAAAATCGATAAACATACTTCCTCATAAAAGTAGCTTGGTAAAAGTGAAAAATAATAACGAAGCAATATCCAAAGCTTATTTATTTATCACACGATCAACGTTGTGCACAGTTGTGTTGCATAGTTTCTATTCCTTTTTTTCTCCCCCCTTGTGCACTTCCGGCTTAACTAATAATCTTGTAATCTAAACTATTTTCGTATCCTCTAGGACAAGATCGCCTCACTGTTAGCAATTCAGCCTGGTGTAACGATAATCTAGATATAATAGCACCGAAATTTTATACTTCAAGGGCTTCCACACATGTTCCGCTTCTACATGTAAAACACACATTTTCATCAGCATAATTAACGGCATAATAACCAGGAAGTGGAAAGCATATAATAAAGTACCACCTACTAGGATCCCAACTGTCACACAAGCTTGCTTTTAATCGAGCGATGCATCTAATTATAAAGTTATGGCATTTGCATAATAGGGCTCGATAACAAACCCCATATAACGACTATTACGTGTAAATTATTAGGTAATAAACAGATGACAAAGTGTTGGATCAGCCTTTACCCTGAATTTTACTCGAAACTTTAAACAAATTTAGTAATTTTTTCCGTAATAAATTAACAAGTAAAAATTAGATTGTCATTCAAATTCAATTAATTCATGAAAAAAAAATCGGTCGAACCCCAAGACACTTACTATACATCACATTGTTCAAGTTCACAAACTTGAACAATGTGATAGAATATAATCTTCGTACTATTTTATTTAGGACTGTAAATAAATTTATATTTTTATTTTTAACTAAAAAAGTAAAAATAAAAACAAGGATGCAAAGTAGAACCTTGCACGCTTTCTCATTATTTTTCGCTTCTTACAAAGCTACCTCTATGAGGAAGTATGTTATTCAATTTTTGGCTTCCTCCTAGAGGAAGCTTCGTAAAACGCGAAAAATAATGAGGAAGCAATGTACAAGGTTCTACTTTGCATCCTTGTTTTAATTAGATAAATATACATGTTGTGGATTCGCTTTTTCTATTTCGTTATTACGTTATTTCGTGATTATTAGAGCGTTTCCGAAAGTGAATGTGATAATGTATATTTTTAAAAATAATTCAACATTACATAAAATCAAAAATTTCATACCGTTCGTCACTAAATTATACATATAATGACTGAATATTGTTTCATTTATATACAAAATTTGAGCTCGTTATCTTAAGCTTTGCAAAAGTTACAATAGAGCGATAATGTCAATTTTTTGAAAAATTCAAAACATCATAAAATATTAACGGTTCAACCGATCTTAACCAAATTCAATAGCGATCACCGGCGTATGAAAGCTCAAATTCATACCAATTTTAAGAACAATATCTCGAAAATTGAAAGAGTTATCGCGTAAACAGACATTTTTCAAAAAATTAAAAAACGCGTAATAATTTAACGATGAAGTGGATTTTAACAAAAATCTGTATGAACGATGAGCCTTGATCCCTCTATCTATGCTCCAAATTTCAGCTTGATATCTCAAGGCATTCCCGAGTTATAAAGGTTTACATTTTTCGATCGTGTAACATACACACACACACACACACATACAGACATTTTTTCTAAATCACTTTTCTCGACGTTTTGGCCCTGACATGTTGTGTACTGACATGAAAATCTCGAAAAAAAAAATTTTCATGAAAACAAAGCTTCCTCTATGAGGAAGCAAAATTCTATGGTTCGAATGGTATCTATGTATAAGTCAAATCTGCTGAACCCCAAGACGTTTACTATACCGCGGATCTTCACGAACTTGAACAGTGCGATGAAATACAATCTTCATCGTTTGAGGCGGTGAGTCGGTGAAGAAAGTGAAGAAGGGTGTTAAATATTCAAAAGGGGTGCACGAGAGACGGGTAATTGATGGTACTTCATCCGTCCGCCTCCGCAGCAACCTCGTGCCCCTTAGTTCATTCGGCGTTAAATGCGGCAAAGGGCTTGGGAAGGTCGTTGTGGCTGAGGCTCCAGAGTACTATAATTCATACATATACATATACTGAAACTTCACCCACATCGAGTGTGTTTCTCCGACTCGTGAGAAACGTACGAGACGCGCATTGCGAATAAGAAATCTTCGCGTTGCTGAATAAGCATTTGAAGGGTTTATTTCGTTGTGCGGCCCTCAAGAACCGTCTACGTATATTCTTTTATAGGCAGACTATTATCGAACTCACTGATCTCAGCCGAAAATTAATATATAGACCGTTCCAGACGAATCTCAAGAGATTAATTCAAAAGTGCTGGCATCCATCGCCGAATGGAGAAGTTCTAATTAAATCCCATAGCACGTTTATTAATCTACTATGAATTTTTTCGTGAAGAAATCTCAACAACGATTGAAATCCGGGGAGAATGTCGATTGTAATTACAGCGACACTCATAGAGACTCGCGAATACTCACAGATACTCAGAGACACTCATAGACACTATGTTATATATCATAACTCCCATAGGTGAGTATTTATAAGTCTCAGTTTTTTAAATGTGTGTGCGAGTGTTACTATTTGTGAATATTTGTGATTATTTTTCCCATCGGAACTTCAGCCAATAGAAACGACGCATTTGGCCTCATGTGGGGGAACCTAGTCGATTTTATTTCGGATATTTTTCGGATATTTCCTAAGAAGTTGCTAAGCAATAAAAACAATTTCTGAACAACTTTTAACTTGAGAATTCTTCACATCTGTCAAACTTCTAACGAGAACTAGAATGTGATCTGAAGAACGAGCCGAAATTCCGATGGAAAAAAAAATCCGACGAATACCCCTCGAGCTTCAAAATTAATCATGCATTTCCCTCAAACTTCCCTGCATACAAACAATCGTGTCAAGTTTTGCAGAAAATTCGCTCTTGGAGTATTGCTACTGAGTATTTTTCAGTATTCGTAAGTGTTCGTGAGTGTTCATGAGTATCTCTCAGTATTCGTGAGTGTCTGTGAGTGTTCATGAGTATCTCTCAGTATTCGTGAGTGTCTGTGTGTGTTCATGAGTATATCTCAGTATTCGTGAGTGTCTGTGAGTGTTCATAAGTATATCTCAATATTCGTAAGTGTTTGTGAGTGTTTATGAGTATTTCTCAGTATTCGTGAGTGTCTTTGAGTGTTCACGAGTATTTCTCAGTATTCGTGAGTGTCTGTGAGTGTTTATGTTATGAGTACTTCTCAGTATTCATGAGTGCCTGTGAGTGGTCATGAGTATTTCACAGTATTCGTGAGTGTCTGTGAGTGTTCATGAGTTTTTCTCAATGTTCGTGAGTGTCTGTGAGTGTGCGAATGATCATGAGTGTTTGTGACTAACGTTGCGTATATACGCTCATTTTGGCTAGGAATGAAAAAATTCTTTCAAGCAAAAGCGATTAATAACATATCCAGTTTGCAACTGACAGACCACTCGAAATAAGTATCTTCAAATCCCTTTTGATCATAGCCCTTGTGTGTCAAACGAACACTATTAATATACGTTGACATAGTCGCTAGACGCCGAATAAGAATTTCATATAGTGCACGACACGTTTGCTTTCATGTCGGAAACTCGCGTGACAGCGCCGATGAAAAGCATGGCAAAGAGACTATACCTATCATATTGAATGAAGGTGAAGGATCATCCGAGAAGGGTGCTCTCGGATTCTCTCTTTTATTGCGTCTACAAATTCGAGTGGCCGACACGTGGCTGCACGAACGTCGTGAAGGGACTTAATGTCAGTTGGAATAATAGCTTCTCCTAATACATACACATAATATATGAGCTATTTTATGTACATGTGCCTAGAGAGTGGGAATTAAAAGCTGCTTGGGTTTTTGGCCTTCCGTTTATACACTAGTGAATCGTTGAAGAGCTCAAAGAGAAGGTGCGTTGCAGGTGAGCGTGAGAATTAATTGACGTAGCCCTTAGGTACTTTACGCTTTTCGTTGTCTTCCGATTCTCTTCTTGCCCCTCAGCTTTGTCCTTCCAGGCTAGCCTTTTGTCTTGCTTCCACTTCAATCACAATGAGCTCCAACAATGTGCAGTCCAACGGGCTAATAATCTGAAGCACTAAATTCCCTGGAATATTTCATATCGACTATATGCTGATAATACACGAATATATGTGCGCCTGTCTGCATCACGGGAGCAAAATAATGTTGTCTGACAAAACAAAAGGACGAGTCAATTGATTCGAAAAAAAATCTCTAGCACTACCAGAATTGTAAGCTCCCATCACATTACTAAATTAAAATCTACATCGTAAAGCGCAGGTTCCGAAAATCCATTCGTTAATCTCACTGATACCCACAGAATCTTATTTGGCCACTAACAGTCTAAGTATTTGTGAGTTTCTGTGAATGTGAATGGGTGAGTATTGTAAGTGCCCATGTAGAAAAATAGTTGGGGCTCTGATTTGGCCCTTTCTAGTTTGCCCCAGTTCTATTAGGGGTCCTACTAGGCTAGTCACGCTTGAAGTACGGGGCCTTTAGAGGCTCAATATGGGCGACCCTAGTGAGGGTTCCACATTTAAGCCCGATTAGGGCCCGAAGTTTGTCGTGGCCGCCTCTGTTGAGCCTAGTAGGGTTCTAGAGTAGAGTCCCTATTGTGGATGCCACATTTATACCTAAAAAGGCCCCTTATTTAATCGCGGCTGCCCGAACTAATTTCTGCACGGGTGTCTATGAGTATCAGTGTCTGAATGTTTGTAATTGACTATAAGTGTTAGTGCCTGAGTGTTTGTGAGTTTCGTTGCGCGTTAGTGTTTGTTAATGTCTCCGAGTGTCGGAGTCTCGACATTTAAGTGCCAATACCTAAGTGTTTACGAGTGTCTATAAGTTCCAGTTTCTAACAGCGTTCATCTCGCGTTAGCGAGTATCTGTGACTGTGAATATCTTTAAGTGTCAGGGTTTGTGTATCTGTGAATATAAGAATTAATTTGCGTAATTTTTTTTCCGGTTCTGTTCTTGGCATCAATTTCATTTCTTCCGAGCTGAGCTTTCATTTAGCGTTCACCTAAATTACAATGATCTCCAACAATGAGCAATCCAACAGGCTAATAATCGTTAGCAGTAAATTTTGTAGAATATTTCATATCCACTATACGCCGATAATACACGTTGTACATCGATGGAATATTCCAATAATATATGTGCGCCCGTAGGCATTAGGGGGGAAAATAATGCCGTCTGCAAAAACAGGACTACGAGTTAATTGATGCTCATTAGCTGAACGAGATGTTGGGAGGGTGCAGCGCGGTTCAGCCTCCAATTTCATCGGAAATTGAAGTTTCTCGTACCCGCTCTCTCGCTACCACCACCACCACCACCACCCCCATTCCACGGCAGTAACACCCTTCGGCTTACCAGGATGAGATCCGACATTAATTAAGGTCGTTTAAAAAGAGCATCAAATGACGGGGCTCTTTTATACCAACGGTGTTCTACTTGTTGGAAAACGTCCCTTTTCCACTAAACTAGACTGAAAATGAAAGATGAAAATATACTGAAACTTAAGGCAACTCAACGTCTAGTTATTAAAAAATTAATCATAAATTAATGACAGCTCTTCAAAAAATGTCAAGAAGAAAATTTTGAAAAAAGAACGAAAGTGTGAATGAATCGCGTGACCCACTACGTAGCTGAAGACAGAAAGCTTAAGCTTTTATTTTATTCTAAAAACTCATTTAGTCATACTCGATGTGGGCAATGTCAGAGCACTCGGTCTGCCAGAGACGAAGACGGCTCGTTTCAGGCCAACTCGCTTAATTAATGCACCTTTACGAAAAGGGCGATGAGGAAAAAGGTTCTCAGTCCAACGAGAGCGAGAAGTTGAAATGGGCGTCAGTCAGTTAAAAGGAGGAAAAAATAAAGAGTGAGGAACGAAGTGGAAAAGCTAAAACTTGGAAAATTCTCCCTTGCCGGCCCGACGAGATGTAGTGAGCTTCTAGGCTTGGGCTTTTCGCTGACGGTAGGCCAACCGTGGTAATTAAAAATGTAACTTTATCGGCCAGAACTGCTCGTTGGCCAGAGCCGTGAAACGCATACTTTCGACTTTTGTATCGCCCACCCCCTTAACTCCGAGCTCTCGTGCGATTTGATTCTCGTCCTTTCTTTTGGATGCTTTCAACGTTCGCTCTTAATAATTCTACTCTACGGTTTAGTATACCGAGAGGAGGCGTTTCACTCTTAGTGGTCACATAGTGGCAACCTAACAATTTATATTCATGAGGATTGTTTTTTTCTACACTTTCTTCTTTACGCATTTATTTTTAAATATACTTCCAACTTGCTCTCATTTTCGTCCACGATTTTTCGTGCCATTTGTGGTCTCTCAAATACTTCGAAATCAGAGATCGGTCGGTCGGAGGGTTGTTATTTTTAGAAATTATTACTTAATTACAGTGACGATATAATTGAAAATAGTGATTTTTCAACCCTCGCCTTTTATGAAATATGTGATCTGTTATGTTAACGCTTTAAATTAGTACAAAATAATTGTTGAAGAAAATACAAAAAGCTCGCATACTGAAGGAATTAATTTTCTAATTACGTTCCTTAATTACTTTAGTTATTACGAATTTTTTTTTACGTTTCTACAATAAAAATAATTGTTATTATGGTAATACAAAGAATTGAAAAAAATCGTGTCAAGAAAAATCATTATCAAATAGACATTGCAAGAGTAATCGATCATCGATTTTTCAATGAAACTAAACTTGACAATTTTTGTTCACAATTGTCCAAAAAAGTATTTATTTTTCCTGAAACACAATATCAACAAATACTTGTTGACTAGCAGAGTTTTTTTTAGTGCCATTCGAAACGTATTCTATTTTATCGAACATTGCAGATAACATTTGGAATTATAAGTGGAACAAATGAAAAACTGACCGGCAATTTATTGATGGCGAGGGATATATTCTATCTATCACCACCTAACAATATACCTTAAATTGGGAATTAATATGATTGCCTTTGGGTACAGAGACGAACATGGGCTTCGCGTTGAAGCTAAAGCAAAGTCCCAACACGAGAAACTTTCAATAGTTATCGATGAGAAGTAACCGTGTTGTGTCGACGAAAGTCGTTAACTCCGATAAAGTTCAGCACTACGAAGTTTCATGACGACATTTCCATCGTTTCTACGGTTTAGGGCGACGTTACGAAGAGCCTTTACGTTCAGTAATGCAACTAAAAAAAAGATAACTAAAAAAAGTTATCCTAACGTCATTTCACATAAAATGCGCTTTTCTTATAATAGGGAGAAAACTTAAATTCCAAGAAGAAATTCCCCATAGTACTGAGCTGTTTTTTAGACGATAAATCAATACCGACTATTAATAAATATTCTGAATAATAACAATCACAAAATGGAATAAAAAAGTACAAAAGTTTCTTGGTTATTTAATAAAGATATATCATGGGAATTTCTATGCTCACGATTCAAGTTTGCTGCTGTCGATAGCCTCTGAAAATATTTATCGATTCGTTGAGAAAATGAAAAGTTCGGATGCAGAATAATGATTTAAAAACGGTAGGATATATACAGCACGTGATACACGAAAGGTGAGAAGTTCGGGAAAGCCGGAAATTAACTGGGAAACGAGGTAGACTACCGAAACTATAACAATAAGTACGTCCCCGCAAGCTGAAGCAAACTCCGTTTGTTTCACGAAACCAAATGAAAAAAAAAGATAAAATAATAATCGAATTCACCCGGCAGTACCTCTCGACTCCCGAGCTACAATTTTAGTTTAGTTCGCACGCGAAAACAGGGAAAATTGCCTCAGGCGTCTATTTGAGAACAGTAGCGAATGAGGCTGAAGTGAAAATTACGAAAAACGAGAAAAAAAACATCGGACAACGAATAAGTCGATTACGCACGCGTGTTTTCACCGAGATAAAAAATATTATTATCAAGACTCTGTAAACTTTAAGTTCCCAGTTGTAAAAAAAACTGTTAAAATGTTTTAATCAAAATTTTGCATAATATCCCAAAATTATGTTCCAAATTTTCCCGTCATGCTATGAAACCTTCCAGCGTGACGAGAAAACGAAAAGTGAAAGTGCAAGTATTCTTTTTAATACTCTGCTCTTTCCTCGTGAATGAGGGTGAAGTGAAGTAAGGAAAATTCTTTCTTGTTTGGCGTTCTATTGATCACTGAAAAACGGAGAGACGCTCAACGCTAGCGAAGGGGACGAGTAAATAATACAAGTTGGCAGAATAATAAATGAGGCTGTGAACGAAGCGACTGGAAAATAGTCGAGCAATGTTGATGAAGGCTCCCGAACATAAGGACGACAAAGAGAGTCAGGGAATGAATGCTCGTGTGATGAGGAGAAAACGAGACTAGGAAGGGAAGCCACAGTAGCAAAGGATCGTGAAGAACCTTGACGAAATGGATGAATAGTCCTGGAACGATTGATGGCAAGAGGAAAATTCCGCGAGATATTTCCTTATTCGTTCCTCTTGTCAACATCGTGTTAACAGTAAACGACACGATCCGTCAATTCACGTAGGAATGGTAATCACGTATGTTAAAGACAATACGTTTTTCAGCCACGTAATTTATTATTTGCATTATAATTACACTAGCGGGTTGTAATATCTCGGATACATTGCTTTTCTTGAGATAAACATTTTCACAGAAACGCACACATACACTTCGACAAAATCTGCTGTCGATAACTAATGCTGGTCCAGACTTATGAAATATCCGTGATACTCATTTATAGAACTTATGAAATTTTCATGTCACTCAGTTATGGATTTTTGAAATGTCGATAATACACATTTGTGGAACTTATGAAATGTCTTTGAATCTTATTTCAGTCACTCAGTTCAATGAATTTTAGACCTTCTAATTTATCATCAAATTATGCAATCTGATACATTAATATTCAATGCTCAGTTTTTGAATTTCCACTAAAAAAAACTGTAATTTTCTGTTGCAGGTATGTACCCCAACAATATTGTTGAAAGCCTGGAGTGTGAGGATTTTACGACAATGCCCGTCGAGCCCGACAGTGAGCACAAGAAATGTACAGTGTATACGTCCACACGGTTGACAACAATGATGTAACTGAAAACGAAAGTCGCTGCGCAAAGCTATATCACACATGTGGGACGTGCGAAGACACGAGGTACAATATGATACCACAGAATGTATCCTCTTCGGCAACAATGCGCCTAAGGAGATCTTAAAAGCCGCAACTGCATTAGCAGTAGAATACAGTGGATGTCTGTTGAGATATATGGTTTTTTCGCGAGTGGCGGAAGCACGAGATGTATCTTTGTACCTACCGCAGCTAGCAGAGTCACGCACCGCAAAGAATGAATCCGCCCGTGGTGGAAGCTCAAATGCTGTACCAAAGTAGAAAATTCCGCAGGAGCGATAAGTGCGAATCCCGATTTTACTCAGTACGGCCGGTGTCGTGTGAATGAGACGTTGGGCATCTAACGACCGGAACTTTCGCGGATAAAGCGTCAGCGAAAAATTCTGTATGCCAGGATCGTACGCGTGCTCAACTTCCACGGCTCTCTTTTCTCTTTTCATCTATTTCATCTCCTCTGTCTCTTCCTAACTCCTCGCACGCGATCACGTACGGAATCTCATACACTGGTAGGAGTTGGGTCGTAACGCGACCATCCAACGAGTGTAACGAGCTCCTTAATTTACAGCGATGCTCCGCAGTGATGTTACGTACCTTCCCCGTGATCTCAATCTGTTTAATGGCTCTTGAAAATCTCGCAGATGAGGATCCAATTAAACTCGTGTCACTCGCGTTTCCCTTTTTTTTGTTCGGTCGTACCAACCTACAAACGTTAAGGGAACGTCCGTATATTCTCCAGGCTGCTGGCTTCGACAGCGAATTACTTTAAGGGAAAAGAAAAAAAGAAAATGGCAGCCTACAACTGCTAAACCATCGTCGATCATACGGCGCCATAATTCGTTAACAGGAATATTCGCATTATCGAAATAATGCGAAGCTCTAGTTGGGTTCTCAGTGAAAATTGCTTTCCGAGACGAGAGATTGCCGCGCCAATTGTCTCTCGTGTATTATAGCACCGATCGATTAAGCACTGATTCCATTTCTAATCGAGTGGGCTTCCGCAAGCCCAGCAGCAGCCAGCGACGCCGATGGTCGCGGGAATTGCGTCTGTAGACCTTCGGTCTACTGTAGAATAGACTCTGCAGCAGTACATTCTGGCACTGTCCATTTTCATCAATTCTCATTGTCAGTTTCTCATTATGGTGATGGTGGGTATATATATATATAGCTTCGCGTACAGGTAATACACGCATCACGCGTTCTACTGCTTTAGTGGTGCCTCGTACACAGAATTCACTCTGGTAACATCGGTAGAGGGATTCGATTTTCAATCACGATTGTAGCTCTCGTGTCTCTTGGCCTTCGCTCTTTCACCATCCCCGTTCCGTTTCGCCCGAGTGACGTGCATTGTTCCATGTACTCTCTTTCTCGTTGTTGGGCTCCATTCTCTTATCTGCTTTTGCCCCGAGCCTTGCTGTCTGCTACCCTTACCTGTGAACATTCTCTATACTTGGTGGCAGCATCTACGGGGTGTGTATGTGTTTTGCTTTCACTCCCTCCGATACACAATTTCCTCTTTCTCCTCGCTCTCTATATATCATTTTCAAGCTACTCTGTAGCTTTTCTTTCAGCAATACGTCGCGTTCACCAACCCATGGTGTGTGCCATCGATGCCTTCTCTCGCATAAATCTCACTTTGGCTTTTCTCCGCTCCTGACTTTCGACCAGCTGTGGATCATGTGATCCACACACTCGAAATAAGCCCCGAGCGAATATGGATTTCCTTGTGCTCGTCGGGGAAATGGGAGACTGATAACTGGGCGTCATTTTTATTCTCTGGCTTGGTTTTATTAAAACTATCTCACGGGCGATGATCTTAGGTTTTACTAAATTTATATCATTTGGGATAATGTATTTGTTATTTTAGGAATTCACGGTAGTAATTGCAGTCATGAGATCTAACATTCGAATCAAATGACTCAATGGATCATTGGTCATTTGTAGCATTCTGACCACGATCTGTGATTGGTCAGAATTTCCATATTTCTAAATTCTTCCATATTACAAATCTCCGAGTACAGAATTTGATACAAGTTGATTAACTTTTTGCATTTTTGGACGCCATATTTGATCTGCCATTTTGATTTTCTGAATTTCGAGTTCGTGGCACAAGGCGCTGCGATTATTTCGATATTTGCACGATATCTTGGCCTACCGTCTTTTTAAAAGGAAAACTTGTACAAAATAAGTGAATTTGATAAATTGGTCTAAATGGCCGGATATTTGGTTGTAGAGGAATGTAATTTATTTGGTCTGATGACTTTGACGGGGGATAAATGCTCCTAGGTTAATTTAATGGGAAGCGATCTAACGAGAGGACGTTTGATGTAGCAAGACCTTCGACCTTTTTTTTGTGTCGATCGCCGAAGGTGAGATGCTCAAAATCTGTCTCTCTCTGAGTGCAATCACTCTGTATCGAAGCCTGCAGTCTCTTCTTCTCCTGCACGCAGTATCGAAGCTATCTCGTCTGGACTAGTGCTGCACCATCGATACCACGTTCAACTACATAGTCGCAAGATTAAATTGAATCTGTAGGAAACTCCTGTGGAGCGATCAACCGGTGCAGCTGGTAGAACGGTATGTGAGTGAACGCAGCGAACCTGTACGAAACTCGAAAAGGAGTTTGAACCTCGGCAAGGCTGAGTACCAGAGAGTAATACTGTCTAGCATCCTCCTCATCTGTCTGATCTCGGTACACTGGCACTGGATTCACCAAAACCGTGAGCTTTCGTTGGTCAGAAACGATCCGCCACATAGTTGGCCATTTAGTATTAAAAGCTGTTCACAGAGAGTGCGGCTGGAAATTCGAACTAGACTCTGGTCGGAACAATCCCTTTGTGGCCCTGCAACCAAAGTCGACGTTTGTCATGCGTTTGCTCGACTGACTTTTGGCTCATCAATCTTATAGAAAATATAATGGTACACCGAGAGAAAAATATAGTACTCATTCCCAGATTCGTATAGTAATCGGGATCCAAAGTGGAAACATGGCATTTTTTTCCAGACATATACAAAGATTGACTAGGCGTCGCCCGCTGTACAATTTATGCTAAATATGTTAGCGGCCGACGCCTAGTAAATCTTTGTATGTGTCTGGAAAAAAATGCCATGTTTCCACTTTGGATCCTGATTACTATACGAATCTGGGAATGAGTACTATGAGGCATTCCATATGAAGCGGGCCACCCTGATTTTCAATGTTCGTAGAATGGGTTCATAATTTTTTTCCAGAGTGTTTAGAGTTCCCCGAACACATACGAGGCATTTCAGATTTTTGATCCCCATAGTTTTTCCACAATAAAATATATTTCTTTATTATTTTAATTTTTTTTTCCCTTTCGCTGCCGATTTAAAACTATCTAGGACACAACAAAATTGTTCCGGAATAAAATATAGGGTTTCGCGTATACTTTTTGATAAAAATGTTTCCAAATTAACAGAGATACATTTTCAGGCATTTTTTGGCAAAATAATGCCATATCATTTTTTTTCGTTGAGAGGGACCATTTTTATTTACTCAAAATTTCACAGAATTTCCGTCATGACGGTAAAGAACGATAAAAAAAATTAACACGATGGCAAATTGATATCTTCACAATATACGGCTCGGTTATTTGCTGAATCTTATACAATTCCATTTTCACATTATGAAGGTATGAATTGATCATCGCGCAAATTTTGGTGTAGTTAGTGGACATTGGAACGGAATTTTTTTCAAATTTCGAGCAAGCCGAGCAAGTTGAGTAAATGGTCGTTAATTATCACAATTTTTTTGGACACTCTTTGGGTATAGTTAGACCAAATACTTGCGGTTCATTAGATTGTTTCCAGTATCGTTACCACTGAGGAATACCCATTTTCATTTTCTTCAAAACATATTTGCTACATTAGACGAACAGTTACTTTTCACAACATGTTGTTTAAATTCGATAACAAAATTATGGAAAAAATTGACTAGCAGTGGAATTCTATTAGGATCCTACATCCTACATATGTATTTCATGAAATGAAAAGGCATTTACATAAAAATTTTAGAAAGTGCATTTTTCTGAAAGTGCCGTATTTACACTATCATGATTCAGAAAAAAGGCATTGTCTGCTAAAGAGTGCCAAAAAACAGTCTTTGATATTTTTCATTTTGCAAGACAGAATTATGACACATCAAAGTTTTAGCCGAAATACATATCACACCCCGAATCACAAGGCAGAAATATACATGTCAAGGTAAAATATGGAAATTTGCATGAATAGCAACGAAACACGAGGTTGATAGTACAAGCCATGTTTAATAGCCTAGAGTGTCGACGCTCATTTCCATTCATCCCTACGGAATGTTTACGTCAATCTCGACATAAACATCGTTGCGATGTCACAGGTTGAGGCCCCTGAAACTTGAGAAATAATTCAACGAACAAGAGCTCCTTGGTAGCGAAATTTCTAAGGTGCTTTTGCTTACAGGTTTAGTGGTAGAGTTCATTGGATCCCTTACGAAATTCTACACGTACATTTTCGTGGGTGAACGCGCGTATTAACATGTCATATGCGTACGCACGTTCAAAGTTTGGTCGAAGACACGAAATGCGGATTAGGATGTGTGTGCACGTGGAATGTGTAGTCGCAGTAAAACGTATACGTTAGTAAAGATTCCATTAGCGTCGTACCGTAAAGTGCAAGTGCAAAATTTGTAATTCAATTGGCATACCTAAGGGTTGATTTGCATCGCAATTCCGTTAAGCACGCTCTAAGCTTGACGACGTGAAACGATGGCACACAGCGATTCTTTTGTCGGAATACAATTGACAGCCTTTAGGAGAATCATATGGACAGGCTTGCATTCGTTAATAAATCATTGCTAGTGCATAATTAGTACGTCACTCACGTTTGAAATGAAATATCTTATAGGTTGCTTAGCTTATACCTACTCGATCATCGTAGAACGCTTTGGTCGATAGCTCTAGCTTAATATAGCGAGGGGATATACCGGTATATTATAAATGGTACACGAGGGCGCATGCATCTTCATATGGGACTTTCGACGCCAAATCGGCGGGTTTGGAATTCTAGGGTTTTTAAAAATATGTTGTACGATGTTAATGTAGCACTGTTAAAAATATTGAAGGTAAAATTATTACACGAGTATAACGTAAAATTGATGTACATTTCTGCTAAATTTGTTACAAAAGTCGTCTTTTTAATATAAGTTAAATTCAATTCTACCACCCTTACATTGAATTTTCATTTTCTTTCGCATATTAAATTGAATTTCCTACACGGGTTCAGTAAAAATACAATACATTAGGTTACTATACAATATACGAGTTTTCGCTAAATCAGATACTTCCTCCGATGATATCTTAAGAATAAAATAATCAATCGATTTGAAATTTGGACACAAGTTTGGGAAAAAAAATCTTTTCTCGGCACAATTTTATGGTTTTTTTTCATTCTTAACATCCATTCCTTGTAAGCAATCAAAATTTAAGGCGCGTATTGCATGAACAACTTTACCATTGAATATTTCCGAAGTGCGGTAGGCGATCAGATCGAAATTCTGCAGAAAATTTTTAACATTATTGGCGAACATTCTATAAAAACTTCAGAACGATGACATTTGAAGTGCATCGTCTATAGGAATACCTTAACAAAAGGTCTATACCAATTTTCAGATTATTTTCGAATATGAAATCCTGAGGAAAAAGATTTTTGTAATTTTCACTTGAGTTTTTGGAGACGTCGATTTTAACATTGGTGGTTTCGTAATCGGCGGGAAATTTCCGATAACATAGTCTTTACAAATATTGTAAAACCCAAAAATTATTCAGCCACTGGACACGAATTTGCTATTAATTTTATCGAGAATTCAACATTTTTCATTCTTCTAAAAAAAAAAATATTTGTTTCTCAATTTTGTAAATTTCCTTTGCTGCTACAAATGTTATCTATGCCTTAACACCTTTGGTAATTGTAACACTTTTTGAAAAACTGTAATTTTCCGTCAAACATTTTTTATCCTACAACATACCGATAGAGAAAAAGTGATAAAAAATGCAGGGATCGTGATCACGTCGATTTGGCCTGGAATGCCGGATATATATATCAAGGAGAAGGGATCTGGAAGCATAACTAGAGAGTGGGTACAGTAGAGCAGCACGCTGACAGTGGAGAGGACTACGCTGAAGGATGAATGAGCTTGACTGATAATGGATGCACACGCACGACATCACGCATGGTCTTTGCCCTGCGATTGTCCCTTTGTACGTGAGACGTAGTAGATAGATATGGTAGGTTGAGGTATACGCACGTCTAGCACCAGTAGTGCGTCGACCAGTGAGGGTGGCATCCACAGGGCTTCTACGGGCTCTAATTCTGCTGGGAATACGGTGCGGATGATATACACCTGTTCACAGAGCCAACCAGAGACCCGGACGTATTTCGTAGTTCAATATGTACTGGTAGTTCGCAATATACGTAACTATAAGTTCAGTTTGATATACGGTTTGTTTGCCTACCCAGATGCTTCACATAGAGTTACTAATTATATGTTGCTGTCGATACCTAAGTTACAACCAACATATATACCACAGTTTAGGTGTTACAACCCCCGTGCTGTTTATCTCCAGCCAATCGCATTTTCGGCTCAGCCACCAAAAGCTAATAATAACTAGGAGAAGATCTATAGTCTGATTCAACAGAAATTCCGATTTGAAAATCGCTTTCGATCCCCACAGCGACATCCGATGTAAATTGGATCCTGTCGAAGCCTTGACAGGGCCATAATTGTGGCTAGTACACGCTGTATCTAACGCTACAGACTCTATACTAGGCAAAAATCACGACTGACCTGATCGGGTCATTCCGGTTCCTAATATCTTGGTGGTCGCAGTTATAAACCTTAAATAACAACTTCGGAAATAAATACCGGAATGCACACTAGAAAATTATTGCCGATTCGCTGTATATGTGCAAAGACCCTTTCCGGCTTGGATACGGGGCTGGTAAAGTCGTAATACAACCCAAGAAACACGTCAAGCACTTGTGCGCAATGTTTATAGTAGAGAGGCTGGTTGGCAGTTACGTCAGTTGCACGTCTTGCGTTATAATGTTGCTCGTTCGTTCGTCGGAAATGGCGGTGCTATACAGTTCATCGATTCATAGGCCCAACCGACTGTATATACGCAGAGCTATCATGGGAACAGCAACATTGCTCGACAAATAACTAGCAGCAGACCAACAGGGCACAAACCTACATACGTTTTATGCTTTCCAACAAGCAACTTGCACCTCGAATCCCGCTGAACGCTTCTAAAGGTTCACCAACTTATTGCTGTGTGAAAGTAGCCGCGTAGCTGTATATGATGAGAGTATCGGAAAAGGGCGTAATGCCTGTAGTGAAGTTACCTAACTGTCGGATATAACAACCAATGGAGGAACTGAAACGTGTGTCACAACAGTCCAGGAGAAAATTGAGACCGAATGTTTATGACGCAAGATTTTACGTTGGACTGGATAGCCATTGAAACATTTATTTTGTGCTAAGATGACCACGCATGATTTAGAGTCCATATGGAGCTTTTTTTATCTCTATCGAGCGACGTACGGTATGTCATAGTTTATGTATGTATATGGATATGTACATTGTACATATATATGGAAGCGGTAGGTCAGTATTTGCGAGCGGTTACGGGAGACGGTTGGAGGATACTGACGAACGAGACACGTTTTACGGGCCTGAACAACCGACGTGTGCTGGATCATATGAATAAACATGATTCAGGAGACTGCAGACATTTCCATTTGGGCTGTAAACTATATTCGAAAGCAGAAGGTTTTTGAACTACATTTTGCAGGATTATTTTCAAGATTTATGTATTCATATCCTTTCACATACGGACTTACTTATTAATTATTTTACGGTTAGTTAATAATTAGCTCTAATAGTTAATTATTGGTTTTTAAATTTTTTTTATTGTACGATAACGTAAAGTTTGTATGTCGTAAAAAAATTGAGGTTTTTGTACTTGAGTCATTAAAATGTTGTAAGCCGTCAGAAAATCACTTCTGTCTTTTCTGTATTCAGATAATCACTGGTGGAAATGTGATTTAAATTTCCAGACTCACGCTGAACTTTAGTAATTCAAATCGCTATTTTTGGAAAACGTTTTGATCAATCATGCTCTGCTTTGGCACACAAGTAGAGCACCAAAACCACTTAGTTTGGTGAAATTTTTTGATTCTCCACCAATTTCAAATGCTATGGAATTTTTCATTTCGTGAATTCAAATCCATTGATGAAAGAAACTAAATTTTAGCATACAAATAAAGCAGTAGGAAATTTTATCCCCTTTTATTTTGTATAAAGTATATTCAACAGTGTCTATAATCTGTTACAAACAGTAAACAAACCCAGAACTTCGCAAATTGCTTCTTCATTATTTTACACTATTTACAAAACTTCCTCTACGATGAAACCAAAATTAGCCTTACTTTCTCAGAGTCTGGATGTAAAATAATGAAGAAGCAATCTGCAAGATTTAATTTCATTGGATTTTTACTGTTCTTTGTTAAATATAATTATCTTATATTACGTTACATTACATCATTATTACTTTTCAACTACCTTTTCAATTACCTTGTAGTCATTTTGAGAATACTAAACTAGATACATTTAATCGTTAGCCGCGCCTATTTTTCTTTTTTCACTAAACAGTCTCGAATTTTTAGAGACTATTTCCTAGTATACCATATTTATTATCGTTTAATGATACTTAATAGCATATGACGTTGAATACCATTGAAAATGCACCCATGCTCTTCACCCGTGACACTGTAATCATAATGATGGTGGCAAGGACTGTGCCGGATATAATAAAAGTAGGCCTTAAGGGCCGGGCTCAAACTTTCTCACGATCTGACGAGCCGTGACGATGAGACAGGAGAAATCTTACTTTTTTTCGCTTCTACTTAGTGCCAGTGGCAGACACAACGTTATGTCTGCGAGGCACCTTTTCTATTCGTATTTATCCTGAAGAGTGTAACTGGAAGCAGCTAAAGCTCTCGTCGTAAGTGGCGGACAAACAAGATTATCTGCTTTTTCACGAGATTGCGTAACGCCGTGGAAAATTGACTTATTTTTCCATAACCATTTTATTGGGCCGATAGAGAGCGAGAGAGAGAGAGAGGAATGAAAAGGGGCAGGGGGATGAGCCGAAGGCAGCACCGAGCTGCGCGCACTTCGTTAAGTAATTTAATTTACGGAACGGAACACTCGACCTGTTCGGATTTCATAATTTTCCAAGCGAGGAACGATAAGACAAAAAAAGATCGACGGCGAAACTTGAGCGACCAATAATCTCGAGCAATTTAATATAATTCTTAGCTAAGTATAATATTAATATAGTCTTTATTAGGAAACGCGTAACTGCGGAAAGAGGAAATAAAAAAAAAGGCACCGAGTTGACTTAACTTAATCCCTACTTATAATTTTTTAGACGGGGCCTTAGAAAAAATAAAAAAATATGAGGATAAACGAAGATGGTGGTAGGCAAACATTTTTCTGGAGATGATAAAAGTCGTGAAATCTCGAGAGCCACTCTCCTTATGGTGCGCTTCAGGGCTAATAAAAATCGGCGTTATAAGAGCCTCAGTAGAATAAGAGAAAAGTCGAAGAAAGAAAAACGAAACGATGAAACGGATCTTCTGCTGTTGCTACGAACCCTCACAGCGCGCTCCACTTTCACCCTCGCCGAAACGTAATTTAAAAGTTGGCCGGCCACTTCGCGCGCTCCTCAATGTGGACAAGAGGAACCTTCTTGCTGCTGCTGCGTTGGTTGTTAATGAAACTTTCTTCGCGTCACACTTTCAATTTTGAAGAAACCCCATGCACAGACGCAACCACTTCTACTAAGGGCTTTGACCTCACGATTATTGACCCTTGTCATATATCTACTGTACAGTTCGCGTGCAAACTTTTTCCTAGATCGGAAGGTTTATTTACGTTTTTTTTTTACTTTACTTAATAAGTTAATCGATTATTTATTGAATTTAAAAAGCCATTTATTTAATAACGTCAATATCGTTTTTTTTTATTAGAGCAGAGTTGCAGAAACGGTTACGCTTGAAGGAACATTTGTACCCAAAACTAAATTGTTTTGCAATTCTGTAAATTCATTAACAAAATACCAATTGAAATAAGCAATTTTTTCTCTATTCTCACACAGGGCAGAATGATATTTAAGGGGAATTTGCCATCGGAAAATAAATATCATCGATTGGCTAAAAATGCTACAAATATTGACATCGGTGAAATGGGCAACAAGAAAATATTTCACTCAATTTTCAGTATATGTACAGTTATAAAACAATTTTATTGATATGATATTGAGGTCACTTAGTCCCCTTAAGCGCAAACAATACAATAAAAGCTGAATTCAAAAAGTTTGTGTGCTGTAAATAAAATATTTACATAAATGTTTAAAGTCTGTGGAGTGTATCATTCATATCGTCCGAAAGCAGAAAAATAACTGTCCGGGTACGTTTCATGTTAGTCACTGGAGTAGGCCGCGGTAGAAAAATACATGAAAAACAGTTTTAGCATTGACGGTGGAGTTCTCGGAACTCGCGTGCGTCGACAAATAGTAGTACAGCGAAGAGCGTCGGAATTTTACGCGAAAACCGTGTTCGCGTCATTTTCTTGTTTTCACTATTACTACACGTATGAACATATTTGTTTTTCCCTCTATTTATGGAAGAGCAGACGTGAAAATTTCAATCCTCCGCGCATTGGATAGACGAGCGGTCGTTGTGAAAGGATTTCTGCTGGAGGAACTGCAGGGCAGGGGGAGGGGATTGCCCGATGTGCATACGTTTCCGGAACGGAGTGCAAATAAGCGCAAAATGACTGCCACCCGGCATCTGGCTATATTGGCGTGAAGTTGGAAAGCTCTCGAAATGCCGAGCGTCGGCGTGTATTCCTCGTCTACGTCGTCTGCGTTTATCGGGACGATTCTATCAGAAAGTCGTCGATAGCGAGTCTGCTGCAGGACTCGTAACATTTGGAACGCCTACAAAGAAATTTTCTGAGTAACCCGAGTCCATGTTCCTAGTTAAGAAAATTTCAATTTATCATGGTTTCAAAAATCTGTTATGTTTGTACCACAATTATGTTTTCTCTTTTTGCTTCCTCGTACAAAAAGCTTTGTTTTCGTGCGTAATTTTTTTTTTTTCGATGTTTTTATATTAGAACACTCAAAATAGTCTACACTGAGAAAAAATATTTCATTGACGCCAAAGAAATGGGTGGATTGATTTTTTTTTCATTGATTTCAATGAAATAGTGCATTTGAATTGCAAAGCGAATATTTCATTGCCTGTAAATAAAGATTTACTTAGTGAGCATATAATAAAGAAACAGTTTCATTGTTTTAAAGAGACGTTTTCATTGGTTCAAAGCAACGTTTTCATTGATCTCTCTCTCGCACCTAACCTCACTTTTTTGTTTTCCTGTTCTCCCGGACGAACGGCTTCGAGTTTCAAGGAGCCAGAAGCTTAGCCTATTTCTGCCGTACTTCCTTACATACTCACAAAATTTGAGCTTTATCTGCCGCGTACTTCAGGAAAAAATAGGTTTCCAAATTTTGAGCTGGTAAGAAGAAGGTTTCATTGAATCAGAGACGACATCTTTGAAATCAATGAAAAAGCTTCATTGGTTTAAAGAAATGTTTCTTCGAATAATGTCACTACTTTTCATTGAGTTTGAGATCATTCAAAGAAAAGATAGTATTGAAATTCAAGTATTTCATTTCATTCGCAAAGATTTGCGTGAATCAATGAAACTTTTTCTCTCGGTGTAAAACGTCGAGAAAAGTGGTTTAGAAAAAATGTATGGATGGATGGGCGTGTGTGCGTGGCCGTCACTCAAAATTTGAACTTACTGAATCGTGCTGAAATTTAATAAACATGTGAAGCAGGTCGTCTCCTATGTTTTTTTTAATATTAAAAAAAAAATATTCGTTTTGCACTGACTTACGATAAATCTCACCAAATCAAAAGCAATTTTGTACAGATGAAAAATATCATTCAGCACTGCTAACTACCAAATTTGGTCATGGTCAGTAACGAGGTTTGGATTTTACGTGATTTTGAATTTTTCAAAAGAAATAATTAACGAAAAAAGTTGCAAAGCAGAATTTTGAACATTTTTTCCTCATTCATTTTCATTTTTTACAAAGCAGTCAAGTAAATCATTACGACCTCTTTGTTCACTGTTACTTTTAGCAAAATCCATGCCACGTTTCCAGAATTGGAACCCCTGTATATATCCTTTTTAGCAAAGAGGTCATATTGCTTTACTAAAAATATAAAGCCCCATATAATGATGGGACTTTAATTTTTTTTGAAAAAGTCTGTAAATGCTCTAGACCTCGCAAATTTTAAGTTACTATGAAGAAGCTAAAGTGAATAAATAAGCTCTCATAGTGGTGATTTTGCAAAAAAAGAAAATTAACGAGAAAGCAATGTACAAAGTTCCAATTTGCAACTTTTTTTTTCTTTTGCAAGGATTTTCGCTTATTTCACGTTATCCGGTCTTTCGAATACTATATCTCTGCCCTCGCTTATTCTTGAAGATTTAATTTTTTCTTCTGAGGAGATTCCCGTGTTGAGAAAAAAAACCGGAGGGGTTTAGAGAGATAAATCCGGGAAAGAAGAATATATTCTCCAACTTCAAAAAAATGTTGAAAGTGCTGGTGAAATTAATAATCCACATGGAAATGAAAGCCACATTTTTATCATCTTCCGGTTTTTCGCTGTCTTCTTTCTCTTATTCTTGGTACATTTATTAATAGACCTGGCAAATTCTTTTTGAGTGGAGGATGGGGAATGAGGAAAAGAAAACTCGTTGAAGCAGTTTTCGCTGAAGCAGGGTCGAGTGCGTTGAGCAGCGGCAGGACGCTCGACGTTTATTGCGCCACTCCTTTCCCACTTGACGTCGGAGAATAAATATCGGCGGCGGCGATAGCGGTGGTAGCGACGGAAGTGGAGAAGGTGACGGCAGCTTAGAGCACTCGCGAGAAATTGCATACGAGAAGTGTCTGAGAGACACGAAGAGTACGAGCGTCAACACTCAGCCCGCTTCTCGTCAAGAGGCTCACCAGGTCTGACTTCTGCATACCTCCGACCCTCATGTATATATGCTACTCGCGAACACTCGGTAAGTATGGCACGCATAAACGTGCAGTGCGGTATAGTGAGTTATTCTTGCATAGAAGCGGAAAAGCCATTTGCCTCAGTTCATAAGATGCTACTAAACAACACGGCTATCGATAAGAGCGTATTCTAATTTGAATCTGCTTTCTATTCCTCGATTATGCGTCACGCCGTAAACGGAGAACCAGATATCAAATTCTTAATCTGTATTTCACAATGCCTTTACTACACATATCAGTTTCCATTAATTTTCCATACAATAAATACCGTTACCCCACAAGTTCTTCACACCACATCTCGATTATATAAAATTCACGGCCTAAATAACTCGTAAAGATTTTGTGTCATGCCAGAATGTGTAGTATCAGATTGTATAGTATTGGATTGTATACACGGAGAGAAGGATCTGGTAAAGTTCACCAAACGCTATGGGAAAAATTATCAATCGCGCCTGGTATTGGGAAGGCAGAGCCGCCATCTGACGATAAGTATGAAAACTATGAGAATTTCTACCATAACATAGAATTTTTTACCATATTTCGTGGTAAAAATTTAGTTCTCGTACTTCTTGATAAATGGCGTCATGGCTCCCCTGTACCAGGAATTAACGATACTTTTTACTAGAAATTCCTTCTCTCAAAAGTATGTTGCGAAATTTTATCGAAGTGCGAGTTGGTCCATTGTCATCATGTTATTCGCGTTGTGGTTGTGGTCCGAATTGGCGCGAGATCAGATCGAGTCCGCGACTGAGTTCGTGTTTAACACGGTTGACAGTTGCAATTCTGACAGTTTTGTCAAGCATATCGAGCGGGCGAAATTTGAATTCCCAAATTGGTTGACTTTACAATATTTTTCGGTTTCTGGATTATGTGTTAATCGCGAATATTAAACTAGGTTTAAGATGTTGAACGACAAAGTGCGTCGTAGTCTCTGCGGGAGCAGCAAATCGATCGTGAAGAAGACGATAAGCGAAGAGTTTTTGTTCACTGTTACTTTTAGCAAAATCCATGCCCGGTTTCCAGAATTGGAACCCCTGTATATATTTTTTTTAGCAAAGAGGTTATACTGCTGTACTAAAAATGTAAAGCCCCTTATAATGATGAGATTTTACATTTTTTTGAAAAATTCTGTAAATACTCTAGACCTCGCAAATTTTAAGTTATCAAGCTAAATATTAATTTATAATTCAAAGAATGTTATATGACGATTGGTAATCAATTTGAGCCAAATCCATAAAGAGTTTGCAATTCGATAAGATTTGGAATTACTGAAAAAATTGGTTAGATCTCTTAATTTTTGTGAATTTCGATTATATATATTATATATATTAAATAAGATCGCTGCACCGACACGCGCACCCTACGAAGTTTTCTAGTATGGTAAAAAGTATCAGATCCTTCTCTCCGTGTAGTATTGGATTGTGCACTGAGAAAAAATATAGTTGAATGCACTAATTTAGCGTATACCCTCAATCAAATGAATCTTTCGTTGGGGCAACCAAATGTTTAGTTTCTTCAGTAATCGTTAGATTAAGTTGTCTAACATTTATTTGCGTTAACCAAAATATTTGTTATACCAACAAAAAATTTATTTGAACGAGGGTGTACGATAAATTAGTCCATTCAACCATATTATTTCTCATTGTGTTGTATCGAATTGTGTGATAATGAGAGCTTGAAAAAATTTATATGTCTAATTAAGAATGTGGCGTTAAATTATATGTCATAAATAGAAGCTGTCATTAATATATTTTCCATAGCTATTTTTTATAGTTATTTCTATAAAATCACCTGGACATAAATAATCCACGAATGCCCATCTAGGATTACTTCTTACGAGATTTATAGACCAAAATTTGTACGTGCAGACGGGAGCGCTTAATAGTGAGCACTGGTCTTGTAAGCTAACGGGACGATGGGGTACTATGCTATGGGATTCGCTTGTGGGTATAAGGTACTTTCCGTTGTTCGATAACCATGGTGCACCGTGAATCTCTCTCCTTTTACTTTCCGCCGCCCTTCTCGCACCATTCCGAGTTATGAATACCAGCACTAAATTCATTTTAATCGCCAAGATTAAGGGAAGTAATAACCGCTAAGTGATGTCTCACTTGTCTGGACGGTTTAGGAGTATAAACGCTCGGCGTTCACCGCGTGCCTTCAACTTGGCGGTAATTTCCGTGCTTCGAATGACTGGAGAACCGATCTTTGATGCATCTTTGATAAGAACAAAGCCACGGGCTGTGACAAAAGCCATTTTTCTTAATTCCGCAACCAACAGGACAGTCGGCACTGCGCCGGCAAAGTCGATTGGTTGCTCGGGACAAAAGAGATAACTCATACATTCCATGAGATGTATATATAGATATAATTATTCCACACAAAAGCATTTCTCAACGAGACTCCACAAGAAGAGCAGGGAATGAAAAACGAAAAGAGACGATTATAATTGGATACCGAAATGACAAGAGGAGAGAATTTCAAGACTCGCGCCGAAGCATCGGTCATTATTTCAGTGTTGTTATGACTTTTCCAGCTAACGAGAGAAACGCATCTTAGCGAGCCCTAGTGTGAATTACCAACTCGAAAGTCGCAGCCCTAGCCGTATATTCTCCAAAGATTTTCATTGTAGAAATTTAACAAAGAATCGAGGCATCGTTAGTGCCACCTCTTCACTCGCTGCTCTTTAACTCTTCAGAAAAAAAATATAAAATCTCTTTGTCAATGTAATTTAGACGGTATTCATTCGTTTTTCAAGAGAGGACCTTGTATTTTTCTCGATAGTTATGAAAGTTGCGTTAAATTCTAAGACTTACAATGTCTAGGAATGGTCAGGACGCAAAGCAGGATAATGAGTGAAATATGCCTATAAAATTATTTTGCTCAACAAAAATAATAGTTTCTTCAATAACAAATCGTTTTGCCCGACAATAATTCGCTTGCTAGCTTCACAAACGCAGATTTTACCCAACCAACTAATTTTTTTCTCAGTGTGACTAATGGCTCTTCAACTCTTCCGAAAACTATAAAATCTCTTTTCTCACATTATTTCGACAATTTTTAATCGTTCTTCAACATAAGACCACCTATTTCCTCGAGAATTATGAATGTCGCGATATACTTTAAGCTCTACAGCATCCAAAGGCTGGTTAGAAACAAAAGTAGGATAATGGGCGAAATATGAACGCGTGCTGAGTTTCAGTATAGAGTAGGACAGTCACCGCGTTATTTAAACTCGTCGTTTGGTAATCGGCCTATGGCGAACTTCAAGCGGATCAGTTTAAAATAGCGCTGCAGCATTTCTGTATAAATTTCTCTTCTCTTCCTCTGCTTTACCACAGGAGCTTCTGGTTTGAAGCATGCCATCGCACTATTCTCGTAATTCGAGTCCAAAAATAAGAGAGGAACAAGACGATGAGCATCTCGCAGCGCCGAGAAATTATTGACCGTAAAGTTGCTCAGCAATTCGTACGAAAATACGTACATTGCCGGGACAATAATTAAGCAGTATTGTTCGGCGTCTGCGGCCGCAACCCTCGCTCTCGATTCCAGCTATACATATGTATAGTAAACGCTATACGTAAGACGCAGCCGCTCACGCTCTATTGTAAACCGTATACCTCCACTGTTTTCAATACGATTGTTCCAGAAGCTTATTGTTGAAAGTTTGCTATTGTCATTATTATTATTTCGTCGGTATTATACTACCCAAGATTTATGAATTTGTGTAATTCCGGGCTGCGGGATGGCCGGTCACAACTAGACGACTTGCCACTCTCTTGTTCACCCTGCAGCGACGTGTGCCTCGTATTATATCAACGTGCTCGTGCGGAACTCAGAACTGAAGAAAAGAGCCGCGCGAAAAGACAAAGTTTTCCGGTTACTTTGAAAATCCATCGTATAAAAGGTCTTGTTGATCTTTCTACACATTTTGCTTATCGTATAGTGACAAGATATCACAGGAAAGTTACGAAAGTATTCATTGCATGTTAACATCTTTGAATTTTGATTCAACAATTCCGAAAAAAATTTACAAATTATGGAAATGTATTAAGAATCTGTGCTTCATTTTGATTTTATGAAGAAGAAAATCCCATTTACACGAAAAATGGGTTTTATTATTTTTTAAAATCTGTGTAAGCGTTCCGTCGCACACGGAACGAGTCAATGAAATTAATCAATGTTAGCATAACCAAAGCGAGAATAATTTGTTTTCATCAAAGATTTATATATATATATATTTACAAATTATAAAAAGACACGATGTGCCAGTGCTTGTCGTCAGGCAAGAGCACGTTTCTCTCCCCTGAAGGCAATAAAGGGGGTGTCTTGACTTCTCGCGCACTCCTTGGCCTACTCAAAGACAATTCAACATTTGACTTCCAGACTTGACTTTTCCTTTTTAAGCCTCTATAATTTCTTTTATATACAGCTACACTATCTTTAAACAATAGTAATATTTCGGCGTACGTGACTGCGTTCAAGTACCGAAAAGTCGGCGCACAAATGTACCCCTAATAAAGAAATTAACCTGACGCCCGCTGGACTCTCGAGTCCAGGGCGGACCCTTTTTATTGCAGTAAAAAGTGCGTCACGGGAATTTCCCAAAAGCGAAGCCAAATGTTCAACAGGGTTTCCCAATACTTTCCTACCCTTACGATTTCTTTCGTGATTGGTGAAAAGCAAATCCTCCCACTTTCTTAAAAGATTATTTGCCCCAATGATATTAGTCGTTATATTGTCAAAGGGAAGACATCACGTTCCCCTTCCTGGAAATAGCTCACAACACCCACTACGAAAGGCATCTTGTTTTTTGAGTTAAGTTAGAATAGTTAGTAGTCGACAAGACTTCGAAGATTGCACATTACGAGTCCACCCAGCGCGGATCTCTGCATTCATTCCGAAGTTGATACTCATAAGTAATCATCCGAAATTCACAGAGTACCAGCGAAAATCCAACAAGAAGATTTCTCCGACTCGTGAATTTTGCTTAATACTTTTCGTGAAATAAGCCGTTAAACAAGCCTTCGTCAATACGTACGAAACAAGTTTGTGTAATTAATATTATCTTCGCGTTCAATACTATTGTGTAAATATTTGTGAATAAATTAAAGTATTTTAGTTTTCTTGCAAGTATTTAATCAACTACCTTCATCACATTAATTTGATGTCCGGGAATTCGTGTCACACACAGTGTCGAACATCACGCGTTCTGTATCAGGATTTACGACCCTGATTGACACTCGCATCAATAAGTCGAGACGCACTGTGTGCGCGGATACAGTAAGGTTTAACAAATGTTGATCTGAAAATTGCGAAAAAAATTATAAACAGGAAAATTCTACGAAGAATATAGCCTTTATTTACATTTTCCAAAAAAAAAAATTGCATTTATTTGTGACCACAAAAGTAGCACATTGGCCACATTAGAGGAATGGCTATTTAAACAAAAAAAATAACTTATCCACTTCTTCGAAAAAAATTCTGAAATAAACTTGACAAAAAATAGAAACCCATTAAGAATGTATCGTCCATTTCAATTTCATAAGAACAAACCCATTTGCACCGAAAAAATAGGAAATCATATTTTTTCCACTATTTTGATTTTGAAGAGGGCCCAACATCAAATTTGTCTTTTTTCATTTGAAAAGAGGCATAACCGTTAAAGGTATGACGGGGTGAAAAAATGAAAATAATAGTCGGCACAACGTTTAATGATAGCAGGTGCAACTCACACACATGTGTTCTCGGTCGAGTGACAAATAGCGCCAAACCTCGCACGCCTTTACGATGCCATTTACGACTTTAATCCATACTCCGGTAGCGCGAGGTCGCGCGGGCCGGTGCTTAGCCCACAAGTGCCCATGAGATGGGGAGAATATCGCGAAGAGAGAATATGTACATTTTGGGTAGGTGACCGAGTTCATGTGTATATATATAGATGTAGATGTAGATATATATACATATGTTGGCTATTTCCACTCAAGGCCCTCGGGGTACGTTCCTATGGACCTTCCTCGGTCACTCGAATATCCATAACCTATAACCGTTTCGGGAACACCATATACCGTGTTACAGTGCTACCAACGTAGCCCCCTCCCCTCCCCCTCTCCCCCACACGAGTTAATTACCGATGGATACACCGACATGAGCAATTAAATGGTCCAACCACTTTAGCGACACGAACTGCGAAGAGAAATTGCAGAGGCCTTTGGACGACGTTTATTGTTTATATTCCATATCGACTTAATATCCAACCTTGCTCAACTCGCGCATATAAATCCACTTGAGGTGTTAATTAATTGTTAGGTTCGTCCACATTTTCGTTGACTTTCTTCTTATTACCAAAAAAGTGTTAAATTTAATTTTGATTAAATAAAAACTGTGTTTGAAATAGTTGGGATTTTAACAAAAAACTTTTTTGTACAAAGATGAACACAGAGAAATTTTGCTCCATTTCTAGTTCAAGATTTCTAAATAAAATTATTTTTGTACATTTTTTTTTTAGTGGGCAATTATATATTTTTGATGATAAAATTTACAACAAAAAAATTATGGACTTTTATGGACAATAACTTTTTGTTAGCAGTACGAGTTTTTAATAGTACGAGTTATTGTCCTGGAGGGCAAAATAAATATCGCTTTCATTAATTCATCAATTTAACCTTTTTGCTGAAACAGTGATACACTGTTTTTTTTTCTCGCTGTAATAGCTATCAACTTGCTGTGATTGGAGCTTCAGTAGTTTTTGAGTGAGGGATTTCTTCAGAGCGATAATAGAAATAGGAAAGGCAGAGAATAGCCTCGTGGCGATGGGTATATAGGAAGCAATCGATCAGACGCAAGAGAGGGAGAATGGCTAGGCTTTCTACGCTGTCTATAAACCGATTCGATTAAGCGGCCCCCGGACGAGCCTGAACGAGAACAGGGGCATAAATAGCGAATCGCGGATTGAAAAAAAAAAAAAAAATCGGCGTGAGAAGAGAGGAACGTGCTTGCAGGTTCGGGGAGAGCATGATAGGAGGGAAACGGCCGAGAACGGAAGAGACGAACAAAAACGGCGATTATGGAGGTGCTGACAGAGCTTGAGCTCAACGGCGGTAGCGTGAGTGCGCACCACTATAGCACCCCTAGCTGCCGCAGCAGCAATGCTGACCGCACACACTTCAAACCCCTGGTTCGCCTCTTTCTCTTCACTTCTATATATATATAGCTATCCATAATACATCCCTCAGCTTTTATTCGCGAAATCAACGATCTGATCTTCGCCTTCAACGTGAAGCTCATGCAACTGATATGCTAGATATTAATTAACATCACTTGAAAAAAGTGATCAATCATATGGTGTCGGTAAATCAACTGATACAATAACTACTGAATATTATTATTTGTGTTTTGGCAGTTCAATTGTATTTACCATAAAAAATAAATCAAGTACAGACGACAAAAAAATCATATCATGTTTGAGGTAGAATTGTCACCGTAGAAAAAAAAAAGAATCTGGCCGAGAATCATGGTTGCACGCCGAACCGAGATTCTTTTACAATCTATCTGAGAATCTCGGTCAGCTTCTTAGCGAGATTCGTTAGTGGGTCGCTAAAAATAAAAAGAATCTCCATCAGAATCTCGCCGAAAATAAAAAGAATCTGTATCAAAATCCCACCGAGATTCTAGAGAATCTCGGCTAGCTTCTTACTGAGATTCTTTAATGGATAGCTGGAAATACAAAGAATCACTATCAGAATCTCGCCCAGCGAGATTCTTTTCATTTTCATTGAAAATGAAACGAATCTATATCAAAAAAGATCTTTACGAATATTGAAGAATTGCTAAGACTAATTACAGTAGAACCTCGTTTATCCGACCTTCGACTATCCGAGCCACCGGACTTTCCGAGCACTCCGCGTTAATCGAGGTGTACGCTCGGATAATACGGAAAAACTCGGATAAAACAGCTAAAGCTATTCCTCATTATATGCATTATGTATGGTTTACGTATTATCCGAGTTTTCGGTTATCCGAGGCACGTCCTCCCCACATTACCTCGGATAAACGAGGTTCTACTGTAGTTAGTACATCAACGAAGGTTCAATCCTTCGTGTGTAGTCGAACTCAGAAAAGCTTTCCAGTCTTATATATACGCTGAGGCTTCAAACCACTTGCGAGAAACGCTCCGTCCGTTCGCCACCTAGTGACATCATACGAACCCCTGGTGGACAATACTGCGCTAGATGGCGAAGGAACGAAGCGTTTCTCGCAAGTGACTTGAAGCCCCAGCGTATATATAAGACTGGAAAGCTTTTCTGAGTTCGACTACACACGAGGGGTCTAACCTTCGTTGATGTACTAACAAATTAGTGTTAGCAATATTAAAATATTCGTAAAGATCTTCTTTATATAGATTCTTTTCATTTTCAATGAAAATGAAAATGAGAAGAATCTGGCTAAGAAGCCGAGAAAAATATTCGTAAAGATCTTCTTTATATAGATTCTTTTCATTTTCAATGAAAATTAAAATGAGAAGAATCTGGCCGAGATACTCTAGAATCTCGGCGAGATTCTGATAGAGATTCTTTTTATTTTCGGCGACCCCTAAAAAATCTCGGTAAAAAGTTGGGCGAGATTCTGATGGAGATTCTTTTTATTTTCAGCTACCCACTAAAGAATCTCGGTAAGAAGCTGGCCGAGATTATCTAAAATCTCAGCCAGATTCTCAGATAGATTTAAAAAGAATCTCGGTTCGGCACGCAACCATGATTCTCGCTAAGAATCTTGCTGAGATCTCGGCGAGAATCTTGTTAAGAATCTCGGCCAGATTCTTTTTTTCTACGCGGGTACGCATAATATTAAGAGTAATTGAGATGATCCTGGAACTATTCAGTGATAATTATACTTTATTAGCCCAGGTGACTATTTTTGTCGTTACATTGACTCTCTTCACTGTTAATGTAACTACGAAAATAGTCACCTGGACTAATAAAATATAATTATAACTGAATAGTTGTCAGGACCATCTCAATTTTTCTCAATGTACAGACGAAAAAAAAGTCATATCATGGTTGAGACAGAATTGTCACTTCAGACTTCAAGCCCCTAGTTCGCCTCGTTCTCCTCACTTCTACATAGAGATCAATGTTGGTGAATCTACTGATACAATAACTACTGAAATTGATTATTTGCACTTTGGCAGTTCCATTTTATTTACCACAAAAAAATTATATAATGATTAAATATTCATTATTTAAATAATGAATATACATCCATTATTATACATTAAATAATCATATATTATTTCCAAAAAAAAAAGACAGTTTGTTTGGACAAGAAGTGTCTAAAAATACACTTTAGTGGGTTTCGCGGTTAAAATCTGTTGACCTATATTTTAATAACTGAATACTTCAATATTGAAGTATACAATCAATAAAACAGATTGGAAACTAATAAAACCATTTCAGGTTTTCACAATTGTTAAATCGTTTATGGCCCGTCCCTCTGTGCATATTTGTTGAGGTATTTGATTATAACGCTGAAAATTCCAATAATTTACTTGGCCACATTCCAAAGTTAAAACACGGTACAAAATAAATGTGAAATTTTTACTAAAAATTCTTTTTTTTTTATTTCGGTAATAGTCTATACAGAAATGTAGGAATCCTTCAATATTACGTTATACTTCTTTTTTCAGACGATTTTATAAGCACTTTATTTCCTTACGAAAAGTCCTTAAGAAAAAAATATTTTTTTTTCTTCAAATATCTGCTACTGTCGCATATTGTGTGTGAACGAAGTTTCGAAAACGTGAGTGAGCTTCGCGAATTTGTGGATATATATGTGGATGGAGTGCTGAAGTGCAGATGGCGAGGAGAAGACGACGGGAAATGACAGATGCCGAAACCACGAATGTGAACCACGCATACATATATTCCACGACACTTGGAGCAGATTCGTGAGCACTGTACCGCGCATACGCGTCGGTTGCAGTAGATACGTCTAACGTACTCGAACTACTTGCGCTCTCCAGCCTATATATCGCGGTGAAGCCAGAGAGCCGCGATAGAGAGAGACAGAAATTGTGCGAGTGCGCTAGGAGAAGAGCCAAGCACCCAACTACAAGCTCGTTGAGGAAAAGCTTTAAAAGGTATACCACTGTCGACTGCCGAGACGCTCGCGCTGGCGTAGTAATTGGATTTCAGTTACGCCTCCCTCAAACCTTCCCCCGCACCACGCCAATGTACTGTAATATTGTCTCTCTTCGTATAATGAAATCACGGCGAAGCAGCTCCTCACTACGTGGCGTCGTCGATCGATCACGACTTTGGCTCTCTCAACTTCGTGTATCTCTTGAGTTTATATATATGTATATATAGATATATATATATATTGGAGTTCCAGAATCGATCACTTTTTTTTTGCGCGGAATTGCAACAATTTCAAGCTTCGGCCGGTCTGTTATCGTATTTGGTAACAACGTGAAGCAATAAAATGCAGTTTTCGATGTGGAAATATCTTTAGCTGCCCTTTTTTCAGACCAAATTTTCCTGCTTGACACAAAAAGCGTATCGGACCTAATGGAAGATTTGTTAAATGAAGCAAAATGTCCTCAAAAAACGTAACAGCCGATCTGGAAAATTTGTAAAATGAGGCAAAATGTCCTCGGAAAGCGTGATAGACCTTCTGTAAAATTTGTAAAGTAGAACCCAAAAATCGTTACAGTGCTTCTCGAAAATTTATAAAATGCTGAATAATGTCCTCAAAAATCCTAATAGCCCTTCTCAAAAACGTCCGAATGTTATTCCGCTTAGTCTATCGCTTTAAGAATACTTTGAAAGATATTTTCACATATCACGAGTACACCAAGTTCGCTCATACCTTTTTTATAAAATTAAAAAAAAAATGTGTACCGCTGATTGCAAAAATGTTGAATAAAAGTGCTTAAGGGTCCGATCAATGATTGGCGCGCCTCGGGGATTCTTAGCCGTCATTACACCAAACCGTAGATCAGTTCCGAATACATTATATTTACGAGCTTAGCTTAACGAAGCAGCTCCACAATCGACAATCGAATCCGTAGCGGAATATACGACTATAAATAATATAGAGAAGGACGCGATGAGGATGGTGAAGCTGAGCGTGGGTGTCTGCATGCCCTCTGGATAGGGCAAACATCGGCCGTTAGCGAGGCGACGCTCGGTCGCGTTCGACGATTTATAACAACGAAAACAACGTTCGCTTCTGCCCACACAGCGAGCACCGACTCATAGATACTCAATATTCGTAATTGCCAAATTCAGTCCTCAATTTTTTTTTCAAAATTTATTTTCCTATCTGTAGAATAAATTCACAAAAAAGAAAATTCTTGAAATGTGCTTCTTCTTACGCTTAGACAAAAAAATGCATGCAAATATTTAGAGTTAACGTACAGTTCAGATTTTTCATCCAATTAAATTAGAGCTCGCTCATAATTATAATAAAAGGTAAAGCATGGAAATGCTGATGAGAAAACGGATTGTTGGTGAATTCTGTAAATTAAAACTCTCCAGGAAAGGTTGGACTAAGAAAAACGCATGATTAAGGAAGGGGATAGACAGGTGTAATTAAAACAGGTCGTAATTGAAGCGTACACCCGAAACTTCCCTTAATGGGGCGCTATCAGTACGTAACGGTTGTTCTAACGAGTATCGTGGAAAGCTTGCCGAACACGCGGTTCTAATTATCTCGATTTTGCTGCTGCTTGCGTTATACTCACGGTACGTAGTCAGCTATGGCTATGAGGCTATATATACGCAAGGCAAGGAGTGTGTAAAAGGGCTGCACGAAGGTATGCCACAGTCGTGGTGGTGGGCTCTCGACCGACCCACTTATTTATCCACTCCAGACGCAATTAGAAGATCGAGAAGAGAATATTTTGCATCGTCTCTCATTTTCTTTAATAAAATCGGAAAAATTGAACATTGACACTTTATTCAGCTTCTCTCTGATTTGTTAGTGCTTTTTTCGCGACATTTTTTTTACTGAGATTTTTTATACCAGGATAGTTAAAATGGTGCATTTTCCAAACAAGTGGGTTAGAATACAAATATGTTTCTTTCTTTGTACAAATAATAATAAAATAATTGAACAACGTAGTCAGGTTTTATTATATTTTTACTTTCTACCAAAAAATTTGTGAACTCTCGAAAAGCGACAATTTTTTAGCTAATGAGCAATTAGTTCTTTTTAAATAAGCTAATGTGGAAGGATGATCAGTATTGAATGTGAGCTGAATCTATAAAGTCGTTCAGATTTTATAGAATTTTCAGTTTTTCAAGAAATTTACGTCATTCTATGTTTAAGTGAACTTTGGCCAATGAAACACAAATTTTTCACTGAGGCGAACTAATATTCAGCAATGGCAGTTTATAAATTGAATGGTGGAGATCGAGGGATTTGGAATTTAAAGCAGTTTGAATTTATTTTTGCTTCCTCATTTCTCATTTTTTTATAGACAAAATTTCAATAAGACCAGAATTTCAAAAAAGCCGGAATTTCAATAAGAACAAATTATAAAAAATGCCAATATTTGTCATCATCTATAGAAGTGACATCGTATCAAGTAGAATATGATTGAAACAATTTGCAAAGTCTGGCTTCGCCATTTTTTTTTAAATTTTATTAAGATTATTGCAGTAACAAGAGCCGTTTAGGGTGTGGCGGTCTTTGTGCATTCAAGTTTATCGTTTTAGGTGGTAGGCAGTTTGCGAGAGGATCTCACACGTTGAGACGATCGCATTCGCGCATCCGAGCGCATCCCTATCGCAATTAACTCAGGTGGAAATTGGGAAACGGTGGCTATATAGTTATCATTAATTACCCGATACAAGACACCACGCTTGACACGGGTTGCCTTACGGGACAGCATCTCCGCCACTGCCTATTCCCCGTGGGAGCAGTTCCTCCGGACGTTGATCGATTCCCGGATAACACCAAGAGCGGAATTCTCCGCACGAAATTAACGCGAGGATAGCTCACGGGAACTATCAGCCGCTGCGCACGCTTAAGGCCAACAGTCAGTTAGGATATTGCATTCAAACTAAACAGAGTTGTATGCCCTCATTATTTTTCACAACACGGAAAGAAATGTTTGGTTGGGACAATTACGTTTCCCATTTGCTGTACACAATGTCTAAAAAATTAGTTGCCTCAACCATATCGAATAGTAACCTCAACTATTCACGATTAGTTCTCGCGAGATTAGTAAGGTTAACCAATCCAATCGTTGGGACCACCACTCGAATAGTTGGGACTACTGTTCGAATCGTCGGTATTACGATTCGAATCGTTGGCACTACCATTTGAGTTGTAAGGGAAATAGAATAATCGATTGGTTGTGTCAACTCATTTCTTGGTTATGGCAGCTAATCTTTTTTTTCAGTGAATAAAAATCACGATGACATTATTTTTTTAATTGTCATTTCACAGTAATAATATGCAGTGCTTATAAGAATATATAATCTTTCGAATAACTAGGATATAATTTTATGAAAAATAGTGAGAAATACAACTATCATGATCCTCTATTTATTTTCTCAAATAAATAATTCACTAAATTCTATCAACTTTTATTTCGAAGAAATTATGTAATGCTTGAATACCTGATTATAAAAGATTTGGAGAATTGCTGTAAAATAGTAATTTACAGATCAATTTTACGATAAACATTTATAAGATAAGATGACGGAGGTTTACAAGCTTACAATTAAATACTCGGTAACTCAGAAGCTCTGAAATGTTATCATTTCAATTATTGGACCAGACTAATCGCAGAGGTTAATATAGTTGAGCTTGGCACAGCATATAAAGTCACATGAGAGATGGAAAAGTTGAAAACCTAGAGAAGAACGTATTCTACGCGATTCTCTTGCAGAGAATGCGAAAATGACTGTCAAAAGTTGCTGAGATTCCGACGAAAGGTTTGCCTCTGGGGAGTGGCAGTGTTCGTTATTCCTCTGGCTGTTCTCAGTTTATACGTACTATATCCACCGAGTGTGTGTGAGCGGATTATCTTTTCAATTAAAATTACGTCAAGGCCTTTCAGCTTTCTCCTGGCCTGGACGGGCTAAGCTTTTGTCTGTCACCACTTTTCCGCCCTACAGCCACAAAAATCTCCGTGAATTGCAGCTAGTCAATGGTATATGCTAGCAAGCTAAATCTATACAGATCATATATGCTATCACTCTTTTTCGCTTTAATACCAATTAAGACTTTTCCAGAAACTTTAATCGCAAAACGTAACAATCACTGTGTAAACGTTAAAACGATTATCACTTGAGTCCATTCAAGAGTAGATACGCCCTAGATGATAGTTTATTTTTTACAATGTCAATGTCCGCGACTGCACTCCAACGATTCCGCTTCCGACAAACTAGCTCGGTAATCCTTGAGGTAGTGTAGAAGAACTACTAGGTTCATACGTACAATACGAGTAGCCTAGTAAAGTGAAGGTTTGGCTCGCGTGCCAGTTATCTGATAAAGAGGAGAATACGGCTGGGCAGGGACGTGGGGTAGGTTCATTGCGTGTTCGCTCTTCAGCAACACTATATAGGAAAGAATGTTTTTTATTTTCTCTTACTGTGACGTATTTACAAGCCTCTATTTGATAAAAAGTTTCGGAGAATGAAATTTGTACTATATTTACACTTGATTATTTAAGACCTGTCGAAATGATCGACAAGACGGTTTTGTTCATTAAAACTGTAACTACATGGACATACATATTGCACAATTTAATATTACCCAGATTCGTAAGATATTATCATGATAGTGAATACTAAGTGGCAATTAGATTAAATTGACGATATGATTTGAGCTATAATCATTCTTAGAGACATTCGATATAAGAAACCAGACAGGATGAATATCTCCTCGTGAATTTGTCATGCAATCGATATCGCGTCTCTCGTTGATATAACGTTTGGCTTATACGATGTTAGAAAGGTTTCCAATGTGTAATGATTATGCGGAATATTGTAATACTGTTCTGGGTCTGAAAATCTTCTTGGTGATTTTGCTAATTCTGGCAGATCGAAATGGCTAGACTGACAATGACGTCATTGTCAGCTACTTGCTTTTGTCGGGTTCATAAATCAGGAACATAATTGTGGCATAATTTTTCAACAATGATCGTCAACAAGTTTCCGGCTAATAACTTGGACAAATCTTTATCCTCGCCACAAAAATCCTCTCACAGCATTTAATTAACAAACCGTTCAACAAATTTTCAATGTAAACCACAAAAATTAGAATTCAATCACGATCTTACGATATTGCATCTGTTATAAATTAAAAAAATAAAATAAACTGTTTATTATCGGTCATAAATTTCGAAACTGTTCAAATATGCCTTCACAAACTCAAGTATAAATCAATATTGGTCGACAAATCTATTGCTTTAGTATTCTTTTACATAAGATTCTAAAGCTGTAATAAAGTTTGAATATAGTTATAGTCTCCTAACCCCATCTCCGTGTTCTATATTAAGTCTAGAATCGTTCACTACAGCATTACTTTCTCTAGACTCGATATTCCTATTACCGGTCTATCGGAGCCGTTTCTTTTTTGCCCTGAACTATGGTAGTAGCAAATGCTTTATGAAAATTTTATTGGGAAGGGCATAAATAGCGGATCGAACATTCCAGCAGCAGTTCTAACTTTATCTCTACCGCTGCTGATCGAGTGCGCATCTGGAACAAGCAAACGCAGTTGGTAGTTGGCGATTCCAGTGAAATTGAGCGTTCCCGCGGAAACGACGTGAGTTATCCGTGCAGAGCACGACACGGGAGTACGATATCGTGGGTTGCCTGGCTCTTTCACTCACTGACTGGTTGGTGGTGGTGCAGTGCGCGCGTGCATGCAACGAGCTCGTCCGGAACGTGCTCATCGGACCCGCAAACTGTTTCCGATTTGAATGACCACGAGTGTGCGCCGCTGTACGAACTGGCGAAACGACGGGACAGGACGCAGAACAGGAGGGGAACCACGCGTCGCGAGACAAACGTGCTACCAGCAATATAGTAGGAACCATAGAGTACGCTCGTCCCTCAAATTCTGTGGACCGCGCGCGCTTGACTTTTCGTGCACGAGCTAACGTTGTGCTCGAGGAACGAGCGTATACACCTCCTGAATTCGAGAATTTTAGTCATCCTGTATTCTTCGCGGTACGTTGAACATGTACGGATGCCCTGATATTTGTAGAAAATACAAGACAAATGAATTCGTGATAATTAAAACATATTTTACATTGAATGTTAAATCTGGTTTACTTTTTGAAGTTCTAGAGTTGAAAACGGTAATTTTTCATTTTCCTAAATCCGAAACTGTAATCGTTACGTTACTGTCCCTCATTTTATTTTTTTACTAACATTATTTTATTTCGCGCTCCCGGGTCCCCTTCATATCCCTCGGGTCTCCTCCACATTCCTCGGGCCTCCTCCATATCCCTCGGGTCTCCTCCACATCCCTCGGGCCTACTCCATATCCCTCGGATCTCCTCCATACCCCTCAGGTCTCCTCCACATCCCTCGGGCCTCCTCCATATCCCTCGGGTCTCCTCCACATCCCTCGGGCCTCCTCCAGATCACTCGGGTACCTTCATATTCCTCGGGTCCCCTCCATATCCCTCGGGTCTCCTCCACATCCCTTGGGCCTCCTCCATATCACTCGGGTACCTCCGCACCCCTCGGGTCTCCTCCACATCCCTCGGGCCTCCTCTATATCACTCGGGTACCTCCATATCCCTCGGGTCCCCTCCATATCCCTCGGATCCCCTCCATACCCCTCGAGTCCCCTCCATATCCCTCGGGTTCCTCCCATATCCCTCAGGTCCCCTCCACATCCCTCGGGCCCCCTCCATATCCCTTGGGTCCCCTCCATATCCCTCAGGTTTCCTCCATACCCCTCGGATCCTCATAATATCCCTCGGACCCCCTCCATATCCCTCGGGCCCTTACATGTCCTTCGGGTCTCATTCATATCCTTGGTTCCTCTCCATATCCCTCGGGTCCCATTCATACCCTTGGTTCTTTTCCATATTCCTCGGGTCCTCACAAGTGATATCTTTCGAGATCACTCCATATCTCACGGGTCTCCTCCATATCCATGGCACCCCCGCAATGGGCACAAACACCATTTATTCCAACACTAGAAGATGACCCAGATCTTGAACTCCGTTTTCAAGTCAACGAAGCTGTTGGTGAGAAGTGTGACTGGCTCTCAAGCTGTACAGAGCACGAAACAGAATCCGAATGATGAGACGGAGCGCCCTACGACCCTCCTGGGCGGTGCTGAGGTCTATCGCGACCGCGCGCTCGCCCTACGACGAGGGTTGCCTGTCATTGATAGTTGTGATTAATGCGCTTGGGTCCCGCTCGACGATAACTTGATTATGCGGGCTATGACGAACGACGGAACCGTCTCGGCCGCTCTCGGCACTTCCGTCGCCCGGTTAGTGCGGGGTGTGACACGCGCATTAACCTTACCGCTTTTGCCTTAGGGCGACGATTTTCCAAAGAGCCCGTTATCGTCTTATTCAACTGCGGTACAGAACAGACCATCACTTACCACGATTGCGATCGGTTCAGAATTTTAAGCACTCATTACTTTCATATACACATTGTTTTTTAAGATTTAGTGCACAAATAATTTAATATATAGACTATATTTTACGATATTGATAAAAAGTTGAACATCTTGCTACATGATAATTTTAGTTAATGATAAAAATAATAGTCCATTATTTTTTCTGCTATATTTATTTCCGTGACGTTCAGAAATATTTTATTAAAAACATAAGTGCTTATATATTTCCTCACCAATATTCGAAAAATATTATTGATATCAAATAATTTACCGAGAGATAAACAAATAGAGTGAGTACAAAAGTAATTGTCTTTACAACTCTAGATCGGTTATTATACTAGCAATTTTTGTCGTTCACCGTTATCGACAACGCTTCCGACATCGCAGTAGAAGCACTTTATCCATTTTATTCGATATGGCCTCTTTCACGAGACACACATTATTGTAAAATAAAGGTAAAGGCGTTTTACCGTCAATGTAACCCTTTTATTCGATCGATATTATGAACTATATGCGATACAAACGCCTTTCACACTCACCTTGTAGTCATGGTGGGTGATTCGCTTTATGACCCAAAGGCCACCAGTAGTACGACGAGCTCCATTTTTGCGTCGGGTTTTCTCAACGCTTTTCCAACTCTCTTGTGGGTCTCGTACTACCCCAGTAATATCACTGAAGCTATATCGAGATTGCTGCGAGCGTTGTTCCACGAAACATCGATACAATTCCATGCAATATGGAAAATGGTTTTTCTATTACTTTATCACCAGTGTCATTCATTATTGTATTGTTGTTTTTCACTGAAATTTAATTCCAGTGATTATTTTATCAATGCCGTAAAAGCCCCCGAAAATACATATAAATTTGCAAGAAAGAAAAGACTCGAAATGTAATTTTTTACGCGGATTCTAGATTGTGCTTTTTTTTCATTCTGATAATTTTTTGAAAATTTCTTATTGTTATTTATATTAAAAATATTTTTATACAAATACGCTGCTGATATTTGTATTTTAAATATTCTTATTTTCACCCCTGTAAGAACTTTTGCCTTTCAATGTCCATGACGTCCGAGCAAGCTCTGAGCCTCGAGTTAGGAAATAGCAGAAAGAGGTCTCGAAATATACACACCAGGGAGAGTACCTAGATCAACCCGCAGCTTCACGTCCGCCTCGAGTGTTCGCTCGGACGAATGAAAGTGACAGCCTCATGGTAGGATTTTCCGCTGGTAGCGGCTACGAGTAGTAGAAAATTGTAGCAAGGGAATATCCTACCGTTGATGCGCACTTGGGACCCTGAGATGCCTGGTTCGACATTTATATCAACTGTATAAAGTAGAAAATTCTAGAGAAACAAAAACATGCTTAGAATATTGTCATTTCAATATGGAAATTTTTTATATGGGATATATATTTTTTTAAATACAATATATACAATTTATGTTAATTGTACTATAAACTTTAAATATCAAGCACTCTAGGTAATTAGTATTTTTAATTATGGTACTTTCTGCTTCCTCATAGAGGACGCTTTGTTCTCGTGAAATAAAAAATTTTCGAGATTTTAATGTCAGGACACTCGGAATGGTCCAAAACGTCGAGAAAAGTGGTTTAGAAAAAATATCCGGATGTATGTATGTATGTGTGTGTGTGACACGCTTGTAAAATTCAAACCGCTGTATCTCGAAAACGGCTTTAACAATCAAGCTGAAATTTGACACGCTGGTAGAGAACCAACGCCCCTTCCTATGTATATATTTTCGTAGAAATTGAAAAAAGAATTCAAATTTTATAAACCTTTCAATTTTTCGAAAAATGTCTGTATGTTCTCTAGCTCCGGCAATTTTTCAGCTAATGAGCTAAATAGTTCTGGACAAATAGAGAAATGAAAAATGAAGGTCGGTATTGAATTTTAGCAAAATCCATAAAGCGGTTTAAATTTTATAAATTTTTGAATTTTCGAAAAAATTTTGTTTTCGTTCTTATTCAAGTTAAGTTCGACCAAACCTGCTCAAATCTTTTGCAAGGTAAAACGAACATCCACTTGTAGTAGATATCGAATTTGGTGAAGATTCATGATGTGGTTCAGATTTTATAAAACAGTGAATTCTTCAAAAAAACTCTGTATGTTCTCTAGCTGCCACAATTATTTAGATAATGAGCTTAAATAGTTTTTGGCGAATAAAGCAATGAATAATGACGATCGGTATTGAATTTAAGCGAAATACATTAAGCGATTTAGATTTTATAGAATTCTGAATTTATGAAAATTTTTGTTTTCGTACTTATTGTAATTTGTATTTAAAATAAGGATGCAAAGTAAAACTTTGTACATTACTTCGTCAATAATTTTCATCTTTCGCAAAGCTTCCTCTATGAGGAAGCCAAAAATAAAATAAAGAAACTTCGTCATAGAGGCGGCGTTGGGAAAGATGAAAATTAATGAGGAAGCAATGTGAAAAATACGACTTTGCATCCTTTTTTTTCTTCAATACATATTTACTGTCATAACGTTTGAGCTTGGAGCAAATAAACAATAAAATACATCCGTCGTTTCCTTATGGATTCACGCAGATGAAGCTTTTGATTGTAAAAGTTTAACGATCAAAGCAGAGGGGTAGATTTTTCTTCTCAATTCACCTGTAGATTGACGGGAGACAGAGAGACAAGGGAAAAGGAAAAATTGGAAGAAGGGTTGGAGAAAGAGTGGTGAAAGTTTTGCGGAAAGCTCTCACCGGCTGGCCCATCATTCCCATCAGCTACGCGAGCGTGGTTTCCTCTTCTTATATACACCCTTTCATCGCGAAAAGAGCGCGTGTATACCGATATTGGAATTCTTCGTAATTTCCACCTTTCGGCTTTAAGAGAATACTGCAGCCATAGCTTGGGGTTGCCCCACCGCCGTCATGGCCAGAGAGTCCGTGCGGCGTCGGACTTAGCCGTTCCCGCTGCCGTTGGTCTAACGTGATTAAGCTAAAAGCCTTTCCAGACGAAGGATCAGTGGTTCGTCGCTCGCACGGAGTTCCTTCCGTGTCTACCACTGCACTACTATATATTTACACTTAGCCACGAAACTTTACCCTCATATACGTTTTCGTTCACATAAATATTATTGAGTGACCAGCTGAACTAGGAGAAGGCCGAAAAAGTAACAATTCTCGAACGGAAATTTATTCAGGCTGTCTAATTTTAGATTAGAGAAATTTTAAATAGCATTCAGATATATTTGCAAGATATAGATCAGGCAAGATCATCTTGCCTGATCTGGCTGATAATCTTTAAGCTGCGTCTGGTTAAAATTTAGGAAACATCAAAATTTGGGGAAAATATACATTTAACGATTTTAAAAAATCTACATTTTGTTTTTACAAATCCTCTGATTACGAGTATCGAAGATTTTTTATGAAAATATTAATGAATCACAATAAATATTTTAAAAAACATTTAAAAAATAGCACTTTTTGGGGGTCTTTTCGTGTAACTTTTTCAAAAATACATGTATATAAAAATGTCGACTTTTTCTACTTAATTTCTTTTTTGTCGATACCTCAAAAATTTGAAGCAGAAACCACAAGAATACTTATTTTGCAAGATTTGTATTCATTCATTTATCATATTTCTGCAATAACCTCCACATAGGACGAACTTAAAATCGTATTACGAGAAAGAAAAGCTATATCAAGTACTATATGCATAGGATAGATTTTCCTGCCTCAGCGAGTGGAGAAAGTCGAAAAGTTTGAGGAACATCGCGCATCGATCATCATCCATTTAGAAAAGAAAAGAAGGATTGTAAGAGATACGATGAGAGGAAAAGAGGAAGTGAGTGGGAAAGCCATGTGCGTGTCGTAGCCAAGTTTTCAGGACGAAACCCGGCGACTTTTTTTTTCCTGTTTCATTCTATTCGTCGCCCGCTTCGTCCTTGCTTTTCTCGTATCATTGCCGAGTTGTTGGCGGGCTTCAACATCCCGATTTTCTCCCACGAGAAGGAAAAGACTCTGTGAAACCTACGGAAAACCGGATGTCGTGTGTTGCTAGTTTTTCTCTTTTCCTCCCACTCTCTTTTTCATACTTCTGTATGCGACTGACAAAATATTTTTGCCGCACGCGATTGCAGCGCGAAAAAGTCACGCCAGAGAAGCAATTTTCATGAAAAAGGATTCATCGCTCGTTCCCACTGCGGTCTTACACCTGAGGCCTCGATTTCCCTATACAATATAGTGCGGGCCGAGCTAATATACATATTCAATTTATAAGCCCCGTTTCTGCTCGCCCTCTCTATTGCACTTTATTATTCTTGCTGCATAATGTCCACATCCGTTTTAAGGTAAACGTAACTGGATCTGCGATTAAATGATAAATTATAACAATCGGAATATACGTTTTGCATTAATCTCTGTATTGTATTTAGTATATGTGGATGAAATCCGATTAGCCTATATATATAAACTCCTCGTGTTATATACTCGCACTTCGCTACGGTTTATGAAATTAAGCGAACTCGGATTAGACGGATTAGAACTACACAGTGCGCTAGCGTATCGACTCTTCGTGGGATTACATTTGTGTCTCACATGCTTCTCGGCATAAGCCAACTACTAAGCAGTCTTGTAAGTTATAACATATGCAACTGGAAATTTGAATTATTAACCACATGCAGCCGGAAAGGTCGTTGCGGTTTTTATCTCATCCTCCTCTAAAAAGTGGGTGGCGATTTTATATCGAAATATCGAAATACATTGCAATGTAAGTTGGCCATTGTTGCCTTTTTATTCGTCCTGCAATCACTCGGCGATGTCGTCAGACACACTGGACCAAGTTCATGCATTGATATTTTTTGTTTATTTCGATTGTCAAAATTTATATAAAGAGACTCGGGCGCTTAAGCGCTTAAGCCTAGTACAATCAAACTAATGCTTAATTAAATTTATTATTAGTTCCTCATAGAGGTAGTTTTGATTTCATTAATTTTTTTTCGAAATTTGAATGTTAAGGTATTCAAAACTGTCTGGATCTAATTAATAAATTATGAATATATTTTCCAGAAATATATTTCCGATATATTTTCCAAAAATATATTTCTGGTATATTTTCCAAAAATATATTTCCGATATATTTTCCAAAAATATATTTCTGGTATATTTTCCAAAAATATATTTCCGATATATTTTCCAAAAATATATTTCCGATATATTTTCTAAAATTATATTTCCGATATATTTTCTAAAACTATATTTCCGATATATTTTCTAAAAATATATTTCCGATATATTTTCTAAAACTATATTTCCGATATATTTTCTAAAACTATATTTCCGATATATTTTCTAAAAATATATTTCCGATATATTTTCTAAAAATATATTTCCGATATATTTTCTAAAACTATATTTCCGTATATATTTTTATGCGTGGCTATTTCATAAAGTGGGCTTTCTAAAAACTGGAAAACAATGTGGAAGGAACTTGCAACTTCAAACTTTGCATCCTTGTTATATAATGTGTTAACTCGCGTGTCAGAAAAAAAATTGTGCACCGCGTGTGAAGTGCACATCTTAAGCTGTTATAAAACAAGACAGCGAAAAAGGAAAATGAGATAGGTTGCAAGAGTTAAACAAGTCGTATACTCTAGTGCATAAGGATACAGAAGTGTTGCTATTCACGAATACTCCCAAGTAGTGGGGACACGAAACGTGTGCAATTCGTTAAGGGAAAGAAGAAAAAGCGAAAAGAAGCTTTCCTGCGAGGAGGTGGCGGTGGAGGTCGAGCTCAGGTGTGACCGAGGATAAATCGACTTTCTCGGAATTCACAAAAGATCTTCTTGCCGGAAAGCTTTGCAACGATGTGCCGTGCAACGTGTGCGTTTAACAAATAAAGTTGCTGGGAACTGTAGTTGGGATTTTGCACCATTGAAGTACATTATGTGCAGTACGAGTGGCTTATACCGTATAATAAATAAAACGAAAGTAGCTAAACAGGAAAAAGAATAAAAAGAAGAACATCCAAAGAAGCAGGTAGAATCCTACACAGTAAGAATAAATTGTTGGAAGGATTTTTCTAACAGCCTGATTATCGTACCAACACCAAGAAAATTCGTAAGCATTGAGGAGGATCCAATTAAAATTTGACACCTCGAAGAAATTTTCATTATTTTGTGATCTCGATATCAGCACAGCTTTTGAGTATATTTATTTATCATGGATTTAGCATAGATTGATTTTAATTTATTAAAATAAAAGTAAAAAACTTTAGGCAAACAATAAAATTATCGCCACTTGAAAATCCCCAATTTTCGTAATCCCGACGTCAGAGAGTCCAAAATCGAATATAAAAAGTTCGTTTTTTACTAATATAAAACCTAAATGATCGGAAATTTGTCGCCGATTACGAAACTGTCATTTCTTTGTCGATAACTCAAAAACTTCCAAATGGAAACCACAAAAAAAATCGTTTTTCAGATTTTTATATGTTTACATGTTAATATAAAAAGAGGAGTAGAAAGCTGAAAAAATCCAAAAATGTAAGCGAAATCTTGAAGAGTAAGTACAAGTTATTGGTTTAATTTTTCTAACCGCGTGTTTGTCCTTCCGACACAAAGAAAAAGTCTTAAGCATTGAGTATCCAATTAAAATTGAAGTCTCGAAGGAATCTCCATTGCGATGTAATCTTGGTATCAACAGAGCTTTCGAGTAAATTGATTTAGCATTGTAGTAGTTGTTCCGAAAGATTGGCGCAATTAACGAACTCAGTTAGGAAGAGGCTTCGAGTAGAGATGTATGCAAACGAGGATTTTCGCTTTCTTTACTTGTGCAAAGAGCTTTCTCACAGTTTTCTTAAAGATATTCTTCTTTTATCTATCGAAACTGCTTTAACTAGTCTTTCAACGTTTATTTTTTCTGTTCAACTCGAGTGTACTTGAGACGTTTCTTCGAATCTCAGACTCTTTAGCCGCAACCCTCAAATCCTTAAGTCAGATCTCGGACCTATAGATAGTCTCAACGATGCCGATGCATCTTCGATCGAGACGTGCATCTTCACTCTTTCCTTGGAAGTCTTAAGGCTGGGAGAAATTTATTTTCACCCAACTCTGGTTCGCATAATAAATTGTGTCCTCCGGCTTCTCTCTTCGTAGCTGAAGTGTCTCAACTCAAGGAGAGGAAAATCGTAGCTGGAACGTCTATTTTCAAGAATGTAAAGCCCTCGGGTGGGCGCGACGATCCACTTAAGGTATCTCTCTCTCTGCGATACATAAGGATTTATGCAAAAATTTTAGGATCTTCTGGTATACCGTAGACGTTCCAACAGCGTCTCTCTTTTCCTATCCTTTGACTTCTATTTCTCGGTCGCAATCGTCGTGCAGCCTTCAAGTCCTCAGGATATGCATGACCTCTTGCTGTGCTGCTATAACCCAACGCTAAAGGTGATATTCTCGAAATGCTTTGCTCTCTCACACTCAGATGCATCGTTCTATGTACGCAGAGTCACTGTGTGCATCATACAACGACTGTCTCTTTTCCTCGGAAAAGAACGAAGCAAGAAAGTAAGAAAAAAAAGCACTGAGAAATAATGGAGGGAAGTGATTTCCGGAAAGTTAAAAGCTGAGGATCAAGAATCGCACGTGGATTCGTCTTCAACAGTTTTTCCGCTTTATCCTGTTATTTTCTCTCACTTTGTTGCGCTTATGTACTACAGTAGACACTCGCTTAATCGAGTATATTTAAATGTGGATTATATATATTTTTTTACAGTATAGTTAGAAAATACAATTTTTAGAAAACATTCTTTTATAAGCTAAATGCATATTATGAAAGTGTGTTTTGATTGATGGAGACCTGAAAAGATTTGAACCATTGTTTGAAGTGGAAGATTAATTTACGTGTGGTTTTATTAATATTTCTCGATTGTAAAATTTACACAGTTAATTGTTTCCATCGTTGCTCTTTCCACAAATTTATATGATATAACTTTTATTATTACCATTTAATTCTACCACAAATTTTATATTTACTCAATATTTCGAATTCTCATATTTCACATCCCAATAATTCTGATGATATTTCACTTCCTATGTTTATGAATTTATATCAAATAAATCGATAATATTTGTACCCATATTTCATTAACCTGTCAATTGCCAATGTAGTATGTTATCTACATTCGGGAAACGGCCATTTACAAATACATCTCTTTTTATTTTGATCAAAATATTTTGATAAAATTTGACGAACCGTGAAGTGTTATGGGCTATAAATTCCACATTTAAATTACATTAATGAAAAATGACTTTACGTAAACATTGAAAATATTTTTTTTTTCAAAATGGCAATTTCTTCACTATTTTCAATCAGAAAATTGTTTATCAAAATTTGAAGAATTATGCTTTCTAATGAATTAATAAATCAAACTACAATTTAAGCTATTACAATCAATATACACTAAACCTTTAAGGACAACTCAATTCACTTCCCAGAAATTCCGATCCAGTTCGGCGGAGTTCTACTGTATCGAATTCTTTTTTTCGAATTCTTCGAGTGTTCACGATTCGTTTCTTGTAGGTATGAGTCTCGTTATACTTTCTCATACGAGCTCTCGAGATCCAACTCGAAAGAGTAGTGAGGGATAAAGGAAAATAAGGAAGAAGAAGACATCATCGATATCGGAATAATGGGGTAGTTTATTATATTGTGTGAATACGTTGCACTAAAGAACTCGTTATATTTCGATGATATCGTCTCAATTTCCTTGAGGATGTCTTCTCATGTCTACGTCGTCGTTGTTATCGTACAACAAACGATATTATTATCCGCTATTGTGAAATGAAAAGTCATCCACAAGAAGTTGAATATAAATTTTTCTCGACGTCCATATACCCTTTGCAGTTTTCCAAGAAAGTACAGAAATGAACTCTCATTTCATAAGAAAGTTTGATTGGTAAGAAGCCATTTTACTTTTGGTCTGGATATTGCATAGCCGAAAAGGAGCGAGAGTTCACCTTTTTATTTCTGTATTATCGGGAATCGCAGAGGTTCCCCTCTTATCCCACCACCAGGAAAATTCTTTTCTCCCGATCCAAAGATATCGTTGGCTTAAGGCAAAGTTTTGACTGTGCGGCTCTTTCGGTATTCATTCGTCGCTGGAGCGTTTCCTACCTACAAACTCTTCGTGCCGGGCTCAGGATTTCCTGCAAAAAAAAAAAAAAACACGTCTGCTCTCAACATTATAGGAAACTGTATGGAAATTTTCGCAGAAACTGAGTATACCTATCGATTTCACTGCATTCACGATGGCTAGGGAGATATCAAAAAGAGTTTTCACTGCAATGTTTCCGGCTATCGACATTCGAAAGTCGTGGCTATTGCGGTGATTCTATATATTACAGTATCATGTCGAATAAAAAAATCAAGCACGAAATCTATTTAGTGTTTTTTTTTTGTTCAACTCATGATGCAGGGTCATTTTCATAGAATCACTGGTAAAAAGGGAAAAGGTGCAGTGTGGTAAATACTCGAGCAATGAGAAGATAATTAAGCGATGTGATGCAATGCCAAACGAACACCACCACGTCCTCCACAAAAGAGAATATCTTGTACGTGTGACACAGAGAATAGTACGCATTGAGCTTGTATGCATAAAAAGTAAAATGCCCCAAATTGCCATTGCAGAGAAAATTGTTTTGTTAAACGCACGGTGCGCTTCTGTTGATTCGGCGTTGATGTTGTCGCTGCAGAAACGAACTGGCTCACTGGCTGGTTTGATGCCCTGCCAATAGACTGACAAGTGATTTTCGCTTTTCGGAAACGAGCCAAACGACAGTTCGATGATTGGACCTATTGTCGAAAATTGCATCGAGCCTGGAGCATTGGCCAATTCCCTCCTTCCACCTTGCCGGCATATCCTCCATGGCAACAACAAACTTTTGCTCTGCTGTGTGATACGTAACAATGCGCAACGTGTGTCAAAATTACGGATACAAAAGCCGAGGATATAGCATTATGAAAAGTACGTTGAATTTTATCGACAATTGCGAGGATAAAATCTTTTTTTTTTAAATAAATATGTCACTTTGATCTACATAAAATGGTTTACACTGCGCAGAAGTACAGAAACCGCTTCGCCCGGATGAACTTTAGAGCTTCGCTTAATTTAGACAATGATTTACTTGAATTCACCCATTTTTCAATGGCACTTTTTTGTAGGCAATCAGTAAATATTATTATTATTTTTTTTCATATTTGTTCATCACTTGGACTTATCCAATAAAAAAATAATCTGGATCTCGAGAGGGGGACTCATGGAGGGCCTTAGAATCAGCAGGACTTGAGTGGACAGAGAATTTATTTGGGGCCTTATAATAATCAGGGGCGTTCAGATTTGGGGTTATCCAATTTAAGGGAGATGGGGGCAAAACGGGCATCACGACTGAAAATGACAATTGGGGGCAAAACGGGCATCGTTTCAACTTTTTCGAACACGACTTTTTTCAATTTCCTGAAATTTCTTACTTGAAAATTTCGGAAAATAATTGGTGATGTCAATAAAACAGGCAGGGAGGCAAAACAGGCATTTCGGCTAAATATAAGTATCGGGGTCAAAATTGGCACCAAATTATAAAATGAGAATTTCGTTCTAATTGATTTCTTTATGATATGCCGACTTTTTTTTCAACGAATTAATTGGCTTATAAAATTTTTGAAAAATTCATTTGACTATATTTTTTTTCTTTAGTTCAACAAAGTATCGAAAAAAAGTTCTGAACGGATGGTTAATAAAATTCTGATCTGATGAACATTATCAATTTTTTTTCATCACCAATTTGACGTATTTTCCACACTTTCTCTATCTAAGGAACGTAAAAAACTGAGACAAATCGTTTTTACGAAAGTTGAGATGGTGCCCGTTTTGCCCCCAATCCCGATTTTGAATGGAGCTCCCCATTTTGCTCCCCTGCTCGTTTTGCCCCCATCTCCCCTACAATTATCTGGGTCGATGAGCGAGGGGTCCATAGGTGTTCTTAGAATCAGCAGGCCCTGAGTGACAAGGACATTTGGAGCTTGATATAATAATCAAGGGCTTTTTTCAACATTTGGGCTTATCATATTTAGAACAATTTGGATCTGGAGGGAGAAGCTCAAAGGCTTACCTAAAACAATGCAGATCTCGGGGTTCTCTCGGAGAGGACTTAAAATAGATCTTTTTGTCATTCTATATTTTAGAAAGACATTTCAATTATATTTCGTTTTTGACCCAATATTTTTTGCGAGGACAAATTCCGTATAAATATATCTAAACCAAAGAATAATTCACCGAAATATACTTTATATATCTAGCATATACTTTATTCCCAGAGAAGTTTCCACCGTAGATTGTGAAAAAAATTTGCATAATCGTAGGTAATCTGCGAATCGAACGAAGCAAGAGACTAGGACCATCCCCAGGTCGGAAATGACTCCCCGGAGGTCCAAGTTACATCCGCAGAACCGGAGAAAAATAAATGAACGATATTACGAATCGTCCAGGGGCGGCGTGGTCAGCCGTTCTTTTTATTCTTTCGTACCGCAGTTGTTCGTGAACGAACCTTGCGCGCAACCATTTGCAGAACGTGCGGTGCAAAGCGGGAGCAGAAACCGGTGTGCGCCACTTTGTGTCATTACGCGCTCGTTAAATGTACCTATATACTAGCTTTTCTCCCTCTCGACACTCCGCAACTACGTACCTTGTGTCTATGCATGTGAATGCAATACGGGCGTATACTTGTATATATATATATACATATACATATATCTTAAGAATTTATGAGGAGCCGTGTGAAAGTTCTTTCGGCTCGTAGCTACGAGGCGTTGTTATACGAGGCGCCGAAAGATCAACGCCGTTAAATTGTAGGCTGAGCCCCAGCAACGTGCCAGAGCTCAAGGTATAAGGTATAGAGACTATGTTTTCAAGTAGAAATACAGTGGCTAGGACGGCAGTAGCTCTGCTGAAGGGTGACTGTAAGATTGGGGGGCGTAATTGTTTTACAGTAATGAATATTGGATTTTCGTCCCGAACGACGAGCGCTGCCCGGAGAAGCGGCCGTCGTAAAATCTTTAACGGCGCGCGAGGTACCAAATCACATTTTTCCAGGTCAGCCCACCACGGTTACGAAGTTTCAGAAAAGACTACCCACGTGCTATCTCGAGGCCGTTCGCGTGTCGTATACATATATATATGTATACACAGATTCGTGATGTATAAACCCTCGCATACACTGACTATGTCACGAAAACACGGAAATTGGATTTCAGAAAATATGCCAAATTGTATAACTCGCACTTTGCGTTATGTTGGCACTGTAGGGTGGCCCAGCAGAGAGGAATATTGCGGAACCGTGGTGACCGAAATTGCCGCCTGCCACGATAGACACTCGAGGGGTTAACACTGTTTTGGCTCTGTATGTTATTGAAATATTTCACAGACCCTGTCGTGCAGGAAAATCGAGACTCTACATCCTAAAACTGATTTTTCTAGGCCCTTTTAAGAGACCCCAGGCCTGTATTATCCTAAGTTTCTCTAGGGCACCCCACTTTTGGGCCTGGATTATTTTTAGTCTGAGCCTGAGCCTGCAATCTGCCCTGAAGATATCTGCATTTCAGAAATAAAATTGTCGGCACGCTGTAACTCCCTTTATTTTTGTCGTGCGGGAGATCCAAGGGCGTGCATTTTGTGCGTTTTGAAATTCTCTAGAGGCTATATTTTTAGATTTTTTCGTACTATGAGAATTAAGGGAATAACAGCGTGGCAAATTTTTATCATCATAAATATTTTTTATCGTAGCGTTCAAAATGACATCGATAAAAAAAATCTAAAAATAGTCGCCCCTAGAGAATTTCAAGGCGAAGAAAATACACCCCCGTGGTTCCTCGTACGATGAAAATTAAGGTACCTACGGCGTGTAAATTTTTTTCTTTTTTGCTTGTTGTGTCCAAAATAACATCGATTTAAAAAATCTAAAAAATATGGCCTCTAGAGAATTTCAAGACGAACACTTCAGGGCCATGGGCCCGGGTTATTCTAACAATAAGTCAGCTTATGACACCTCACCTGAGCCCAAGTCATGCTTATTCCACATATGACACACTCCACCCTTCACTTCCGCATATAACCTGTTGACCCAATTATTCTAAGTCAGCTTATAATACTCCACTGTTTTAAAAACCCAGCCTCGATTATTCCAAGTTCCCCTATGACACCCTACGATCGGGTTCAGATTATTACAAATCCCCATAAAACTTCCGTCCAGGCTCCAATCACTGTAAATCCGCCGACACTAATACGAGAGTAATTATAATTGTTACCATCAACAACTATAATTATAATCTTATCGTGAGCTTATTTATTTGCCAACCAGAATTTTTAATTCATCTTTACTTACAAATAACAAAAATTAATGATATTTATTTTTCTCTGTTACAGGTAAGCATAACGAAAATACGGAAAACCAGGATTATTGCCATTAAAAAGAATGGAAAAAAGTCGATGGCAGAGAACCCAGCTGCGTCTTGAATAGGGGATCGAACGTGCTCTTAAAATATTACTTACTGCGGCTCCAGCCGATAATTTACTATATCCAAGCGTAAGTACATGTCAGTGGTATTTCTGCGTGCATGATCTACTATTATATTCACCGATGTCCCGTACCGGAACTTTGCAAAACTGTTCGATACATATATTGTTATACACGCAATGTAGCAGAAAAGTGGAATCGCCACTTGCTTGTCCTCCGGCCACTTCAGTGCAATATGCAGAAATATTGCAGTCGAAGGGTCGGAGGACCGAGGCAAGGGGGAGGTTCACTGGATAATGACAGCTCGTCCACGCGTGTACGTCTCCCCCTCGAAGCTAATAGTTTCTGTCACGACTGTTCACCCTCATGGTGGTCGATCGTGAACGACCCCTGAATTCCACACTATATCAAATATCCATCGGTATAATGTAATATCTTTCGTATATCCTGCGGCATATATTCGTCCCTTCATCGCTTCTGTCCACACGATCGACCAACAGTGGACTGGGCCGATCCTATAGACTCCCATAAAATCGAACGTCCCGATTATACAGCCCAATCGAATTCCCTCCCTCTTTCTTTGTTCAAGTCGATTTTCAAACCGATTTTCACCCAATGGCTGCGACGACGCGACATCTATAGCTATATATATATATATATACACGCGACATACCACTTTTTCCTGTTTGGCCAACACGCCGCACGTCGTAAATCCGCGTCGGGGACAGTTTTCGCGAGAGTATAGCCAGAGCGATCTGTAGGCTCTTCCGGTTTAGGCGGCCCACCAACACTCGTTGCACACCCGGTAGGATGTATATGTGGTAAAGCCGTTACTCTTTTACGATGCAATAAAAAAAAGTACACGACTGAGAGGGAGAGAGAAATAGAGAGCAAAAAAAATTACTAGTCCACTCACGTTGTTTCGGTGCGAAACACTTCTGTACATATCGTATCGTCGCCCGTGCGTCGCGTTCTCCTTCCCTCCACAGCCTCGAACCGCACCCTCAAGCATGACGTTTTATAAATGGGACTGGCGAGTTTACCGTAGGGATACCATATTTTGCCACTGAGTTTAATTGAATAGTGCGCTGTTTGCACGTTATTGTACGCATTGCCCTTGAGTTTAGGTTACTTTACCAATTTTGTTTTTTACGTACAGCGAATATTAGAAATTATCAGTGTCAAGCTATGGTATGTATTGTAAAAAAAAAATCTGGGAAATCATCTTGTTTAGGATAATTTTGGTTGCTGTTGGAGGAAATGCTACAAAAAACTTGAAGTATGTAAAATTATCCTAAAAGATAAAAATAATGTTTAGAAGTTCGTACCGAATTTATTCGATTTTTTTTCGCATAATATTTTTGACCCTTGCATATTTTAGCACAATTTTATTTTGCAAAATTTATCAGATGTTGAGAAAATGCCACAAAATGCTTGAAAAAAATTCTGCTGAAGTACGGGAGCATGAAAATAATATTCACAAGTCAGTACCGAACTTTTTCCTTTATTTTCGTAAAATATTTATTACGTTTTCGTATTTCAATAGAATTTAATGTTTCCTGTTATTTTCATAACTAGAAGAATTTTGTTTTAAATTCTTCCCAAACTATATTAAATAATGTTATGAATATATGAGATTAGGCTTTATACAAACACACGGTATGACGATCGACAAACGAATACTTGATAAACTTCACAGTAAACGTGACAGAAGAGAGTCTTGACAGCATTTGGACTGCGAGCAGACGTGCCAACGAAAGCGATCAAGATAAATGAAAGCCTTTATAATTAATAATATCCGCCGCACAAATAAATATCGTAACAATAATATAAAAACACCAATGACGATATACGACTTTAAAAAATTTGGCAGCGATTTCTAAATATTATTTTTACGTACTAATGTCTCGGGGTTTTCTTGTTCTAGTATTTGACACCTCATTTTCAAGTAAAATATGATAGAAAAAGTAAAAAGTAAACGTGGTGCCTACATAATTTTTTCGCTTATACATTCGCTCAACATTATAAATGGGACGGGCGAGTTTTCCGTAGGGATACCATATTTTGCCACCGAGTTTAATTGAATAGTGCGCTGTTTACACGTTATTGTACTCATTGCCCTTGAGTTTAGGTTACTTTACCAATTTTTTTTTACGTACAGCGAATATTGGAAATTATCAATTGTGTCAAGCTATGCTATGTATTCTAAAAAAAAATCTGAGAAATCATCTTGTCTAGGATAATTTTGTTTGCTGTTGGAGGAAATGCTACAAAAAAACTTGAAGTAAAATTATCCTAAAACACCAGAGCATTAAAAAAATGTTTAGAAGTTGGTACCGAATTTATTCGATTTTTATTTCGCATAATATTTTTGACCCTTCCATATTTTAGCAGAATTTTATTTGGCAAAATTTATCAGATTTTGAGAAAATGCCACAAGATGCTTGAAAAAAATTCTGCTGAAGAACGAGATCATGAAAATAATATTTACAAGTCAGTACCGAACTTTTTCCTCTATTTTCGTAAAATATTTGTTACGTTTTCGTATTTCAATAGAATTTAATGTTTCCTCTTATTTTCATAAATAGAAGAATTTTTTAAAAATTTCTTCCCAAACCATATTAAATAATGTTATGAATATAGAGATTAGGCTTTATAGGAACACACTTCACAGTAAACGTGACAGAAGAGTCTTGACAGGACTTTGACTGCGAGCAGACGTGCGAACGAAAGCGATCAAGATAAATAGAAGCCTTTGTAATTAATAATATCCACCCCACAAACAAATATCCGCTTTATTAATTCGCTCGGTCGTAACAATAATATAAAAACATCAATGACGATATACGACTTCAAAAAATTTAGCAGCGTTTTCTAAATATTATTTTTACGTACTAATGTCTCGGGGTTTTCTTGTTCTAGCATTTGACACCTCCTTTTCAAGTAAAATACGATAGAAAAAGTAAAAAGTAAACGTGGTGCCTACACAATTTTTCCGCTTATACATTCGCGAAAGAATATCAATGATATCCCAGCTGTATCAATTTCCTACGCCAGAGAGGAACAACGGGAGGGAAGAACCATACAAAGCGTCTCTATGGCATCTTCCCTCTTTCGACGGTTGAGGGGTTATAGCCCCGTCTCAGTAGAACCCCCATTCAAAACGTATAACCTTTGCCTTTGTATATCAAACTAATATTGACGCTGTGACCGGCTATCCAAGAAGATCCAATAGTCTGGTGACCGAAGCAGCGGACACCGAGGATCGAGCGAGAGAAATCCTTAGGCGACGAGGATGGCAAGGGGGTGGAAGGGGAACGAGGAGAAGGCTAAGAAGGAGAGGAACAAGAAAAGCGATAGAGACGTTTCCTATCACTATCTCGGCCCGCCGTGCACACTTCCCGCGTAGCCAATGACCCACGGTAAATTTACCTACGATCACCTTTGCGATTCAAGAAGAAACGAAAAGAAAGAGGGTTCGGCTCTCAAACGGATAAGCTTCTTGAAATAAAAAGGAATGAGAAAGCTTTTCTCCCGTAGAACAGTCTCACAAAAAGTAAACTTGAATCTAATTTTCATTCTACTTTGTCCCTCTAAACCAAAATGCAAACGCACTGATACAATCGTGACACATTCAATTTTCGAATCGCCAAATCCACGGAATAGACACTGTTAGAAATCTGATGTTTAAAATCCTATCGGGTGGCCATTTTGCTTAAGACCACAAAAATTTTGATATATTTTACTTGGAAATAGGTGAATTATATTTATATATTTATTTTGATGTCGTGATTTTTGCATTACTAACAATTTAATGAAATTTTAATTTTAGAAAACTGTTTAATTGCATTCACGCACAGTTCTTTTGAATACTAGGAATAAGTATGAAAAAATGTCACTGTTTTACATTTCAGTCTTTTTGCGTCTCTACAGAATTAAAAAGAAAAGTTTTTGTCAGTCAAATCCGTAGGAAATTTTAGTCCAGTTTTTTTTTGTATCAAGCTGAAGAATAACTAATAGTTGGTATATATCTCTATCGAGACGTTTGATTTAATGAAATGATAATCCGGTTCGAACGGATGTCACAGCTTAAGTCAGTAGATAATTCCGCGATGGAAAGTCACATGTCGATATCGACTCTCACTGGTTATAAGCTTATCGATTTTCACTTACTCATTCCAAGCATAAGCATATTGAAAAAGGAAAAAATTGTTCGCAAATTGAACACTATTAAAACTGTTACCATAAACTCTGAATGCATCAACAGAACTGACAAAAAGTTCACGTCAATCACTTTTAATAGCCTCCATTTTAAACCGTGCAGAGGGCGCACTAGTCGAGTAATGGATATAATTCACTTGCCCTGAGAGGTGCTATATTTACATATATACATACAATAATCAGTAGTAGTAGTAAGAGAGAAGTTCACGACTCATACCAACAACCGAGAATTAGACAATGACGCATCGTTCTATTTAACGTTTAACAAAGCTCATTGGGGAAGCAATCAAAACTTAGGCTGAACTCAGAGAGGCTTGCGGGGTTTCGTCGAAGTCTTGGTTTACCGGCGGAATACTGAACGTGCCCTGGTCTTCCTATAGTCGTTTCTCTCTTCCTCTCTTTGCAGCCGACTGCTCTGTCGTTTTGGCGCTTTCTATTCTACTACTCCACTAACGAAGAAATAAGTCGATTAATTGTTTCGAGCTGGATAGCTGATTGCCCTGCTGCGGCTTCTGTTTCCTCTTCTATATACCTGAGAATTAGGTATAGTGTGAGACCAATGCCACCAGGCAATTAGGACTCAACGAACGGGCACACAATTCGAAACAAGTGGAGGCAACCGATTCTACAAACTTCTATAGTCTCGAACAAATATCTTTAACAACGTCAAAATCGCTTATGTGTTCGTTTGTCCTTCCAACACCATCAAAATACTTCCAATTGTGCACTGAGAAAAGAGTTTATTCATTTACACTGTTAAAAAAATTTGTATGAAAATTAATATAAAGTATTGGAAGTTTTTTTGCCGATACGCGTATATTAAATTGAATATACAAATATTAATTAATATATAAAAAAATTGTTGCAAAATTAATATACAGTATACTAAACACTTCATAAAAGTTGTGTTTATAATATAATTATTTGAACTTTACAATATATCTGTATATTAAATGAAATTTAATATATCGTATTTGGAAAAGAACTTCCAATACATATATTAATTTTCAAAATATTTTTAACAGTGTATATAAATGGGAATTTCATAGTATTTTTTTACTCGAATAAAATAATTTTTAACATTGAATTAAAATAATTTTTTGTTAAATTTAAATCAACTAAAATTATTGGTTAAAATAATCTATAATCTTTTTTCGCATCTTTTCTTGAAAAGTGGATGCAAAGTGGAAAATTGCAGGTTTCATCTTCATTATTTTTCATTTTTTATGAAGTTCCCTCTACGAGGAAGTATCTGCATCGATTTTGCCCTTCCTGATGGAAGAAACTTTGTAAAAAGTGATGATTAAGTTTTGCGAAGTTTTAGTCCTCAATAAATAATAAGAAAAATTCAAATCTCTATAAAATCCAAATTCTAGATATTAACGATTTTTACTAAATTATGCATCTAGCATCATTGAATGTTATTTCGATTATGTGCAAAATTTAGGCTCAAGTTTCCGACGTAAGTTTTCTGAAAAATTCAAATCTCCACAAAATTAGGATTGCTTTGCCGATTACAGCCAAATTTAATATCAAATAACTTTGAGTGCACCTGCACTCATGAAGAACTATTTATTACAAAAATCCAGAATTTTACAAAAGTTAAAGCGACTATGAACTTTATGTAAAAATTAAAAACAACGTCGAATTTAGATCTCTATGTACATTTTGAAAAGATTGACAACAATTAAAGAGGGACTGCTGCTTCATTTGTGTGCCAAATTTCAGCTCGATTGCTTGAACAGTTTTTAATTTACAGGCGATTGAATTTTCGAAACCAAGAACATAAAAACATACACACAGCATTTTTTTTCAGACAATTTTTCTCGACATTTATGAGTATTTAGAAATAAAAATTATAAAAACAAATTTTTCAGATAAAAATAAAGCTTCCTCTGCGACGAAGCAAAAAAAATCAGTTAAAACACAGAGAATTGAGGCTTTTGATTTCAATAACTTACTAATAAGCACTGATAATTAACATAAGCATTAATAATTCCACATAATCAAAGTATTGAAAAACTGTAATCCGATCAGCTAGCGAAATAAATACCATGACTTCACAGAGTTCTGATATACTTTTATTGGTTTTATTTCATTACTTGTTTTTTGTGTTTCTGAATCGATATTTATTTGCATCCCGTGCCGCACGATACTGAAAGCAGGAGATTCAATTAAATAGTATTGCAATAAAGATAGATATTTCAATTGGAACTATTCAGTCACTGAAGTTTCCATCTTATTCGGTTATCGGAAATAGACTCTTCCACTGTTCTGTTGCAATCAATTTTACACAAATCAGAGTTTTTCGATAACGAATACCGATCGCGAGGTTGCGGAACAATTGCTGGATGAAACGACTGCATAAGTTTAAGCAAAGGGACAGATTTCGTGCAGAGCCCTAAAAATGATTGGAAATTGGAGGAAAGTACGGTACGACGTTCTTCTGTGAGGATCCAAAGAGCACCTCAATTTGGAAGCTCATGAGAGGACTTGCCAGCTTGGGTCGACGTACACTATAGCAAACTCCATCTCTCACCACCCTTAAGGTCCGATAGAACCCAGGTCGATCCGAACGGTCACGACCCAACCGGAGGACTCTAGTTGGCTCGTGGCCAATCCAAAATGAGAACTTAGTCAAGCATCATGCCTCTTTTTTTGTCCCAGTCATCGGCCTCAAATAAGTACTGCATTGCGCGACAAAAGTTTTCAGTACCATCGTTGCGGTTACAAAAAAAAAGTACAGGAAGAGAGACACAATGAGCAACTTTTTTCATAAGACTTACTACTATCTTAAACTATCTATCTTGAAATCGGATTTTAAATAATGTTTACTATAGAATTAATTTTTTTATATAATTGTTTATCCACAAATTACAATTATTCAGCAATTTTTTAATGACTCTCTGAGTTGTTTTTTAGTCTGGTTTTTTGAAAGAATAAATATTATTATTCTTTGCATAGTATTAGTTAGATTTTAACGAGTAAAAACTTATCTTCTTTATTCGAAGATACTTCATCATTTCACCTCGAGGATTTTTTATATTGTCCGTTGATAAAAAGATGTAATTATTTATTTAACCTGACCTTATATTAGATATAAAATTGATTGTAACTTTTGAACAATTAATAGTATCAAAAATTCAGGCGATGAGTGAATGGATTTTCTTTCTATAAACAAAATGACAGCTCATAATCTGATTAATACTATTCTTTATCTTTCACAAGTAAATAATACCGAACAAAAAACATTTTTTTCGGAATACAAAACGTATTGGTCAATTTTATTTCCATTATGTAGTTATTATTATTTTTTCTCTATATTAATAGTAAAACTTTTTTAAATCCCTCCACTTTTCTTAATGAGTAGTAACTTATCAAAAAATCCTGCAATGTCTCTACTACTTGTTGTCAAACGTTGATATAATTTACGGCGCGCTGAAATCGGATCTATTGCCTCTTTCACTACGGTAATTGCACTGAAGAAGTAACCATTTTCGTTTGAGAATATTCATGACGATAAATACAACTCAAGTTTCTGTCTATAACGAACTACATAAATTTCACTAAAACTTAAAGGATCCCTGCATAAGCCGTATCAGAATTAAAGGACTGCCTCAACTCGGTCGGTCCTTTGGAACGAACTTGTATCGCGTCCAGCTCCTGCGCACTTACACTTCCAATAGCGTCACAGTTTTGGACTCCAACGCTTATTCTACAATCCCTCCCGCCTCCCTCTCCCACGTCTGGATATACCTACTCTACAAGAACGTTAGTACAGGCAACGTACCAAAGCTCGTCCTACGGTACGCTTGGGAAATTAGAAACCTTATTGATTCTTTTTTTTTTTTTTTTTTTCGTCCCTTGCCTCCTGCGTCCTCTTTGCTATATAGATGGGCCTTCGAGTCTCGAAGAGCAACGCAATTTACGGTGCGATCTATATATATCTACCTGTAAATATCGACTGGTGGAAATTGCATCGAATTTAAGGAGATATACACATTCCGTTCGGAAGATTAATGAGAAAATATCGCAGGTAGATAATTTAAAATATGGTCGAATACAAAACAGTTTGTTGGTTTTTATTCTGATGGAATTGGACTTTTATCTGGCCCCTGTGACACCCAATCTTTCATCCTTAAGACTACTTTATATTTCGAGTTTTTCTTTACTCTAAAATAATGAGGGTATTTTGTGTTTAACGGCAGCGCAATTTACGGTGTGTTCTATATATCCACCTGTAAATATCGAGTGGTGGAAATTGCATAGAATTTAAGGAGATATACACATTCCGTTCGGAAGATTAATGAGAAAATATCGCAGATAGATAATTTAAAATATGGTCGAATACAAAACAGTTTGTTGGTTTTTATTCTGATGGAATTGGACTTTTATCTGGCCCCTGTGACCCCCAATCTTTCATCCTTAAGACTACTTTATATTTCGAGTTTTTGTTTACTCTAAAATAATGAGGATATTTTGTGTTTAACGGCAGCGCAATTTACAGTGTGATCTATATATTAATCTGTAAATATTGTGTGATGGAAATTGCCTCGAATTTAAGGAGATATAACATTCCGTTCGGAAGATTAATGAGAAAATATCGCAGGTAGATAATTTAAAATGTGGTCGAATACAAAATAGTTTGTTGGTTTTTATTCTGACGGAATTGGATTTTTATCTGGCCCTCGTGACTCGTAATCTTTCAACCTTAAGACTATTTTCTATTTTGAGTTTTTTTTTTTTTACTCAAAATAACGAGAATATTTTGTGCTTAATGGCAACGCAATTTACAGTGTGATCTATATATTCATCTGTAAATATTGAGTGATGGAAATTGCCTCGAATTTAAGGAGATATACACATTCCGTTCGGAAGATTAATGAGAAAATATCGCAGGTAGATAATTTCAAATTTGGTCGAATACAAAACAGTTTGTTGGTTTTTATTCTAATGAAATTGGACCTTTATCTGCCCCATGTGACCTCCAATCTTTCATCCTTAAGACTACTTTATATTTCGAGTTTTTGCTTACTCAAAATAACGAGGATATTTTGTGCTTAATGGCAACGCAATTTACAGTGTGATCTATATATTCATCTGTAAATATTGTGCGATGGAAATTGCCTCGAATTTAAGGAGATATACACATTCCGTTCGGAAGATTAATGAGAAAATATCGCAGGTAGATAATTTAAAATATGGTCGAATATAAAACAGTTTGTTGGTTTTTATTCTGATGGAATTGGACTTTTATCTAGCCTCTGTCACCCCCAAATTTTCATCCTTAAGCCTACTTTACATTTTGAGTTTTTGTTTACTCTAAAATAATGAGGATATTTTGTGTTTAACGGCAGCGCAATTTACGGTGTGTTCTATATATCCACCTGTAAATATCGAGTGGTGGAAATTGCATAGAATTTAAGGAGATACACACATTCCGTTCGGAAAATTGATGGGAAAATATCTGAAGTAGATAATTTAAAATATGGTCGAATATAAAGCAGTTTGTTGGTCTTTATTCTGACGCAATTGGACTTTTATCTGGCCTTCGTGACTCGTAATCTTTCAACCTTAAGACTATTTTCTATTTTGAGTTTTTTTTTTACTCAAAATAACGAGGATATTTTGTGTTTAACGGCAGCGCAATTTACAGTGTGATCTATATATTCATCTGTAAATATTGTGTGATGGAAATTGCCTCGAATTTAAGGAGATATAACATTCCGTTCGGAAGATTAATGAGAAAATATCGCAGGTAGATAATTTAAAATGTGGTCGAATACAAAATAGTTTGTTGGTTTTTATTCTGATGGAATTGGACTTTTATCTGGCTCCTGTGACCCCCAATCTTTCATCCTTAAGACTACTTTATATTTCGAGTTTAGTTTACTCTAAAATAATGAGGATATTTTGTGTTTAACGGCAGCGCAATTTACGGTGTGTACTATGTATCCACCTGTAAATATCGAGTGGTGGAAATTGCATCGAATTTAAGGAGATATACACATTTCGTTCGGAAGATTAATAAGAAAATATCGCAGGTAGATAATTTAAAATATGGTCGAATACAAAACAGTTTGTTGATTTTTATTCTGACGGAATTGGACTTTTATCTGGCCCTCGTGACACGTTATCTTTCAACCTTAAGACTATTTTCTATTTTGAGTTTTTTTGTTTACGCAAAATAACGAGGATATTTTGTGCTTAACGGCAACGCAATTTACAGTGTGATCTATATAATCATCTGTAAATATTGTGTGATGGAAATTGCCTCGAATTTAAGGAGATATACACATTCCGTTCGGAAGATTAATGAGAAAATATCGCAGGTAGATAATTTAAAATATGGTCGAATATAAAACAGTTTGTTGGTTTTTATTCTGACGCAATTGGACTTTTATCTGGCCCTCCTGACTTGCATTCTTTCATCCTTAAGTCTACTTTCTATTTCGAGTTTTTTCTACTCAAAAAGTAACGAGGATATTTTGTGCTTAACGACAACCTAGAAGAATACTACGCGTTGAAGTGCACGTCATTCTCTTGCATTCTACGAGATAACTTTAATGTCAACTTCATACCAGAGACACACAGTGCGCATTAGTATCTTAAAAAAAAAGCGTGCGTATAATCGTTAAACGTGCGTGGACGTCATGGATGCACTGAGACAAAAACGTGAGGAACCTGAAGTATTCTCCTCGAGCCAACACATCGACGTTGTGTTCCGCGAGCTGTTAACTTAACGGGCGTTAAAGTTAATCGCCACTTTCTACGGAGTACCCGCGTCATCCCAGAACTTTATCGATGCCCACCTATTTTCTGCTTCCACTTTTTTCTTTTTTCTTCTTGTCACCTCTCGTATATTCGTTCATCCTATCCTTTTATTTTTATTTTTACGCTTCTGCCCTTTGACGATTATTCAGCTGTTACGTGAATGAAGTTTTAAGGCAAAGTATAGCCTCTCGATTTTTTAAAGTTAGTCAACGCCTTAATTTTGTAGAACCAACAAACGCTTAATCGAGACAATCGGTAATTAAAAAATGTCAAGGAAAATTAACAAAAAAATGTACAATTGGAAAATCCTAAATCTAGTTTAAAAGGAATGGATTAGAGTATTGACAGCAAAATTCTTCTCATCAAGCCTCAAAGGATAGATTTTTTTAGAAAATTTATAATCCAATAAAAAAATACAGTTGACGGCAAATAATTTTTTTCACCCTTCTTAAGGCAATTTAGCCGATCGACTTTTTGTACCTACCAAACGTCTTGATTTTTCTTTTTTTTCATAGTGTACGGATCGTGACACTAATCTGTCATTTCCAAAACCCACTTGTAGCCTATAAAAGGTATAGAAGCGGCAAAGGGGCGGAATTGAGAGTGCAGACAGGAGGGGTCGCTCAGACGTATATAAGATCGCTTTGAGAGCACGCGTGTAATAAAGGGAAGTGGAGTTCGCAGATAAATTGAGTTACGAAGAGTCGAGCGTTCGCCTATAGGAACGTGTCTCTCTTTCTCTCTTCCTTTGCCTCTTCCTCTTGTATCCTTAGCTTCATATGGGGGTAGAAGTAGCAGCAGAGCATGCAGCAGTGCCAAGGACGAGCTTCACTGCACACTCTTTTAGCGTTGACGTACGGATAAAAGATTTTTATGGTGTGCAAGTTACATATATGTACATTCTGAACCGTAGCAGTGCGAAAGAAGTAAGGATGAACGAGAATATAAGGATCGTCGACCAAAAGGAAAGACGCTCGAGTGGTCGGGACAAAAATATGAGTCAAAGAATTTTTTTCTTTACCTTTTTCCTTCTGCGGCTGTTTCGTGGCGAAGATTTCGAACACGCTCTGAGCGTTCTCTTCTCTTTCCCTCATCTCGTATTGACGTGACGAAGATGTAGCGACGCTCACCGGCTTCGCCTTTATAGTAAAAAGAAGATGAAGTAAGAGAGAAAGAATAAAAAGTTACCACTGTACTTGCAACTCACATGGATATAGAACCGAGACGAAGCTTTCGTGCGCTTCACTATCCTCTATCTCTCATCTTACACTTTGTACGATCACCGAGAAAAATTGTGGCAGCCGAGATACTCGAGCGGGCTCTCGTATCACTTCATCATCATGTACACTACATATCAGAAGCTATGAAATGTAATAAGTTGCGCAGATCTGAGAGGTTAATATCGTGAGTGACGAGTCATTGACTCCAAGTAATGATGAGTGCTATTTCTTCACTCCCACAGCCCTTCAAATGTTTCTCGTGTGAATTTGTGAAAGTCAAAAGATTCTCCAAAAATGAAAACATAGATCATAGAAATAATTTTTCAAAACCGAACTTAGTGGGGTAATTTTTTTAAATCCATTAAAAAAAAAATAGCAAAAAAGTGTCAAATTGGCGAATTAAAAAATATTTTCTTTTGTCAAGTTAGAAGTGATGATGAATATTTATAAACTTGTTCAATTTACAAAAACAACATTTTTAAATGTACAATCCTTAAAAATGTCAAAATGTGAACAAATTAATCTGAAAATGAATAAAATATATTAGTTGTTTTACTTGTTCGTAAAACTAAAAACGCTGCAAAGTAGAACTTTGCAAATTGCTTCCTCATTATTGTTGGATTTTTAGAAATCTACCTCTATGAGGAAGCATGTAAATCTATTTTGGCTTCCTCATAGAGGGAGCTTTGTAAAAATCCAACAATAATGAGAAAGCAATTTGCAAAGTTCTACTATGCAGCCTTGTTTATATTGGCGAAAAGTGTTTGCAATTCCCTCCCATTTTTCGAAAACTTATTTGAACTCAGCTTAATGCGCAAGGACTACCTTAATCGAAATAACGAAAATGTAGTTTATCCTCCTTTTTTGCGTAAATTTTCATCTCGATTCGTCACGCCGTTCGAGAATTATGAGCAATTCTATTTTGGGACAAGACAACTTTTGTCTCGCATTATCAATTTTTGCTGATGCTAGAACGAAAATCGTTTTGTTTTTGTAAATTTCAAAATGTCGTAAAATCCGAACTACTTTACCGATCATCGTCAAATTTGGTACGTGGCATAGCTGCATGTTCCTTTTCGTCTGTAAAACATTTCGGTTAAATTGGTGAAATTCGACGTGATTTATAAAAAAAATGATTTTTTTCGAAAAATTCAAACATCTATAAAATCTGAACCGCTTTACCGATTTCGCCCAAATGCAATGCCAAACAATATTGAACGTATATTTATTCATAAACAACGATTTAGCAAAACCGATTATTTTTTTCGAAAGTTAGAGCGACCACGCCCTTTTTTCAAAAAATTAAAAGTACCATTAAATCAAAATGGCTGATTTTTTTTTTCAAAAATCTCAACATTCAAAGCGGGGCAACTACTCCACGTGCGTGACAAATTTCAGCCATATCGCTCGAACGGTTACTGAATTCATCTGGTTCATCGAATTTTCGGAGCCTAGGACACACACACACACACACATACATACGGACATTTTTCTAAACCACTTTTCTCGACGTTTTGGACCATTCTAAGCATACTGGCATGAAAATCTCGAAAAAAAATGTTTTCATGAAAACAAAGCTTCCTCTATGAGGAAGCAAAAATGAAAAAGAGTAACATAATGTATACGTTTATGGACGTAAAATTTTTGTCAAAGATACAAACATTTCAATTGGGTTTGCTCTGTGTAGTTTTTCAGATTTCGTGGTTTCTCGAAATCTTGGTCGTTGAGTAAAGTACGCACAGCGAGCCGATAAAACGTGATTCTGCAACCGCAGTAAGTGAGCAAAAACATTCGTTGAACAGCGTTCCAAATCCTAGATCTGTGACTACGGTGGGACGGCTGTACGCTCGCCAGGTCTAATGGCAGGGTTTTCGAGAAAAAGCACGAGCGCCAACGCGGGAGAAATGCAGACAGAGAGAGCGAGAGAGAGAGAGTGAGGAAGAGGCAGGTCCGGAAACGTTACCGGTCATAAAATTTTAAAGCGACTTGTTCGAGAGCCGAGAGTGAGCTGGAGGAGGGAAGTGGTACTGCTGTTGGTACCCTGTGCTGGAAATTCCATGTGTGCGAGTTAACGTCGCGCACGGGGCGAGTTCCACTCCCAACCACGCGCCAGCTCCATTCCCAACATAGCGTGCTCGAGCTTTTATTTAACCCATTCTCTGGCTCTCCACTGGCGGTCCTTCGCACACTCGGTTGCAATTGATTTTTCTCGTCAGCGAACGTTGCGCCTGGTAGGACTATTGTCCTCATTCGCACCATGAAGGATCACTCGGTTCATTCGTTCATTGCCGCAGCACTCTCAAGATCGAACATTTTTCACTGTGAAGTTGGAGTTAACTGGTTTAGCATGAGTGCTAAGTTTTAACAATGGTTTCCGCAAAGTTTGGTGCATTAATTAACAGCAGTGAAACGCGATTTGTATAACAAAATGCGGTTGAGCTAATTGTAAAAAACATTAACTTTGAATTATATATTTTCGTTGCGTTAGTTAAAAAAATAAAACGTTATTTTTTGAATGAACGAAGCTTCCCGAAAGTTGGCACGAATTTTCCACGCTCGTTTGTGGGAATGTTTACCGTTTTTTAAATACTGTTTTAACAATGGACGGTAATTTTTTTTACGGTTGGCGCTATGAAAGATCGACGTGGTGAGTTTACAGAGTAATTTCCGAGAGACAAAATAAATCATAAAGCATTAAAATCGGCTATAAATTCTGAATTACAACTGCTTTGAAATAACCGAATGAAAATGTTCTCCATGAAAATTTGTATCAATCACTTGATTTGTTTTTTTTTTTTTCAAGTTCACCGATATTAATTAATTTAACAGATTGCAGGGACTCAATTTCGCATTAAAAAATTTAAAGAATGTAGCACTTATGTACCTAGTTTGATGTGTAGGAGTCAAATTAAATTCAGTTTCTCTATAGGACGTATGTATTGGAACATCATCGTCACAGAGTCGGAAGATCGGAACCGTAATTTGTAAAGTAGTTGCTCGAATTCCGCATTCTCTTTTCCCTCTAAGTGGCTATAGTTTTCCTAGTATTTCGGTACTTCCGGATTCGTAACATCCGACATCATAACCGACGGCGTTATATTTACCCGTGTAGCTTGTATATTCATATTGAATGCATTGGTGCGCCTGGTTAGGCTACCCATGCAGAAATATACACGGAAAAAAAAAGATTAGTTGGCATAACCAAGAAATGAGTTGACACAACCAATCGATTATTCTATTTCCCTAGCAACTCAAATGGTAATACCAACGATTCGAATGATAATACCGACGATTCGAATGATAGTCCCAACTATTCGAGTGGTAGTCCCAACGATTGGATTAGTTAACCTAACTAATCCAATCGAGAACTAATCGTGAATAGTTGAGGTTACTATGCGATATGGTTGAGGTAACTAATTTTTTAGACATTGTGTACAGCAAATCGAAAACGTAGTTGCCACAACCAAACTTTTTTTTCCGTGCAGTTGGGGCTCCAACTTGACCCTTTCTAGATTGCCCTAATTGTAGTAGGGGCCCTACTAGGCTAGTCACGCTTGAAAGTACTACCCTTTAGAGGCTCAATATGGGCGACCCTAGTGAGGGTTCCACATTTAAGCCTGATTAGGCCCCGAAGTTTGTCGTGGCCGCCTCTGTTGAACCTAGAAGGGTTCTAGAATAGATTCCCTATTGTGGATTCCACGTTTATACCTAAAAAGGCCCCTTATTTAATCGCGGCTGCCCGAACTAATTTCTACACGGGTATTGTCCTCATTCGCACCATGAAATATCGATTCATTCGTTCATCGTTGGAGCGCTCTCAAGACCGAACCTTTTTCAAAGTGAATTTGAGTTAACTGGTTATGAGTGCTAAGTTTTAACAATGGTTTCCGCAAAGTTTGATGCATTAATTAGCAGCAGTGAAGGCCGATTTGTGTAACAAAATGAGGTTGAGCTAATTCTAAAAAAAATCATTAACTTTAAATTATATATTTCCATTCCGTTTGTTCAAAGAACAAACCTTAATTTTTTGAATGAACAAAGCTTCCCGAAAGTTGCCACGATTTTTCCACGTCCGTTTATGGGAATGTTTACTCTTTGAAAAATAGACCACGATGGAACTGTTTTTTTTACTGTTTCAACAATGAACTGTAATTTTTTTAACGGTCGGCACTACGAAAAATTGACGGGGGAATATACAAGATAATTTTCGAGGAACAAAATGAAGAATCATACATTATAATCTGTAAGAAATTACAGATTATTCATATTATTACGTATATCTGTAATTTTTATTATTTGTATCAATTACTTGATTTTTTTATTTTAATTTAATAAATTTATTTTAAATATCAATCACTAAAGCTTGCATAAGAAATGTCAAGTATGTAACGCTTATTTTGGCAATATAAACTGTAGTTATTAAATTTAATTCAGTTCCTATCTAGGGCGTGTATATTGGAACATTATCGACACAGAGGTTGTAAGACCGGAATCGTAATTTGTAAACTAGTTGCTCGAGTACCACATCCTCCTACTAGATGGCGCGGTTGTCCTAGTATTTCGATACCTCCGGTAGTGCCACCGGATTCGTAGCATCCTACACCATCGCCGACGGCGTTATATTTACCCATGTAGCTTGTATATACTTATTGAATGCGACGGTGCACGAGTAACGAAAGTTATTCCCTGGGTTGGGTGTTCTTGTAATAAATTCACTACGGGTACGAATTGTGGACCGTTTAATTGATGCCAACGTTGCAGAGAGAAAAGCAGAGGTAATGTAGAATTGGAGAGTGTATTTTGTGATTTTGTATTCCCTGTAACGCGAAGCCAGGATTGCGAATAAATCCTGAAAGACTTATACGTAGTTCCAGATTTTTCCTCGACGACTGCGCGATTCATGTGAGCGACGTTGCAAAGTGCATCCAGTTTAAATGGAATAACTGAGTCGATAGCATAATTTAAAGACGGTCTCTCAAAGGGTTCACTCTAATTATATATTGAATTATGCATGAATTTGTTTAGCAGCATTCAAACACATAATTTCGTATTAATGTTGTCAACGTTCCAGAAGGTTTGCAATCTCACCTTAATTTTCATTTACGTAAGTACGCAAGTATTAGGATATTACGTGTTAATAGAGAACAGTTGCGTAATCGGATTTCTGATGAAAGGTGGAACCCGCACGATGCTCTCGACAGATTATAAGAGACAGATATAGAGGAAGAGACAGAGAGGAAGAAACAGAGATGAAGAGACAGAGAAGAAGAGACTGAGAGAGAATCAGATAGATATACAAGTATGTTGGCACAGTCGTCATAGCTGATGGACACACGTGGATGGATAGGATACCGTTCGCTATCTCGAGAACCGAGCATTAGGTAATTGCCTGCAGTTTCTATGTAACGCCAACAGGCCATTAGCGTGAGGAGTCCACAGTCGCTCAGCTGCAGTTTCCCAAGGATCAAACGGCTATTACACGGCACTAACTCCATAGCGTAATCTTTGGACTGATAGGAGCAGAGATGCAAAGCTGAAAGCAATCGATATACGTAACGTGAAACAATAACTTGTCAAAAAAATAAATAAATAAAAATCATTCGTTGAAGTACAGAATGACAGAAAGCATGTGGAAATGTGTAGTTCGCAATAAGGTAGCAGAGCGAAGGACGCTTGAAGAATCCGACTTTGAAGCTTCCTTCCGGTGACTGGTCGTTGACATTTTAGCGACGAAGAACGACGGGAAAATGTTCGACGACTTTCTACTTCAAGCTACTTTTCCTGAGATTCTTTGATACGCCCGCGGTAGTGTAGAGGTTGAAACGATAGGTACGACGGAACCGGGAAAAATATACGTGGGTGTAACCTTAGTGCAAGCCGGAAATGAAGGGACTGAAATGTAGAGGTAGAGAAAGGAAACAGGGAGAAAAGTGATGACATGGGTACACGAAAGTATCCGACTATGAAAGAGAAGAATACAACCATAGCATGTATTCATCTTCGCACACCAAGAGAAAAACATAGTACTCATTCCCAAATTCGTATAGTAATCGGGATCCAAAGTGGAAAAAATGGCATTTTTTTCCAGGCACATACAAATATTTACTAAGCGTCGCTCGCTGTGATATTTAGCGTAAATATTACAGCGGGCAACGCCTAGTAAATCTTTGTATGTGTCAAAAAAAAAATGTCATTTTTCCACTTTGGATCCCGATTACTATACGAATCTGGGAATGAGTACTATATTCCTTCTCTCGGTGCATGTGTATAAAGAAAAATCCTGAAATTTCAGTAATGTTTGTGGCAGACAGGTTGAGTTAGATAAGTGTAAATTACGTAAGGTCAAGTTGTGTGAGGTAAAGTTTCATGAGGTAAAAATGTATAAGGTTATGAGGTACAATTTCATGAAATCAAATTTCATGTGGTCAAGTTGTCCAAGGTCAAGTTTTATGAGGTTAATTTGTGCAAGGTCAAGTTGTGTAAGCCCGTGTAAAAAAAATCGTCTATATAGAGTGGCGATAAATCTATGAAGAACATCTACAAAAAGTTCACCAACGGGGACGATCGTAGACTAGAATATAGAATGACGATTACATAAAAAATCTATATTCTAGTCTACAATCGTTCCAGTTGGTGAAGTTTTTGTAGACGTCTCTTCGTAAATCTATCCCCACTTTACATAGACGATTTTTTTTATACGGAAGGTCAAGTTTCATGACGTTAAGTTGTGTGAGGTCAAGTTTCATGAGGTAAAAATGTATAAGGTTATGAGGTACAATTTCATAAAATCAAATTTCATGTGGTCAAGTTGTCCAAGGTCAAATTTTATGAGGTTAATTTGTACAAGGTCAAGTTGTGTAAGCCCGTGTAAAAAAAAATCGTCTATATAGAGTGGCGATAAATCTACGAAGAACATCTACAAAAAGTTCACCAACTGGGACGATCGTAGACTAGAATATAGAATGACGATTACATAAAAAATCTATATTCTACAGTCCTTCCAGTTGGTGAACTTTTTGTAGACGTCTCTTCGTAAATCTATCCCCACTCTACATAGACGATTTTTTTTACACAGGACGTCAAATTTCATGAGGTTAAGTTGTGTAAGGTCAAGTTTCATGAGGTCCAGTTGTGTAAGGTCAAGTTCCATAAGGTCCAGTTGTGTAAGGTCAAGTTTCATGAGGTCCAGTTGCGTGAGGTGAAGTTGTGCAAGGTCAAATTCAGCGAGCTCTAATTGAACGAGATCATGTTAGGTGACGTAAAGTTAAAGTTGATTTTCTCATCACTTGGCTATCCATGTCTCTGGCGCTTTTTAACAAATTGATTCATATTGGCTAGTGGTTGGTCGATAAACTTAGCAGAGACTCTACTGTATGTATCGAGACACGATCGTACATTCTCGGTCGGAAAATATGCAACATATCACGCGACATTTCGACTGAATCGTTGATCGTCTTTACGATCAAGCAGACGGAGAGACACCCTGACGTCGCGATACTCACCACGTTCGTTTTGCCCGAAGCTTCCATCTCCATTTGCTCTCGGATATGCCGCTACACCCTGTCACTGGAACACACTCCGTCGTGCAAGAGTAGTCTAAGACGATAAGTCTCCGCCCAGGACGCTTCGATGCTTTTTCACCACAGTGCTGCTCACATTTTCCATGGTCTGCGTCTTCTTTGGTGAAGGATTTCCGATAACTCTTCTGAAGTTGAGGAATGAGAAACGTGACATAAGAAAGAATTTACCTCCTTTTTCGATAGAAGAAATCGCACCCTACGTCTGTCCATCCGTCCGTCCGTATATAATCAGCGAAAGGAATCGTTATCAGGTCTGAAGAGAGCCTGATTGAGAATTCATACGTGAGGCATCGTTATAAAACCATTTTCTAAGTTTACAAACACAGTCATTTATTTTCTACATACGCATGAACCCAAAAAAAAGGACCGAAACCATCTCCGAATCTAAAAGCGAAATCCAAGCATGAAACAATAGATGGGCGCCTTTAGGAAGGTCATTCCCTAAAAACATCGATCCTGTTGAAGGTGATGTGATAAACCATCCCTTTCCCCACCGGCAGTTTTTGTATACATTAGGTACAAAAACTGTAATAAATGCCGCTCGCAGTGCAAAAAGGTTTCAACAAAAAACATTTTTTTGCGTCTACGACATGAAAAGACGAAGGCGTACGAATTCGCTTTCTCCTGAAAAGGGTACGAAGCCTTAATGGCATTTGTCACAGCTTCTGATACGGACCAAGTGATAGCACATCACATAAAGCCTTTACGTTCGTCATCATTCGACGTGTTCCAAAGTATCACTCTCTACAAATGGCAAAAGTATTTCTTGTCTTCAGCCAAAAAGTCCGGACATGTAACCTTAACACATCAGAATTTTTTTTCACTCAATCGCGGAATATCAACATTATTTCTGATGATACTCTTGCTTCTGGGGTGTGAGCACTGATAACAAGTACAACGATGACGCTACATTATTTTCTCGTCAACTCCAATCAGCACAACTACGGGCCCGTAGCGAAAACAGTAAATTCGCCTGGCGTCGGAAATAAAAGTAGGCTGTAGAGCCACGTGAAAACGTCAACGAACAAAAACACTAGCACCAAAGCTAAGTAGTGTCGGCAACATTGACACATACAGCTTGGCCAGATAAAACTTTCTAGGTGTAAAGAAGAAAGTATAGTACCTAAGACTGGCCGTAGACCTCCACAGGAGTCGACCCACTCGCTTCCCACTACTCCTGTAAGAATGTAATTTACTTTACGTCCTTGCTAATTGATTTCGGTTGTTTACGGGCAGCTTTATAGCCTAGCCCGCGAGTTCGCGAAGCTCTTTCACCCTCTTCCCTCACTTTCCCGCGACAAGACCGTTTAAGAATTTAAGAGCCAGCAGGAACCTCTCCCATCGCTCCTGTGGCTCTGGAAAACAGGAACGAGTGCGCAATGAGAGAGAGAGAGGAAAAGAGAGACGAGACTCTTTCCCTCCACCACGGATGCCATCCCTCACCTCTACGACGACTCGCAGATCGTAAACGAGCTCTCCAGAGAATCTGCCGGACAAATGAGACACGGGAAAACGATTTCCACACGGACTTATCATTCCTCCTGAGCTGTGTGATCATTATACCTTCCTACGTACTGCCATTCGCTCTAATGATTTCGCTCCCCAGTCGTTCGTGGTTGTCAAGTTTGTTTTTTTTTGTGTGTATTCACCTTCGAGCCACCCTCTTGAGAAAAAAATGACCCGTATGATCGATCTGGGGTACGAGCGGCTGTTCGAGGGTGAAGTGTCGACAGGAGGTGGAGATGAGAAGACCCTTTTCAGGTTCAAGGGCGGCGAGTTCAATGCGCAGTGATATACAGTGTGATTCCAAAAAATGGATAAAAATGCTGAGGGGCGAAATTGACTCGTCTCCCGAGTAAAGTTACTTAGCCGTTTTTTTTAAATACCCAACAGTTTTTTTTTTAATTACAGGATTTATAAATTTGAATAAATGGAACAATCAGATCAATATTTTTTACCGCGTTATTTTGAATCTCCCAACTGATGCTAAAATTGGCAAAGAAAATATAACAAACGCAATGCTAATGCATGCGGCATCTTTTAACTCGATCTGCGAGTTTCAGCTTCATATCTCCCATCCCGCGGAAAAAAAAATAATAGTGTTAGAATAGTATTAAAATGGAAAGTATGTCGTATTGGACGAAATCGTTCCCTAATTATACTCATACTTAATACTCGAATATGAGTATAAATTGGAGTATGATTTCGTCCAATACGACATACTTCATATTTTCCATTTTCATACTATTCTAATACTCTTTTCATACTATTTTTTTACGCAGGATCCCGACGCCCAGTGCAGTAAAATACGTCACGTTGATTCGTCTACTTTTTCATATTTAAATTGCAATTACATTTTTTAAATCTTGCGAATTTTGAAAAACGTTTAAATAAATTTATTCAAAGAGTGATCAGCTTTCATCCACAAAAATTTTATTTTTATATTCTGAATCATATTTTATAGCTCGGTACTATGAAAACATTTCAGAATCTAAACCCCGCCATCGCTGTAGAGTTATATCCCTTGCCTTTTATGAATTTGATAAACTCCTGCAGGCTTATGTACAACCTGTAAATAAGGGATGATCGAATAGCCAAACCCTCGCTCAATTTCGAGAACCAAGTACATGTATACGAAGTATACGAATCACAATCGAGGCGCTATTGGAATGTATCTCGAGGGTCGTTGTCCAAAGCCTCAGTGGGAATACTATGGAAATGAAAACACTTTCACGGTTTTCCATCCGTTGGCAAGAATCCAGAAGTTCTTATTTGATTTTTTTCTTTAGATCCAAATCAATGTTTGCGTCATACCTCATTCGAAAATCTACTATTATGCCAGAAAATCTTCCTTGGCTACGTAGAGAAGATATAATTTTCTTGTAGGGGTAGATAACCCCGGGGATTCGTGAGTCGCCTTACCCGACATCACGTGGACTATAATTAATCCAAGGTGTTAAATCAAGGCGGTGAATACTCGCTTTCCTGCTTCTCTCTATCTTTCTTGTCACTGCATTTTCGTACTCGCTTCGAGCTGGTTCAGTGAGGCGACGTGCAGTCGGGTCCTGAGACTCTCTCAGTTGCCTCTTGAGACCGCCTGCCATGTCTTTCCGGCGGGGGTGAACTCAAATTCGGTTTGTAGCTTAAAGAGCACTTTCCGCAGTGATAAGTAAACTCCAGCGTAATCTTACCTCATCTTGTTTCGCAGTTGATTACAATATACACACCAATCCATACAAAGGGATTTGGTTTCTTACGAATCCGCCATAAAAACTTGGAATCATGTTTTGGTGTGCTTTTTCCATTTTGTTTTCTCATGGAAAAAGCTTTGTTTACGTATAGACGAGATGAAAAAAAATGTAGGACATAAAATTCAAACCTATATATCACAAAAATGACTTTGCCTATCGCGCTGAATTTTTGCATACAATGAGAGCTCTTGTACTTCGTTGATTGTACAAATCGACGAAATTATTTAACCGCTTGGTCAGATTTATTGATTTGAATTTTTTTTTAAATCTGTAGCTATGGTAGCCCCGCGTAAAAATGATGCGGCGTCCAGGCTGGAATCCAGGCTAGAGTCTGGGCTGCGTAGGATGGATTCTGGACCATCCAGGATGGAGTCTGGGCAGTCCAGGACGGAGCCCAAGATGGACAATGGGATCGGATTAAATCCCATTCTCCATCCTGAACTACCCGGACTCCATCCCAGACTGCCCAGACTCCATCCTGGATACATCATTTTTACGCGGGAGGTTTTTAGCTAATGAACTAAATATATCATTACAAATAAAGTAATGATGAAGGTTGGTCAATATTGAATTTGATAAAAATCTATAAATGGTTTGGATTTTAGACATTTTTGTTTTCTTTGAAAAATAAGACAATGCTACTCTAATACACGAGAACTTTGAGCAGTAAAGCTCAAATTGTCTACAGATATGAACCATTATTGAGCAGTGCTAGATATTTAAAAAATTTTGGTCCATCGATAAAGGGTTTCAGATTTTACAGCAATTTGAATTTAAAACAAGTTTAAACCACTTCTGTTTTCGGCACATTCAGGAAAACTGGCTAAAACTTAAAACACGTACGTAATAATGTACACGGATATTTCGTATCGAATTTAGTGCAAAACAACAGAGAAGTTCGAATGTTATAGAAATTTAATATTTTTACTTACTTAATCAAAAATCAATTTTAATCAGAGTCGGGCCTTGCATATTTCACCTTTATCAAAGCTCCTTTGAGTAAGCCACATTTGGTCAACATATTTCCTCATAAAGATAGCTCTGAAAATGATGAAGAATGACGAAACAATATTCAAGATCCAAATGTTGCAAGCTCTTTTAATTTTAGTGCACTTATGTTGTATTTGAGTCTTTTTAAGCATTTCGACATCTCCCCTGTGATCATTAGCTGTAATTTTAGGTGTATCGTGTAACAAAATTTCAAAAGAAATTACATGCACAAAATAAATAAATTGCTGTATGCCATTAATACTTTCAGTAATGGCCACATTATTGCTTTTGCCACGTTTCAACGTTTGTATCAATGTCTTCTATAAAAATCCCGAAAATGACATGTCCATTATCGCGGCAATAAGAATAAGAAAGTAACATTATCGATAAATACATTCTGAAGTGGCTGAAAAATGTATAACCGACTATTATGCATGAAAGTTTGAGCTCTTCCATCGCAGTAACTGCTGGTCGGACGTACGATGAGAGTGAAACTCGCCCGGAGTAGTGCCGCTGTTTGAAATATTTACAACGTTACTTCGGGCCACATTATGAAATTTAATTGCAAAGCTTGCATAGACTCTCTCTCGTGCAGTAGAGTGTGCAGCAAGGGCGTCGTATATTTTATAAGCGGTATCTATCTTCCGGTCGAGATGCTCGGGTTTTATATATACAAACACAAAACCCTCCCCCTCGGGTTATTCCTTATACACCGAAGAGAACGAGCTAGAGGGCATGAGAAACTTTCGCATGAATATTCTCCATCATATAGGTTTACCGATATTACGGCGTACACCGCTTTTGTGGCTCGTACAAGATTATTGCGATTCCTCTCTCATATAGTACTACTCCCCATATCTTTCGTCCAACATGCAATACCCGTATTATATGGAGTCTTGAGCACACAATCTGCATCTTCTATTGGCTCGCCAAACTTTGAATAATGCATATGTATTATTCCCACTGAAATAATTACAATTTGAAACAAACAAACAATTCGATTATTCGGACAACCAGAGATATGATAGTTTGCAAATTAGCAAATCCCTTGTCATCCACCGTGTTACTGTGTTGCCACCAATTTTCGTATACGAAGACAGAGCTATCGTCAACCATTGCAGAGCCTTCGTAGAAACCAACGACTATTGGTACTATCGTTGAATTGTTTGTCCGACAATACTACCGTGAAAATTAATCATTCTAGTTGAGCAGACAACTTTGCCGTTGTGGTGCTCATTCCTCCCTCTCTTTCTCTCTCTCTCTCTGTCTCTCTTCTCTTTCGCCCTCGGTACATGCACCGACGTTCTCGCTAATCCCGACGACGAAGGCTCCTTGCTACCTCAGTAGCTTTCTCTCTTGTCGACAGGACGATGTGGCGTAACTTGGCTTGGCACAACCGGGCGACGGTGGGTGGGGGTGGGTGAGGGGGTCTCGGGCACTTAACTGCAACTCCCCCGGCTTCGGTGGCATTTGCATCCGTTCGTCAGAGCTAGGAGCCATACCGTACTCCAGTTTCGTACACTAAAGCAACGAGAAAGTCGCACTATAGCGGAGGGGGGCGGAGAGGGTGGTTCCCTCACCCCCGTCACTCTCTGCCCCTTTGTGAACTGCCCAAACTTTGCTATGAGCCCAGAGGGAATTCGGCCAGAGAATTTCTCTCGAGAAAATGCTAGACTGACTTTTCTCTTCGACTTTCGTTTCTCCCTTTTTTACTAGACTTTTTGACAATGGATTAAGTAGGACGAAAGCAACTCAGCGTTTTAAACATCTTTCGACAATTCGGATACGGTTTTTGCTACGCAGCTATGTGCACCATTTATTGAAGAACCAGATCTTCGTCGAGGTTTTGTAGATAAATTTATTTTTAAGTGCGGGAATGTTAGCAATCGCGAAAATATATATTTGTTGTGGAGGCTTAAAAAAACGAGAAAAGATTTTCAGGTACTGATACTTTCATTCAGACTTCTGGTAAATGTGATAAAAATGTATCTATCAGGGACTGAAATAATGATTTTTTTGTGTGGGTTAAAAATATAAAAATAATTAGATATTTTACACGAAAAGTAAATTTAACAAAATTTAACTAATAACTTTGCAATTTTATTGTCACTTTCAATTTCATAAAAAAAACTACTGTAACTTCATTAATATTACAACATTTTTCACCTTTCAAATTGTTCAAAAATTCAGTAAGATTTAAAAAATATATATATTTCACAAAACAAGTTAGTTCAAAAAGTGACATTACATTTTTACAAAAAAAAAAGTATTGTTTACGATTGGAAGAATGCAAACTGGTGTCATTTTTAATTTCACAACAAAACTGTCGTAACTTCATTAAGATTACAACATTTTTCGCCTCTGAAATTTTTCAAAAAGTCAGTAAAATAAATAAAAAATATATATATATATATTTTTCACAAACAAGTTAGTTTAAAAAGTGACATTACAATTTTACAAAAAAAATGTACTGTTTACGATTGGAAGAATTCAAACTGGTGGAACCAAAGCTGCGATAGGATTCATGCTTTGCAACTTGACGTATTGGTGATCGGATAATTGCGGAAATGAAAAATCGCTGAAGAAAAGTGGTAAAGTGCGAGAGAGCGAAGTATAGCAATCACGAGCACCTGCGACACGCGCCCTCTGTGCTCCAGACCATCGTATATATCCAGTAGTATAAAAACGTGGAGATCAGGCAGCCATACGTGCGACAGGCGCGTGTAGCACGTGGATTAATATTTTTCATTCGATAATCCACCAAACGAATCGGCAATATGGCACACGAGACCCCGTGAGGTGTCGTCGTCGACCTGCGCCCACTGTTAGAATGCTCGGAAGCTGTAGTGTAGTCGCGTTATACCCGACCAAGGTTTTATCGAGCGGTACAATAAAATAGTGCGGACATATTGCACTCTCGGACACTCGGTAGTTCCTCGGTATCGGTATTGCACCTTTCTCGAGAATTTACGAGTTTAACTATTGGGTGATTATTAAAATTCTACGGCCATTCTGCTTCTTCCCACTTTCCGCTATTTTTATTAGAGCAATCCATCAATGATGTATTAATTTTTTACCAAAACAACAGAAAATCGGTACTACAATTACCGATGCGAATTTCTAAAAATATATAGTGAAGAGCAATTAGATCATTTTTAAATAATGAAAGATATTTTTTATGTATTAACTATTAGCCAAAATAAAACAAAAATCGGTACGGTAGTCGCTGATCTGTATTTCTAAAAGCAGCTACCCTCCGGTATTTTTATTAGAGCAATCCATCCATGATGTATTAATTTTTTACCAAAATAATAGAAAATCGGTACTGCAATTACCGATGCGAATTTCTAAAAATATATAGTGAAGAACAATAAGATCATTTTTAAATAATGAAAGATATTTTTGATTATTAACTATTAACCAAAATAAAACAAAAATCGGTACGGCAGTCGCTGATCTGTATTTCTAAAAATATGTAGCTACTCTCCGGTATTTTTATTAGAGCAATCCATCCATGATGTATTAATTTTTTACCAAAATAGTAGAAAATCGGTACTGCAATTACCGATCCGAAATTCTAAAAATATGTAGTGAGGAGCAATGAGATCATTTTTTAAATAATGAAAAATACTTTTGTTTTTTTAATTATTAGCCAAAATAACTAAAAATCGGTACGGCAGTCGCCGATCTGTATTATTAAATATATGGAGCTACTCTCCGCTATTTTTATTAGAGTCAATCCATCAATGATATATTAAGTATTGGCTAAAACAACAAAAAAATTGGTACTGCAGTCAACGAGCCGAATTTCTAAAAAATATGCGGCTGAATGGCAGTGAGAAAAGTAAAAAAAAAAGAAAAACGTTTTTCGAAGTTTGCACGTGAAAAACTTTCCCTTAAGTTGCAATCGCTTCATTATTCAACCTTCAAATACAGACGAAAAAACAGGAATGTAAAGCTAGTTGATGGAAGGGTAGGCGAGACATATAACTGGAGAAGCAGCAAGAAACGAGGAATGTTTTTGTTTTACAAGAGGCAGAAATAACTAAAGAAAGAATGACGGGGTACGTAAAAAAGCACCTCATTCTTTTAAACAGGGGGGGAGGGCAATTGAAGCCGAGACTGTAGACTTTTCCTGACTGAAAAAATATCAAGGATACGAAAAAAAAAAACAAATGAACGAAAAGAAGAAGCAAGAAGAGCGCTAGACACGGGGCGTGGGCTGGAAGAATAACGAAGAGAAAAATAACCAGCAAAAGGAGGGTGAAAGAAAAAAGAGGCCAAAGGAGACAGCACGGCGGGAGTCTCGATGGAATTTACTGCGCGTCGGAAGTATTCTAAGAGGGTTGCTTCCACGCGGCTGGATTGCAGAAAGTGGAAACGGCTACGTGGTTTATTTGAATGCCTACTTCAGCCGCGACTCCTATACCAGTCGTGATACCAGACACTGCAAGGGAAGAGGAAAGTTTCATTATAGATATCAGGAATCTGTTCACATCCTACGCAAATCATCTTGCATCTTAATAAATCAGAAAATACAATAGATAGGACAATTAAAATTAGAAGCAAAGTCGATCAAGACTCAATCAAATTGACGTACTCTTAAAATAAACAAGATGTCAAATTAAATAGAATCATAAATATTGCGTCTACAAAAATCAGAAAATATAATAGACATGGCAATTAAAGTTAGATGCGATGTCGTTCAGAGCTCAATCAAATTGACGTACTCTTAAAATAAACAAGATACCAAATTATATAGAATTATGAATTTGCAATACAGGAATTCTAGGGCACATTTATATCATCAGATATTACAGTATAATATGATAACCTTACTCTTGATTCAAATATACCAAAATACGGGTCTGCCAGATCAAAACTTTCTCAGAATAGATCTCCAGTTTATAAATTTTCACTTCGGTAATGTATTCGGTTTATCATTAATATGTTGTCGTGTTAATATGGATGATGATGTTCTTGAAGCATTGCATTCTGATCTGTATTTCTAAATATATGTAGCTACTCTCCGGTATTTTCATTAGAGTTATCCATCAATGATATATTAAATATTGGTTAAAACAACAAAAAATCGGTACTGCAGTCAACGTGCCGAATTTGTAAAAAATATGTAGCTGAATGGCAGTAAGAAAAAAAAAGAAAAACGTTTTTCGAAGTTTGCACGTGAAAGACTTTCCCATAAGTTGCATTGGCTTCATTATTCAACCTTCAAATACGGACGAAAAAACAGGTGATACCAGACACTGCAAGGGAAGAGGAAAGTTTCATTATAGACATCAGGAATCTGTTCACACCCTACGCAAATCATCTTGCATCTTAATAAATCAGAAAATATAATAGATAGGACAATTAAAATTAGAAGCGAAGCCGATCAGGACTCAATCAAATTGACGTATTCTTAAAATAAACAAGATGTCAAGTTAAATAGAATTATAAATATTGCGTCTACAAAAATCAGAAAATATAATAGATATGGGAATTAAAGTTAGAAGCGATGTCGTTCAGGGCTTAATCAAATTGACGTGCTCTTAAAATAAACAAGATACCAAATTATATAGAATTATAAATTTGCAATACAGGTATTCTAGGGCACAGTTATATCATCAGATAATACAGTATAATATGATAACTTTACTCTAGATTCAAATATACCAAAATGCGGATCTGCCAGATCAAAACTTTCTCAGAATAGATCTCCAGTTTATCGATTTTCACTTCGGTAATGTATTCGGTTAATCATTAATATGATGTCGTGTTAATATGGATGACGATGTTCTTGAATCGTTGCATTCTGATAGAGATGTAAACGTGATAGTCTGTATTGATGCTGAGAGGCAACACAAGAACGAGTAAAATCCTTCGAATAAGAAGAATAGGTCAAGATTTTTTTTTCTCTATATTTGTAAAATATTTTGTCGTTGCATCTATAAGCCGCGACGCAAACATTGAAGCTTTATCGGGAATCGATAACGCGAGGATTTTAGTTACTCGTCCGAAGCCTACTGAGGAAAAAATAGTAGTATTGGGTATTAAGAACCTGTAGCTATGTTTGTGATACTGCGAGTGGGATCGTAATGGAGCTTAGAATGGTTTACAGTATTGCAAAACAAAGCATCACGTTTGCATAGACAGAATAAAGTTTTTCGACTATATTTTTTAATATTACCAAAGTTACACATCTTCTCACACACTATATTAAAAGTTGCCAAGTAGAAACTTGGACCCTTATCATTATCTTCCTTTTACAAAGCCATGTCTAGAAGAAAGTATATTAATCAATTTTAGCTTCCTCATAAAAAAAGTTTTTTTTATCTGTATGATTCTGTCAAACTCAATTCCAAACTACCTTAAAAGTATCTGCAGTAATGAAGAATTATTTGACAGCAACTAAAACAAGTATAAACATTCAACGCTGTGACCGATTTTCGCCAAATTTAATCTTAAGCCGTGTTTGATAATGATCCATTTATGTACATAATTTGAGTGGGTTATCTCAAAAAATGTTGGAACTAGAGTCTTAATACAAAAAAAAAATGTTACATACTCATACAGACAGTTTTAGACAATTTGAACTATTCTGTCATGATGATCTAAAAAACGTTGTTTTTGGGAAAACAAATCGTTTTCCATGTAGAAGGAAAACACGTTGTAACATCAGTATGATTGAAATCCTAAACACCATTGATATCAATAAAACCGGTCAGTTTTTTCGCCCTGCTATTTTTTTGACTAGCCAGGGGGAAAGAGAGTTATAATTGAATTGTCAGATTGATCGCAGTGGAGAATCCTCGTCGTTGGAGCACGTCGCATCAGCGCACCACGTAACGAGACCCATCGGTCAATCATTCCCAGAGGATTTTCGTCGTCCAGGTTCGGATGTATGTGTATGTGTCTATATCTGTCCAGTGGAGGCAGCGAGAAACGAAGGAGGGAATTTTGGGGTTTTGGGTAAGCTCGCATTGCCTAACCACAGAGGGTGGAAGTCATAGGACGCAGAGTATTATAGTTACGAAGCATAGTATATTATATGCCATAGGTATATACATATATATGTAGGCTGGATTAGTTGTGCGTTGTGGAGAAGCCGAAGCGAAGGAAGATCTCACGGGGGTGCGAGAGGTTTCGCCATAGGGATAGGACGAAGGACGAAACGGGCCGGTGATCCTGACAAATGACTGCGTGGTCCGCTAGTGACAGCTTCGAGCCATCCGCCATGACACCGGATCCGTCCCACAAAGAGCTTTTCCATATAGGCCCTTAGGAATACGCCATGGACACCATGAGCATTGTTATCCCCTTACACGCCTCCTACATAATAATCGCTATTGCCTTGGCTCGTTAAAATTTTCATCGTTTCGACGCCCCATCAACTTTTTGAAATGGTTAAGCCTGAAAAATTATTTCATCCACGTGTAATCCATAAGCCATCCCTTTTTGCCGAATAATACATCACTCTAATGATGGGTAATGCACATGTAATGCCATGGGTAATTGCGCTCTTGCATACTCAGCAAAGAAATTAGGACATGGCCGTTTTTTTTTCCTTTTTTGAGCTATATATTCCCACAGACAGTCGTAGATATCCAAATACTTTCAAACACTCACCGGATCCATTCAACAAAGAGCTTTTTTAGATAGGGCCTTAGGAATATGCCATGGACACCATGAGCATTGTTATCCCTTTACACGCCTCCTACATAATAATCGTTACTTCCTTTGCTCGTTAGGATTTTTATGGTTTCGACGCTGCATTAACTTTTCAAAATGGTCGAGTCTGAAAAATTATTTCATTCGCGTGTAATCCATAAGCCATCCCTTTTTGCCGAATAATACATCACTCTAATGATGGGTAATGCACATGTAATGGGATGGGTCATTGCGCTCTTGCACACTCACCAAAGAAATTGGGACATGGCCGGTTTTTTTTTTCCTTTTTTGAGATATATATTCTCAGACATTCGTAGATATCCAAATTCTTTCAAGCACTCACCGGATCCATTCAACAAAGAGCTTTTTTTAGATAGGGCCTTAGGTATATGCCATGGACACCATGAGCATTGTTATCCCCTTACATAATACATAATAATCGCTAATTCCTTTGCTCGTTAGGATTTTTATGGTTTCGACGCTGCATTAACTTTTCAAAATGGTTCAGCCTGAAAAATTATTTCATCCGCGTTTAATCCGTAAGCTCCTGCCGAATGATACGTAACTAGTTGGTATAATGCCTTGGGTAATTCGCAATGTTGCATACCCGACACAGAAATTAGGATATGGCCGTTTTTCTTTTCTTTTCTTGCGAGAGATATTTTCACAAATACTCACAAGCACTCACAGGCGCTCATCAATACTCATAGGCCCTTAGGAATACGTCATGGACACCATGAACATTGTGTTCCGTCCTGCATAATAATCGTTATTGCCTTTGCTCGTTAGTATTTCCACCATTACGACGCTCCTTCAACTTTTTGATATGGCTAGTTGTGCCTGAAAAATAATTTGATTCGCGAAAAATTGTGTGGCAACATGCGAAGGGATACTTAATACTTGTCGTCGTTACCGCGATCGATATAATAATACTTCACCACGCAATTCCCATGAATACACGTAACCCCTTCTTCTTAAATTACCACTTGTCGATCAATTTCCAGGGACCAATTCGAGCGCAACTGTCGCAAATGCAAGTTATATTCGCTTAGCCCCAGAGGCACAAAAGAGTCGTTTAAAGGAGAACAAGGCATATCCACAGCGGTGAGGTAAAGCTCCCTGAGCTGGCAGCACATGGAGCGTGGCGCGAAACTCAATGCGACTTTTAAACTATATATTCTGCTTTCTTTATTTCTTTTTTTCTTTTTCTACCGCTTCCTCCACATTCACTTCATAACCAAGTTATGCGGGATTTTATATTCATGGAATATATCACGTAATTCTTTTCTTGCTGGATATAATTAAAACATATCGCGACTCCGAGATTTAAGGGCAATCTGATACACTTGAGGTTAATGCTTCGATATGCAAGCCCCAGTATAAGTGATTAGTAACTTCAAAACGCAAAAAATATATATATTAACAGTTATTGTAACGTGACAGCTACAAGAATAGAGTGAATTTTTTTTTATTACATATTTTATTATATTTTTTTTTGTTATAGACAGTATGTTTATATAGTAAACTATAAAAATCCCTGATAATTTATATAAATATTCGCTGCAATTATTTTCCGTACAAAAATAATTCTGTTTTCACATTTGTATTCACAAGTCGCTTACGAAAAACGATCCGGCTGTTCACCATCTAGCGGACAGTCAAAGAACTAAAGCGCGAGCCTACGCTATGCTCCGCTAGATGGCAAATTTCCTGGATAATTTCTCGCAAGTCATTCATGCTCGCAGAATGTGAGTTAGTTATCGCAGTATTTCATGATGGATCGCGCCCGCTATTATTCCATAATTCCTATTCCAATACCACGGTTATAGTATGGGGTACTATGGCGTATAAAATACATCAGGAATTTATCAGAAAACAATTAATAATTATCAAAATATTCGTTCCACTATAAAATACACTTTAGTAACTACTAACAGTTCAGAACACATTAAAGTAATATCATCATTTTAATGACCATTATATATTACTATATTTACGCTATGAAGTAGCTGAAAATTATTATCGTTAATTCCGCTAATCACAAAAATAAAGTTGAGATTTTTTCATCTCAATTCTTATACTCACGGACCTCACATTTTTCTCTCAGTGTAATCTATGAAGGGGTTGCGTGCTGTACGGGTGCTAAGTTACTTTTTCATTCTCCAAGCCGCTGTTGTCGAGGGGATTATGGCGAGAGCGTCCGCGCGTCACGTATCAAGAGGTGTCGGGGATCATCCCTGGTGGATCGATCAACCACTCTCGACCTTCCTGTCCTTTCTCGACCTCAGCTCACCCCGACTCACTTTTCACCTAACCATGACGAAATCACCTCTCTCTTTCTCTCTCACTCTCTCTCCCTCGCTGCTTATAGTCGCCAGAATCGTTGGAGAGGTTCTGAATCCACCAACCGTTCAGAGTCTCTCGGTTTTCACTCGACGCTGATGCGCAACTGTGCAGGCCAAGTGAGAATCTAGGAGAGAACGTACGTTCGCGTTTCCATCTACACGATTCAGACTGTCGCACATGGGTCGGAGGTTGCCAGCCATCGTTCTGTTGCCCAAATCCCGGATTTAAGGCTTCGACACATGTCCTCGAATTTCCGATGCTCCACAAGAGATAGAGGAAATACGATAGGTATAGAACGATAGAACACAGATCGACCCTCGATTGCCAGGAGCTTCGACCATTCTTTCATTCTGATGCTGGCTCTTCGGACATTCCGGGATTTAACCAAGGCTGGATATTGATTGCCTTAGGCTCTACGACAAGTTTTCTCTTCAGTTTTTCCTGCTTTTTCTTCAGCTCATTAACATTGTCTTCGGATCAGCTTGACAGATAAAAAAGAATTCGGTCTGGTGAAAAGGTGAGTGAGTGTAAAAAGTTCTTAATCCAGAAATCCTGAGTGCAGGACGTTCGATAACTTTAGTTCATGGGAAAATGTGGAAAATCTGAAGAAGGGTTCTTTGTGGTCTTCATTTGAAATTTTTGAGATGTCGTAAAAAATATCGGCTTTTTCGTCATCGGCGGGAAATTTCTGATCAGATCGATTTTTTAAAACTAGTGAAAAGCGAAACTTTTTTCCGACTTTGGTGGTAACCCTGGAAAGTCAGGTTTGCCAAAATTCGGAATTTTCATTTGGCCGTAACTTTTTTTTGCGCCGACCGATTAACGATTTTCTTTTTTTGTTCGTAAGAGCGCGTCGAATCGAAGAGATTGGCAATAATATAATTACGATACTTCATTTTTACGCACGTCAGAGCACTTCGAAAAATAAGGAAAAGGGTATGCAAAAAATCTGTAAAAAATTCAACACTCGACCAATGCTGATTTGTCTTATGGCTTTTTGAAGCCTAAATCAATGCGAAGAAGTGAAGCCCAACTCGGAGTTGATTTTCCATTTCTTTTTAATTTTATAACCATTTTAGTTAATTCCTAAAATTTTGGCAAAACGTCAAGTTAAAAAAAATTGATTGGACGCTGTACCTATTTTCATACAAAGACCCGAAAAGATGTTATTTTTCAGATTGTTAATTATTTTAATTATGATTCATTAAAATATACATTTTTTAAATCCCATATTTTCAATCAGCGAAAAATCTCCCATGAAATAAGACCTTACCACATTGAAGTCACAAAAAGCATTGATTTTAATCCTAAAACCGAAGGACGGCTATAAAAGTACTGCAGAAATTTTTGTTGTAGTACGATTTGATTTTGAATGAAATTTTTTTGGAAATCCTATTGTTTGATTTCATGGAATCGAATTGAATTCTTTCGTTTGAGCCACACACTCTGATGGTACCGACAATCCAAAAATGCTCCTGGGACGAAATGAACGTATTGAATCTGAAAGTTGTGCACTCTGTACATGTGAAGGTGCGCATGGCTCAATATACTTCAAAAGTGCCGACTCGATTCGCGCCGCTGCTCCCTCGCAATTTACGCCTTTAATGGCGATTCTTCGTATTGCGAGGCGTGCTAGTAGCGCGCGAGTGGAACCACCGAGAGAACCTGAAGAGCACAGCGAGTGCGCCCGGTGCACACCAAGCCCAGAGGCGCACGTGAAGAAACTTTCAAGTCGACTCGGAATGACCTGCCTCGAAGCTGCGAGAGGCATCGATCTCTTTTTCCGATAAGACGAGAGGAGAGAACGACGAACGACGATTTCCGATCGGGTGTGACTGGCGTTTCGCTTTAAGAAACGTTGGAGTTGCGCTATAAAACGCATTTCAAAGAGTAGAGAGACGCGTCACAGCTATTCACAACGAATGAATACAAATGAATTGCAGATTCCGTTATCTCGTGAATGATAGCGAAGTTGAGTGAAAAACGGGCATAATCTACCGCGTCGTCTCCAAATGCTCGCAGAAAGAGTTACGAGTTTCGTAGAAACCTTGAGATATAATTCTCTGACCTCCTCTGGTCATTCGTTCAGCGAGACGAAGAATGTAAAAGCTAGAAGGAAGTCGCTTGGTATACGTAGCAGCAATTTTCGGGGCAAATAATTCTTACTTTCTTCTTGGGCTGTCTCTCATTCTCCGTCGGAGTCTCCTGCAAGGAGTTTTCTTTGGGAATGCGAGGAGCGTTCCAGTAGCTTCGTATTCGTTAGAAAGCAGAGAAAGGTACCAGCGGCCACCACTCGCTGACTACTCTTAACTCAAACAAACTGCGAAGAACGCAAGACCCACGTCGACGTTGTCGTCGTCTTCATGGCATTACCAGTGGAAAATGCTTCTTCTAAGAAAGATGAAAGGACAAAGGGGTTCAATTTTTTTCATTTAATCCTTAAGCCAACCCTTTATGCTGAATAATACATAACTAATGCCTCGGGCAATTCCTGTTCTTGGTTATCCAGCACAGACATTCGGACAAGGACGTTTTTTATTCATTTTCTTGAGACATATATTCTCACCCTTAGGCACTAAAAAAACACCCACAAACGCCCACTAACAACCCACAAGCATCCACAAATGCCCACAAATACTTAAAAACACTCACAGACACTCACAAATACTAACAAATACTCACCGATTCTCACAAACGTTTGCAAAAACTCAGAGGCAGACTTATAGGACTTATAGGACTTGCAATGTCGCACAGATTCGCACAATTAACGCCTGTAAGTGTTTTTTAATATTTGTGAATGTTTGCAAATGTTATGCGTTTCCGTGAGTGTTGATCTGTTAGTCTAATGGATTAACAGCATTAGATCTTTATTATTATGTAACTTTATCTTCAAAAGGCTTATACATCCATTTCTTTCGACGTCAATCAAAAGTGAGTATTAGACAAAATTTCGAAAACGGCCAAGTGCACAAGTGACACGTGCATGGAAAATGTTTCGTGAAATTTCTGACAGTTTTGCAGACACTCACAAACACTAACAAATACTCACAAGACATTCACAAATACTAACAAACACTCACAGATTCTCACAAACGCTTGTAAAAACTCAGATGCAGTCTTATAGGACTTATGGGACTTGCGAAATCGCACAGATTCGCACAATTACCGTCTGTAAGTGTTTTTTAATATTTGTGAATGTTTGCAAATGTTATGCGTTTCCGTGAGTGTTGATCTGTTAGTCTAATGGATTAACAGCATTAGATCTTTATTATTATGTAACTTTATCTTCAAAGGGCTTATACATCCATTTCTTTCGACGTCACTCAAAAGTGAGTATTAGACAAAATTTCGACAACGGCCAAGTGCACAAGTGACACGTGCAGGGAAAATGTTTCGTGAAATTTCTGACAGTTTTGCAGACACTCACAAACACTAACAAATACTCACAAGACATTCACAAATACTAACAAATACTCACAGATTCTCACAAACGTTTGCAAAAACTCAGATGCAGTCTTATAGGACTTATGGGACTTGCAAAATCGCACAGATTCGCACAATTAACGTCTGTAAGTGTTTTTTAATACTTGTGAATGTTTGCAAATGTTATGCGTTTCCGTGAGTGTCGATCTGTTAGTCTAATGGATTAACAGCATTAGATCTTTATTATTATGTAACTTTATCTTCAAAAGGCTTATACATCCATTTCTTTCGACGTCAATCAAAAGTGAGTATTAGACAAAATTTCGACAACGGCCAAGTGCACAAGTGACACGTGCAGGGAAAATGTTTCGTGAAATTTCTGACAGTTTTGCAGACACTCACAAACACTAACAAATACTCACAAGACATTCACAAATACTAACAAACACTCACAGATTCTCACAAACGCTTGCAAAAACTCAGATGCAGTCTTATAGGACTTACGGGACTTGCAAAATCGCACAGATTCGCACAATTAACGTCTGTAAGTGTTTTTTAATATTTGTGAATGTTTGTAAATGTTATGCGTTTCCGTGAGTGTTGATGTGTTAGTCTAATGGATTAACAGTATTAGATCTTTAATATTATGTAACTTTATCTTCAAAGGGCTTATACATCAATTTCTTTCGACGTCACTCAAAAGTGAGTATTAGACAAAATTTCGACAACGGCCAAGTGCACAAGTGACACGTGCAGGGAAAATGTTTCGTGAAATTTCTGACAGTTTTGCCGGAGAACGACGCGACTATGTACACAACTGTATATATGCACATATATATATATACACATGGCTATGTACATGTATGGGCACATACGTTTTGCTTTGCAAATCCGAGGGCGCGCGAAGTGACGCGAACCGGGCCATTCGCCGATTTACGTTTCCGAAATCTCGCGAGAATCACGCGCCGGGTCTCTCCTCTAGTCGTCGGTTCGCCAGCGTGCACCGAGAGCAAAAGCCGTGCCCGAGTGCGCCACACCTTCTCATGCATATTCGCCGAGCGGAGAGATACCGACGAAGAAGAGGGTGAGAGAGCAGAGGTTTATGAAACGTAGAGTTTACAGTGTTATCCTCTTGGGTTAGGGGCTCGCCGAACCGTCAGCACCCGTGGGTTACATATGCCAGATATTAATTCCAGAGCTCCCCCATCTACGCTGTAGTATCACCGAGTAGAACATTTTCTATGTTCTATATATCCGAGTGGGAGGATCAACCACCATTAAGGCACCAGACAAGGCAAATATGACGCCTTCTACTATTTTAGCAAAACTCGAGCCTATAATATTCTCGGACATAAAATGTTAATAAAAAAATGTCAACTTCTAAAGAAATGAAAAACAAGGCTGCAAAGTGGAACTTTGCAAATTGCTTCCTCATTATTGTTGGATTTTTACAAATCTACCTCTATGAGGAAGCATGTTAATCTATTTTGACTTCCTCATAGAGGAAGCTTTGTAAAAATCCAACAATAATGAGAAAGCAATTTGCAAAGTTCTACTTTGCAGCCTTGTTCATATTGGCGAAAAGTGTTTGCAATTCCCTCCCATTTTTCGAAAACTTATTTGACCTCAGCTTAATGCGCAAGGACTACCTTAATCGAAATAACGAAAACGGAGTTTATCCTCCTCTTTTGTGTAAATTTTCATCTCGATTTGTCACGCCGTTCGAGAGTTATGAACAATTCTATTTTGGGACAAGCGGTCATTATAAATTTAAAAAAATAAAAATTATATATAAAGCAATGTGTAAAGTTCTACTTTGCATTCTTATTTCCATTGAGTACAATCTTTTGTCTCGCATTATCAAGTTTTGCTGATGCTAGAGCGAAAATCGTTTTTTTTGTAAATTTCAAAATGTCGTGAAATCTGAACCACTTTACCGATCATCGTCAAATTTGGTACGTGGCATAGCTGCATGTTCCTTTTCGTCTGTAAAACATTTCGATTAAATTGGTGAAATTCGACGTGATTTATAAAAAAATGATTTTTTTCGAAAAATTCAAACATCTATAAAATCTGAACCGCTTTACCGATTTCGCTCAAATGCAATGCCAAACAACATTGAACGTATATTTATTTATAAACAACTATTTAGCAAAATCGTCTAATTTTTACGAAAGTTAGAGCGACCACGCCCTTTTAAAAAAATTAAAAGTACCATAAAATAAAAATGGCTGATTTTTTTTTTCAAAAATTTTAACATTCAAAGCGGCGCACCTACTCCACTTGCGTGCCAAATTTGACCCATATCGCTCGAACGGTTACTGAGTAATAGTTCATCGAATTTTCGGAACCCAGGACACACACACACACACACATACATACGGACATTTTTTCTAAACCTCTTTTCTCGACGTATTGGACAATTCTAAGCATACTGACATGAAAATGTCGAAAAATTTTTTTTTCATGAAAACAAAGCTTCCTCTATGACTAAGAAAAATAGACTCAAGTTCATTTTAAACCGCTGATTTATGAACTAAAAATGTAGGATCGATAACTAATTTTTGTCCTCAGTCAAAATTGAACTACCAAAGGACTTTTAACTACTTTCTGTCTTATTGGTTGGCGTAAAAAAATGAATTTATATGTTAACTATCCTGACAGTAAATTACCTAATACAATTTGAGTAAAAATTCGATCATTTACCTTAACATATTTTTACACACAGATGATTTCGAAGAGTTGTACATAATAAACCATTCTGACGTGATGCGTCAAGTACTATTTAAAAAAATATAGAAAAAAAAGTAAGCGAGTGTAACGATGTGCGAATCCTACATCCAATCACCATAACAACAGCAGCGAGTGATAGCCTCGGGTGCTGTAAAAGAGTACTCAATATCGAGGATATACTCTGCATGTTTTTTCGTCCAGTTCTCTATAGTGTGAATACCATGTTGGTGAATTGCTATTGTGATAGTAGCTTTATACTGTTTTGTTAAGACCTTATTCAGGCTCAATATTCTCGACAATAAAATGATAATAATAAAAAATGTCATAACTTCAGTAATGGAAAATTTAGCCGAGATCATAAATCTCAGTTTTTTTATTGCTTCTTTGTCGGGAAAAGCATTTTTAATTATGATGGAAAAAAAAGTCTTGGAAGACATCATTATAAAAAATGTCAGATACACTAACATTTTCTTTATAATAAAAAATTTGGCACTGACTATCACGTATCTTATTGGCCGACGTAAAGAAAATTGAAATTTTATATTAACCACCCCGAAAAAAATTTCTTTAATATATCTTAAGGTAGCTGACAGAATTTTGAAAAAATTTCCTAAAAATAATGTCAGCAGCCGTAACATATTCATTACGCACACATGATGTAGAAACATTTAAAAAATAAACCATTCAGTCGTACTGATTCCAATCTCCTGTAAAATTTTTTTTATATATATATAAAAGGTAACAGAGTGTAACGACGTACGAATCCTGCATCCAATCACCATAACGAAAGCTGCGAGTGAGAGCCTCGAGTGCTGTAAAAGAGTAGCCAATATCGAGGATATACTCTGCCCGTATTTCCGTCCAGTTCTCTATATTGTGAATACCATGTTGGTGAATTGCTATCGCGACGGTAGCGCGCTGACTATCACGCGTACACGCTCGAGTGGATCGTGCTTTGGATGATTCTGATGCTGCGTTACTGCTGCTGCTGCTGGTAATAAAAGGTGCCGAGAGTGAGGGAGGGAAACGCAGGCAAGTAGCAGGGAAAACGCATATGCATCGGTAGCGGCTGGGGCCAAACGGTCAGAGGATTCCACTCGTATCCAGCGAGTGTGTAAAAACACGGAAATATCCGACTCTATCCGCGGTATCGAGTGGCTCACGGAAAAATCGAGTGCAGAGAATTAACCATTCCGCGAACCAAGTGCACAAAAGAGAGAGAGAGAGAGAAAGAGACAGACACAAACAGAGACAAAGAGAAAATTCACACGATCGAGGGAGCGGTAAAACGCTATCCAACGCGGATCCGCGAATCCCGTATCGGTAACCACACGGTCGAGGGAGAACCATTTACACGCCGACAGCTGATGAATCTCTGCTTTAGCCGATATATAGTGCGTAGTTAGCCGAAGCTTTTTCCCCCTTCTCTCCACTTTCCTCGACTCTACTTCGTTCAAACTGTGGATGCATTGCTCTCGCCACTGGCAATGCACTCACTCTCTGTGCTACGTCAATCCCAATTCAATTCCTATGTGCCCTACCGCACATTAAACGCTCCTGGTTTTTGTATTCAAGGATCCCAAACGCATATGGTCACTCGACCGCCCCCCAATGCCACCTTTTTCCAGAGCAAACGAATCCCGAAACGATTGGTTCTTCATCGAAAATAACTGCCTGGAACGTTTTTTTTTTTCAGTATTGGCCTGTAAACCCGATGACAATTGCTTCCGCACAATACATGCTCGAAAAAAAAGGATCAAAGGGCTTTTCGCATATTTGTCACGGACGGCTAATCGCGGATATCGCTACACACGCGGTGTATATCTATAGACATATGAGAGACTCGCTTTTAACAATATTTTACTGCGTCGATGACTTTTTCTCGATTTTTGTTCGCCAAAAAGCAGCGATATATTTTTTTATTAAAAAATTGCGGATTTTTGGTATACACAAGCTTTATGTACTATTCGGATTTAATTGAATCAAATCAGTTCGGGTGTACAAACCGCGAACGCTGAAAAAAAGAAAAAGGACAACGGTTTACATCTAATTTTATTATTTTCATCCTGGCTGCCAGGAGACGAAAACAGTTGGCACTGGACGAATAGAGAGAAACTTGTTTCCATTTTCGGCCATGCAATAAAATAAATGCAATTAAATAAAGTCAATTTTAGAAGCAATATTGTTTTTTAAATCGAATTACAAGTGAATACGTAATGGAGTAATAAAAGAAGAAAAGTCATCGATTCATTGGTGAATTATTTTTTTTTCCAAACTGGAACTGCTCCTCCTGTAGTTTGCCAAGAGAATGTGGTTACGATAAGGAATCTGATCACACCGAGGATTTCGCTCTGACCCGGTACGCGTTTCACCAAATGCCATTTCCAGGGCGATAACAGGCAACAACACTCTCCGCAAAGTATCGTAGAGGTCCGTTCAGCAACGCCCTCTCGCCTTGTCGCACATAGTAGAAAATCCAAAGCACACCATTCTAATCCGTCTGGGTAATTCGAAAAGAAAGGTGAACACAGGGTGAACAGCAAATCCTGTTTGCGAAACGTGCGCGAGCTTGGACTGACCTAATCGGCTAGAAAATTTCTTTTCCGTCCATTTCCTCAAGCGGATCAGGAGTCGTATTGCCTAGAGTCGTCTAACCTTACTAACCAAACGGACGTGAAAGAAGGAGACAGTCCATTCCGCAGGTGAGTGGAGCGATCTCGTTGACGTTCGAAACCCGAAAGCAATAACGCGAAATTCCGATTGGAAAACGACGATGGGATGTAACAATCTTCGAGTGGAATAAAAGGATCTTGAAATAAATGTGTAAACGAAACTTGCATCTAATCGGCGATCAAATTCTCCCCGCAAGTACTTTCCTAAGAGTTTGCCAGATATTTCCACTGCGATTTCCACTCGCCTAACTTAATTTTGTGTATTTTCACTTTACATTACTTTTTTTGCGAACTCGCCCTTACCACTACTGCTTATTACTAACTGCACCTTAATTAGGAGATAAGCCAACTGATCAGATAATCGTTTCACCACATGAAATCAACGACTTACCATTCACACACTAATGGATCTGTCGATGTAAGAATTTACAAAGTACAGTACCGCGTGTTCAAATTAATTCGCATTATCTATAGTTTCTACCCGACTACTTAGTAGATTTAAAAAAAACTTTAGCACCCAGCTTATACTAAAAGGGAAGAGGACAATATTATCAGAGTAATTGCGAAAACTAGTGGAAAGGGGTTATGCTTGTTACTTGAAGAAGTTGGAGGTGCCAGAATGAGAGTGTCAAGAGGTAGAGAAGGTGATAAACATGCCACGAGGACAAGGGGTGGCTCTTCACCGTTATTCCTACGTCATTCGGTGAGCCCCTCGAGCTTTTCTCGCCGAACGTTATCGCAAAAATGTCAACGAAACTTTTGCTTATCTCTCCTGGGAAGAAAGGGAGAAAGCCGAGCTACCTTTTTCGTCCAGCTCGAGTGAGCAGTGGGCGCGGGCGATGAGGTCGTTAGGCCGTACCGACTGAGCGACGCTTGCTATGCTCCTTACGAGAAAGAGGAAGGGACGATGACGTCCGTTGCCACGAGCATCGCCTCGACATCCTCCTCTTCACCTCTTCGTCTCTCTCTTTGCTTCTATCCCAGCATCTCCACTTTCGCGACTGAAACTTGCCAAGTCGGATAATGGCGAAGTTATGACTCGAACTCGAGATTCGGGATGCGCCACATTTCTCCCTTAGTTCTTCCTCCCTTTCCCCTCTTGTGCCCTCACAGCTTTGCCCGTGCTCTCCGCGGTTCTCCTACCGTTACACATGCCAACTCTAACAACCCTTTAAGCCAAAGACAGAAGTTGTACGGGGCTGTCAAGTGTTTCTCAATGTACGCAGAACTCGACGAGATCTTACCTTGCACTTCTCGTCTCGTGTATGTATATATGTATATATATATAGATATAAGCTATGAACTCGCCTTCCGTCTTTCTTGCAGTGCAAGATGTCGAGCATCAGGAAATTCGGAAGCGTATGTACTGCGGAGTGTACATTTGACTCTCAGTAGGATCTTCACTACCCGAGCAGTTGAATACACAGATTTACCTGTTGTTGCTGTTCTTAACTTTCCAATTGGACGGAAGAAGAAGTGCTTGCGGAGGTTAGAGTGTTCCTCACTTGGAAAATTGACACTATAAAAAATCTCCACGCTGAATTAATAAAGCATCTTACAATAAAAAAAATGAGCTGCAACTTCCTATAATCAGACTAGTGTTGTAAGACCTCATTACTGTAAGAAATAAAGTTTATAGAACAGATTGTTGTGTGATAACGATTTTGTAATCATCGCCTGTGTAGAAAAATAGTTGGGGCTCTGACTTGGCTCTTTCTAGTTTGCCCCAGTTCGATTAGGGGCCCTACTAGGCTAGTCACGCTTAAAAGTACGGGGCCTTTAGAGGCTCAATATGGGCAACCCTAGTGAGGGTCCCACATTTAAGCCTGATTACGCCCCGAAGTTTGTCGCGGCCGCCTCTGTTGAGCATAATAGGGTTCTAGAGTAGATTCCCTATTGTGGATGCCACGTTTATACCTAAAAAGGCCCAATATTTAATCGCAGCTGCCCAAACTAATTTCTGCACGGGACCTGCACGGAAAAAAAGGCTTGGTTAGAACAACCAAGCGATTGGTTAAATACGCGCCAGCCGATTTCTTGGTTAAACCAATCAGATTGTTGGTTATGCCAACCAAGTTATTAGTTACATTACAATGCGTTTGGCGGCGCTGACCAACAACTTGGTTGGTCTAACCAATTAATTGGCTAGCGTATATATAACCAAGCGCTTGGTTGTTCTAACCAAGCATTTTTTTTGTGTGTGTAGCGATTATAAAATTATATGTGAACTTTTGAATGGCTGTAAGAAAAACCTCATTTTTAATTAAATTGTGGGAGAAATTGTGAGAAAAATGAACAAGCACAGTCCTCCATTACTTTTGCAATGCATTAACAGTATTTGTTCATTTTTTCAATACGATTACCATTTTCTGAATGTAATTTCATGGGCAATTAAAATTTGTTGTCTCTATTCGAAAGATTACATATCATATTAAAATCATTATCAGTTATTATTATAAAAACATAATTACAAAGGCAATTGTTCAAACCATTTTATTTCTAAAGTAATTAGGGTTTCACAACTCTGAATGAGACCCATAGTATAATGTATTTTCTTTTTTAGATGGTGACCAAAAATCTTTTTGAAAATGAGCGTTTTTTAGTAAATTTAATTACAAATACATGACTTTTCTCAATGTTAAAATATATACTGTTATCCTTTGAAACAGTAAGTTAAAATCCCAAAAACCATAGAATTTTTAATTTTTTTAATTACCGTTGATTTTACAAGTGTAACGCGCTCCGACCTCCTTAAAGAAGAATCTTTTCGTCGTGTCGCTACGAATTCTCCTTCAAAACTGTATTTCACCTCAAATACTCTAATGACGCCCCACACTTGAAAGTAGTTATACGAATCAACTCATTTGTTGGTTCAACAAATCTGTTAGTTCGTTCAACGATCATTAGACATTTGACGCTTAAGTTACTTTCGTAAACTCATTATTTTTCGTGGTGTAAATACCTCAATCGTGACTCGCATCTAGTGGTAACATCGAGTATGTCCCTGCACGGCGTGATGCACAAATTGCAGAAGCAACTGCAAAAGCAGAGGAGCTGAACACTCGATGGAGTAAACAACTTGGTGGTAATGTATACTCTCGTTTCTCTCTCGGCGTCGTCACCGATGGGGTGAAGAGCGGCGATAGAGGAACGCAATTATCCGGAAACTATCGGAAGCTCGTATTTAACGCCAGAGGGGAAGAGACGACGAATCGGCTCCTGCTGTTACCGCTGCTACTGCTGTTGCTGCTCTTCACTGCCGATGCTAGTGGCTCTGTGACTCCGGCAAGCATCCCCAGCGGTTGACAACATTATCCAGAGCCGTGTGCGACCGAGAAATTGGTGCGGTTCGTCCGAAGCGCCAACCAGAAGGAGCGAGACAAATGGTGTGAGAGAGGAACTAGATGAAACCGCGAGTGAATCGATGATTTCAATGGACCCTCAATTTCCAACTTCCAAACAGGAACCACATGGAATCAACCAGGAGATTCGCAAGGATCGTCAAGAGCGGAAGTGAAGGGTTAACGTAATCCAGCTTCGAGTTTGTGGAGTTGAAATGAATGAAAATTTCCCACGGTAGCCGAATCTCAAAGCAGGGAATTCGGCTGGGAAGGGCAAGGGCGCAGCTCTTGCGCTTTACAACAAATTTTGATCAAAAAGCACATAGCAGCCAACTGGTAGTTATGTAGTTATGTACTGTAGTATGGAATGAGGAAAATGTCCAGCAGGATAAAGCAGAGCCACTCGAAAGTCAATTCAAGGGAGATAGAAAGCACCCACGAAACATCAATATCTACCTCATTCATGGAGGAACTTCAGAATTTCAGTATTCATTGGAGGCAGCTTCAAAATCCAAATTCATGTGTTTCTTTTTTTTCGACATGCTGTGCTTGTTATTTTTTGTGAGTTACTTGTTTATTCGTAGAGGACTACGTCAACTAAAAATCATGTAAATAAAAATGTTGCTATTTGCACAAATGCTTTTGTTTAAATTAAGAATGTAGTGGAAAACATTCAATTTTGTAAAATGTAGTTTTTCAATTTTTAGGTGTAAATGCAGTTTTCTTTCATAAAAATGAAATATAGGATACATTGATAATGGAGTAACACCGTTAATTTTTTCCTAAATTTTTAAATAGCTCGTATCAAATTGTTGCAATTACACATTTAAAACTTGTAGTTCGTAAGGGATTTACAGGTGGCTTACCATCTTAACCTTTCAACGCTTGAATAATATTTCTTAAATGACACTTTTCTGAATCAAGATCACATTAAAAAGATAATTTTTTACAAATCTGTGTATTACGACTGTCGATCATACTTTTTCCTACAAATTTTGTTCTACATAAAAAAAACGTCTTTAACAATGTTAGCATGGAAATTAGGGGGATATTACCGGACCAATCTCAACCGAAAAGAGGGATGAGAGGGTAGTAGTGGTGGAAAGTTGATTCAACTCCACACGCACGGAAAGAAAGGCATGGTTGAAACAACCAAGTGCTATGGTTATATATGCGCCAGACGATTAATTACTTAGACCAACCAAGTAATTTATTAGGCTACCATATTCTTGGTTGGACTAACCAAGTAATTTGTTAGGCTATCAATTTCTTGGTTGGACTAACCAAGTAATTTGTTAGGCTACCAATTTCTTGGTTAGCTAACCAAGTTACTTGGTTAGCTTACCAAGTCACTTGGTTAGGCCAACCAAGTCACTTGGTTAGGCCAACCAAGTCACTTGGTTAGGCCAACCAAGTGACTTGGTTAGACCAATCGAGTCATTTGGTTGGCCTAACCAAGCAATTTGGTTAAATCAACCAAGAAATTGGTAGCCTAACAGATTACTTTGCTTGATCTAACCAATTAATCATCTGACGCACATATAACCATAGTACTTGGTTGTTCCAACCATGCCTTTTTTCGTGCGGAATGAAAAAAGTAGTTGTAAAAACTTATTTATCGGTCCCGACAACCAATCGAAATAGTTAAAATAGCGCTATAACCTCATTGGTAGAGTATCGATAGTAACAATGACCAGCTGAGATCATAATCTCAACTCACTGGTTGGTTGGCGTACCAAATCATTTGGATTGGATTGCAACCGTGATAGTTGCAGGAACCAAGTTGTTGGTCATACATACTATTTTTACTACCAATCGAAAAGAGTTGAGCCTAGGATTCCGATTTAGTTTCAGTGACTAACACGCAGCACAGCATATGCTGGAATTGGTAGCCAAAACTACTTTTTTCCCTTTCCGTGCATTGAGCACATGCAAAGACATACCATACAGAGAAATGAAACCCTTGTGTAGTTAACATCACTGGTTTAGGGGGCTTGAAATAATCCGGGACAACAACTATGACATAATAAGACTACCCAACCGCGAGAGTGTCATCAACATGTTAAATTACACAATTCTGGGTAAGGAATATGAGCTCAATGTTTATCTCTCTCCAGGTTGTACTATTAGCTTCTCCAGTACTGGAGTAAAGCTGTAACAATGCATGTGCATAGAGTACAGTTGCGTACGGCTTCGTGGTGACCCGGAGGTTAACGTATGTGCCGCATACGATGTTTGTGACGAGTCTCCTGTCGTGTTCCGAATAATCACAAGCGCAGTGCTTACCCGAGGCGTCGTACATTCAGTCGTACGCACTACGTACCAAATACACGAGTTGTACAAGCAAGGGACGAAGTGGAGCTTCACTGCCTGAATGTTAACAAAGAGAATTTGAATTTCGAAACAAGAGTCATCAATCTTCCTTCTCTCTCTATTATTGTTGCTATTATTACTGTTACTATAAACCTCTATTAATTTTTATACGAGCCACCGGAGTTCCTCCGCCCTAAAAATGACCCAAGCAAATTTTTTTTTTCTACCTTTTTTCTATAATTGAGTATAATAATTTTTTCAAAGTATTAAGATCTCTCGAGCTACATTATATGGACTATGCTAATTTGATGGTTTTTTTTTGTCTCAGATAAATTTTTTTTTATTTTTATAATTTACGGATTCAAAATGTGCAAACATTTTTTTGAGCACTCTAAACCAATTTTTAAAAATTGCACAAAATCTAATTTACCCACCAAAATCCTGCAGATATCTGGGTTATGAAAATTTTGGTATATTCTTCAGGTGAAATATGTCTACGTACTGTGCAAAATTACAGTGCGGGATATCCAGCGGTTTCAAAGTTATGATTTGTTTCGTATTTTTCTCGTTTCTTTTTTTATATTTTTGAATGTGAACTCCTTTGTCGGCCGACGCATTTCATCATTAAAAAGGGATTAGCTCACTGGCTCCTTTCAGAGCTGAGACTTCAGCGTTTGTACTAAATATTATAGTAAAAATGTAAATAATAAATCATAACTTTGAAACCGCTGGATATTTAACGTTGTCATTTTATAGAGTTTCCGCAATTCACCTGTAGAATATAATAAAAATTTCATAACTCAGGTGTCTGTGAGATTATGGTAGAAATATTAGATTTTAAGGATTTGTGCGACCTTAAAACGCCAAAAAAAAATTATTGTACTCGAATATACCAAAAGCTAGAAAAAAACTTGGTGGGATAATTTTTAGGGTGGCTGAACTCCGATGAAATGGTTCATATATATTTTTCGAAAAAAAAAAGAGTATACATCAGATATAATATTATTATAGTTGTTGTAAACCTCATATATCCATTTTTATTTATTTCGTTAGAAAAACAAGGATATAAAATAGTATAAAACGGATTTAGTATTAAATTACAAGAATTACTGATGCTGAAAGCATAATAAAAAAAATTATAACGCAAATGATTGCAGATACATGTTTATAGTACCGTATTACGTAATATTACGTCGCTCCCACTGAGAGGCCGTTGCATCCATGAATTAAGTTTAACGAACGGACGCGAATGAGGATTTTATCTTCCTCTTGTTTACCTGCTCGCGTTAGTCTTCCCGTAAAAGGCGAATTACCCAAAAATGTAATAGCAACGCTGTTCTACGTGCGTTCACAGTAGTATCATTCCCTTCATAATAGACATTACTCGCTCGAATTTTGTAGTATAAGTTCCCTCTCAGTTTCCTTAAGATTTATTCGTCTTGGTGATGTTTCGAGCCGTGTGCCAACGGAGAAACGACTTTAAAATTCAGAAGTGTCTCCATCGTCGGTGAAACGGGTCGGCTTCACGAATGCCGTCGAGCATTCGCCTGCCCTGGAACTTTGACCGTGCTAAGCGTCGCATAAGACCGTCTAAGATAGCGACATTGAAAAACTTTGTCCGGTAGACGAGGGACAAAAAAAAACGTTTCTATGAATATTTGATAGGGATTCCTCCGGAAAGCTTATACCATAATGCCATACAATCTCCCTCGATTTTTCTTTGTTCTATACATCTACCACACCTCGCTCTTGCACATTCGCTCCTCTCTTCCGCTTCCACGCTCTTTCATCATTAAATTCATTATTCACGCTACAAACAGTTTTACCAACTTTAACAGTTATGAATAGCAACATTTTAGTTTTATTAAACATGAATGAATTTGACAAACTACCGGCAGTAATTTGACATTACCATACCGGCTACAGTTCGAAGACCATTGAAAAAATGTTTTGTAAAATTTTCGGACTAGCAAATATTTTTTTGGCAAATAAGAATTGACCATAAAAATGTATTCGTGAATTTCCGAAATCAAATTTGTTATGGTTACTTTTTTTCGTGTTTACGCTGTCTTTTTTTTATTTTGGCAAACTCTATCAAACGAAATGGGAAAATTGAAAATCGTTCAACAAAAAAAAAAGTTATCGCTAGTGAGAAATTCCGAATTCGATCAAACCGTCCGGGTGGAAGAGAAACGAGATTTTTCATACATTTTTAAAACCTACCTGTTCGGTTAATTTCCGCTGGCTACGAGACTAATTTTCTGTCAATAACTAGAAAAATCAATAAAATCCGAAAAGCCTTTGAATAAAATCGGATTTTTTGTGGCTATCAGTTAAATTTTTTTAGTTATCGATAAAAAATTGCATTTTTGTAATCGACAGGAATTTTTCGATCAATCACGTTTTTAACATATGAATAAATAAACGAAATTCTCTTTTTCGAAATCCTGAAAAGTAAAAATCACAAAAATTCAGATTTTCCAACGAGTGATAACTTTTCTTTCGTTTGTCCAATTTTTAATGTTCTTGTTTCGTTCCAAAGAGCCCGTAGAGACAATCCGAGGACATTACGTTACCTTAATTATTGCGTCCATAAGAGCGTTGTAAAAAATGCCCGAAAAAAGGAGAAAAAGGGCATGCATAAATTTTCAATTTACGCTGCTCCAACTGCAGAATCTGTGAAAATATTAAAACCCAACACACCCTAATTCGCCAAACAGCGCTTCCAAGTTTAATTCATTACAAAGAAAACGAGCCTTTCCTTTTTAAAATCATAACCATTTTAGTAAAATTCAAAACTTTTCTCAAAAATCTCAGAAAATTTAGAATTTTTTCTCTTAAAAAAAAAACCATTTCATACCGATGTATATTTTGCTCCACTGAATCTGAATTGGCAATTAAATTGACCGATCAAAAAAAATTTCATGAAAAACCAGAAGTGTCATTTTTCTTCATGTTTTTATTAAGATTTTCATAAAAATTCTGTCATATTTCTAATCAGTGGGAAATTTCTGGTCAGACTGGATGGATCTTTAAGTGCATAAAAAGAACAAACTGCACACATTGTAAAGAAGACAATAAACATTCAGTTACGACTATTACAAGTTATAAATACTATTATATTCACAATGTGCGTTTAAAATGTTTTTTATTTTATTTAATACCGACATTTATATCTATACATTTTTATTACCCACCCCTAAAGACCCCGGACAAGGGTAGTACTCTGTCGAGCACAGAGCAACAGACTTTATGCGACGCACGCACGTCAATTAAAGTCACGGCTTCTGCGTCTAACGGTTTAATAAACGTTCCTCGTTTCTTTTTTATTCCAGGTAATTTACCAACCGCCCGGTAGCCGTCTCGTAGCCGCAACGGAGGGCCGGGGTAATCCTCATGCCCTGACCGCACCCTCGGCGCCTGGTGCGCGTGAGTGACGTTAAATGTAAATTGAGTGAGTACCCCCAGGTCGAAAAAAAATCCGGCAGCGTATGGCTCACTGTCCGTATGTACCTACACTCGCTTCACTGAACAATTTCATAAAAGTATTCTAGGCGCATCTATGTACATGCCTGTAGTAAAATGTCATGGCTGTCCAGAGAGATATATCAATTTCAAGACAAGCCATGTCCTCTAGCCTCAGAGTTAAAATTCCTCAGAAACTGAGCAAAGTTTTTACTAGCTTTTGTTTAATTTTTTTTTAAGAACATTGTTACATATAAAAATATTTTGTAATAATTTAACTGGCGGTTTTGTCAACATTATTTTTTTACATTCTATAAAGATACCATCAATTTTGACTTGCTTATAGCCAGAAATTCACGTGAGCAAGAATGTGATACAGTGTGGAAAGTTCATTTTAAAAAATCCCGAATATTTGGAAAAACCACTAGTGAATTAATTTTATAAGAAGACAAAAAAAAATCTGACCGCCTATCAAAAAAGTGGTGAATAAATTTGTTGATGAAAATCAATGGTCTTCAATATCTCCAATGAAGATCTTTTTTTTTCTTGCTCGAAGTACATAAATTCCAATTGAATCAAGTTTTACGATTAGCAATATATGTGTGAAGCAGCATTAATTAATTTTTCAATTGCCTGACGATAAGCCAAGCCCGAGTTTTTTTTAAACAGGCCCTTTGTCTCTCCATGACTCGTGGACAGTCAAATTTTAGCGGTATGCACCATCGCTTGGACTGCCCGTACAGAATGTACCTCTTTGAACCGTAAAATTTCGTTCGATAACCGTGGCCGCATACACCTGTGCATATACCGGCTGGTGGCTCGCGCCGGTTTGTGGAAGGCCAACAGCAGTAGCAGCAGCGGTGGCTGCAGTTTCACAAAGGTCGTGGGCATTAGCCTCGATAAAAGTTCAAAGTCCTCGTAGGAACGTTGCAGCTGCAGCTCGAGTGGTAACAAGGGATGGGATGTTCACTCTGTCAAAGCTCTCGTATGAAAATTGGCTTAGACGGGCGATTGTGTGTCTCGTGATCGACTTGCCAACCGAAAGAGAGAACTCTGCTCACTTTAGCAGACAGAAAGGGCACGCCTCGGGGCAGACAGGCAACGTACATTGAGAGAACCTGTAGAGCGCGCAGAAGGAAGACTAGAGTTGCATCAACAGCGCGGCCAAATGGAAGCTAGCCGAGAGTCTGGGTTTTAACAGAAGCAGCGGAAGCTACACATAGTATAGTGAAAAACCACGCGTACATTCTACACTGGGATTCGCATGCATTCAATGCTTTCAAGCTTTTCATTTATTTCGCTACCACTTTTTCCACGCCTCTCGGCTCGTGTCTCCCTTTTTTTCGCTCCTCTCTTTCCATTACAATTATCCATTCCCCTTACTCCTCTTCAGGGTCGAGACTGGCATGCGAATGTATGATGGTGGCCTTATTATTTTTCCAGTTCATTCTCGTAGCCTCTTCAGGGTGTACAATCATCATGCACCACGCATAGATATACCGATACTTGAAAACGACATCCCTACTCCATTAACATTGCTAGAGGCCATGTTCATATTGTTCGAAAAATAAAAGTCGAAAGAAAAAACGAAGTTTTACATTCTTTTCACATTTTCTTACTTCTTGTGCACTATTCTTTGGGCTTCGTGATTACTATTTCGTGGAACTCGAGAGGCCCCTTTTTACCCACACAATATAAGATGGTTTTCTCGCGAATGCGACGATGAAAGGCACGAAGGGTCGCGCCTCTCATGCAAATTCTAGATAAAGAAGTAGAAAGCGAAACGAGAAAGGAGAAAAAGGGGGGAGGGGTTGGGAAGAACGGGAAATAAACCACTCCCCCTCATCTCCTCTCCCTCCAGGTGCTTAGGGATCGTGGACGATGACGTGCCTCATGGTAATTCTATGTTTCGTAACAAGATACTGCAACATGGTACGCCTGTTTAAAAAGCGAATATCCTGTTTAAAAAGCGACACTTTGAGGCATTCAATTTTCATTCTCCACACAATAGTAACAAATTTGGAATTTTACTTAGACACGAATTGGACACATTAGGGTATAACATAAATTTGGGACCTAAGAAATAGGTCGATTTTTTAATATTTTTTAATGATCAAAGTATTGGGTTGTCGAAGTCGGAATTTGAAACACAATTAATACATAGTAGCAGCAAGAATGGGTTTTATTTTTATTAAAAAATATTAATAAACAATAAAGTTATTATTAATTTAGAAAAGGAGTCAGCCGGACACACATTTTTAGTAACTTTTTTTGTTCTACTGATAAATATGGATGGAAAAAGAAAGATTATTCCCTAAAGATGTCACGGAAAATCATTTTTGTTTCTAGCCGATATAGTCCTTTTAAATCAGAGCTGTAAATCCCCATTAATTCATGAGATATAGTTTTGTTACCGGAAAATATTTCCTCGACGTCGAAAACTCGAGTTGACTCCTCGAGCACTTTGCGAAGTATTAAATTGACAAAATTAGAGCCGAGTCCGAATTCTCGTCGTCTATCACACCCATATTACTTGCGACGGTGTATATCTTTGTCTAACGTAACAAGTTTCCGAGAAAAGAAACTGAGAGAGCGACGTTATATTTCATCCATACACGAGACAAAGACAGCCATATATCGAATCATAACGATCAACGAGATCTAAGGGCTAGACGTGCGACGCGCGCAACAAGCGAGCGATTAGGTAAATCGATCGCGAAGCGACAATCACTCGTCTGCCGATAGCGCCCGGAGACAGTCAGTCCTCGAGGAGTCGAATATTGTCAAACGTATTATAATTGTTAAACCAGGAAGTTAAAACCGCAATATTGTATACTGTCGAATTGTGGAGTAAGTTGTACGGATTATTAAGACAAACTGTCAAGGAATCGAATTATATATTGTCAAATTACGTGAGTGAAACTTTAATATACTTATATATTGCCTGTCTATTTCTCAGCTTCTTATTGAACTTGCAAATTTATTCCTACTTGGGTACCCCAATCGAACCGTCTTCTGTTGTCTCATAGTCGGATATTTCTAAAACTAGTCGAGCAGAATTAAGATTTATTGTGAGTATTTTGTTAGTTTTGTAAAAACTAACTGGCGCCCATAAATACAGTCAATAGTAAAATATTTCGTCAAACAGAGCCCTGGCAGCCATTGACCCAGGCCGCGCCACGTGAAGACTTCTTTAAAATAATAATAATTTTCTTTGGTCAAAAAAGGAGTCGATCTCAGTTTACAGTACAATTTATTTTGTAATTGTGATTTCATAATAATAATATATAGTGATTATAAAATAGAGTGTAAAGATTTGAATAGCTGAAAAAAATACTAATTTTCGCTTTAATATTGCAAGAAATAGTGGAAAAAATGGAAGAAATAAGTAATGCATTACTTTATTCTCAATTTTTTCAAAAGGAATACCGTGAATTTTTATTGAAAAATAATAATTTTTGCAGCCATTCCAAAGTTTAATCATCGTATTACAATCGCTACAAGTTATTATTATAAAATCATAATTATAGAGCTGATCGTATCATCATCATTATTTCTATAAGTATTAGGCATTTACAACTGTGCTTTAAATCGTTGAAACTTTCCACTGTGCAAACTGTGCATTTTCTTCTTTTTTTTGTAGCTTTTATTGTCATCTTACACTTCCTGACTTCACGAGATTCCGGAAACTTGAATCTTTATTCTCATAGAATATTCCATCCCTTATTACCCAAGTAACCCGGTTATACATATAAGAAGTAAGAGAACAAGGGTGCATCGAATTATATTGTTCATGCCAAGGGTCGTTTCGAATGGTAAGAAAGGGAATTCCCTTATCCTCTTCCGAGGTCGAGCTGAGGGGTCGACGATGTTACGACGTTCATATAATCCACCCTTTCCCAACGCGAGTACTGTGGTCGTACATTATATACCGTCTCTATCTATTCCGGGATTGTTACGCCTGGTACAAGACGGCATTGCTCCAGTGTGTGCGCAAGCGGCACTAAAATCAAGATATTGCACCTTGTAAACCCTCGTCCTCTATGTATATAGTCTAAGCGCTTCTCTCATACACCGCTGTTGGTTCTCGTGGGAAGGAGGATTATCTACTGCCTCAAAGATTTTACGGCGCTCCGAGCACGGGGTAATGATCCAACAGTGTGAATTATTGTGTCATGGCTGACTCCTTAAAATCACGTACACTATTGCTCTGTCATCATTTACTGCGTAATCACCTTTCGTTCACTGTTTCGTAGCGATTGGAGGTTGAAACGTTGTACATTCATACAGTTATAGTAGTTTCTTAGTTTCATTACAATAAGGTGAACGGCCTAGGTAATGTCGTTGTCCTGGTCAGTGACTAAAACTGAAAATCCACGTTACGAGATTTCATAGATTCGCACGGAAAAAAAATGTTCCTCGACCACCAAACCAGTCGCTAATATAGTGACAGCAAGACTTATTTGCTTTGCTAACAAAAATATTTGATAGCCTAGCAAGGACATTTTCTAGGTTAACAAATTTTCTGTTAGCCCAACAAAAATAATTATTAGGTTAGCAAATAGGCTGTCGCTATATTAGCAAATGATTTTTCTCCGTGCGTATTATCTTAAAAAATATTTGTACAGGTTCAAAATTTTATAATTAATAATCTTTTATGCACCGTTGTGCTCCGCTTTGTATTCATCACCATTTTTACATTTTTTATTATTCATGTCATGATACTCAGAATGGTCCAAAACGTGGGGTAATAACAGGATCATTAATTCAGGTTAATAAATTAAGGCTAATACCACGTTAATCGATTATCTGTTGTATTTACTCATAGGTTCTCGCGTGCTGATCCTATCTGATCGTAAACTGAACTACTTGCGATTTTCTCGTTTAATCGCTTGTAGTCACTGCATAAAATACACGCGTTCACTATTATCGTCAGCGCCAATAAGCAGTCTCGTAGATATTTGCTCTAAAAAAATGGCAAACTGCACAAACAAACTATTTCCTGTCGACGAATATTTATCTTCCTCTCTCGAGTATTCAATGAACTTCCTCGATTCAGCTCGAAGCATCCAGAATGCATCCAGCAAGTAGAGTATAAAGTGCATGTATATATACGTATACATATATATATCTAGTATACACTGTAGACCGGCGGAAAGGACACGAAAAGTACACAGCAGAATGTTTCCGGACACGAAGCACGGACCGCCTCGTAGAATTTTTTTTCTTTTTCTTCTTCTTTTCATCAGTACATAGTCACAGGAACCGAGTGACACATGCTCGATGTATAACTGTAGGTATGTATTACCTGCCATATAGAAAGACATGAGTGTGGTCTTGGTAAACGAAGAGCAACTTGGACTTGCAGCGAACTCTTCTAGTTATGGTTATAGCATTCGTTGGAAAAGGTGTTCATCGACCCTTTCACCCGCATCGAAATGGATGAAAAGAGTCGCGCAGAGGAGCAGATAGGAGAGCAAGGAAGAAGTGCAAAGTTAGACGATAGATATACCATAAAACTTGCTTGGAAAAATGGAAAGAAAGAAAATGATGGTACAAGCTATACAACGACTCAGTCAATGGGCGTTTTTTCCAGTTGTTGATAGTTGTAGCTTTTTACCTTCAGTCTTCTGTTCGCCATTTCATAGTTTGATGACGATAGGACAAAATACATTTAAAAATTCAGCGTTTTTAGGGATGAAGCCATTTTCGTTTCGACTTCCATGTCAAGGTCCACATCATATATTGTCCACTGATTAAAATATGAAAGAATTTTTATGGATGTCTTAATAAATCATAACGAAGATACAAAAATTAAAAATCAGTCAGCCCAAACAAAAATTATGTCCAATTTGGTAGTCCAATTTTTTTTGTTGCGATTTTGACTTTTCAGACTATCCGAGGTCGAAAAAGAAATCTTGATTCTTACTTCATTGAAATAGTCTATTTAAACGAAAGCATTCCGCGGATTGCGAAACTGCCTATCTTTTTGTCAATAACTAATAAAATGTCAAGTGAAAACCGCGAAGAACGCTTTTTTTCATGTTTTCCCCATGGAATTTTTTAGTTATTGGCAGAAAAATTTGTTAATTTCGCAGTCTGCCGGAAATTCCGCTGAGATGAGGATATTTAAATTTAGAAAAAAGCGTAATTTTTAAAGTCAACATCACATGAGTATAAGTTGATTATACTGTCCGTTGGAATATGTAGTATTTTAGTTGATTATATTGCCTATGGAGAGAAACAGCATTTTAATTGATTATTCTGGCTATTATATGTTCATCAGTCGTTTTACCCGCAACGGCTGGAATAAAAACTGCTTCACATGGATAGAAGAAGTAGGAGTACAAGGAAAAGGTGTAAATTTAGGGATACTCAGATCCACCATAGAATCCTTTAGGAAAGATGCTAAGAAAAAAAAACTATGTACAGGCTATCGCACGCTCGTTCAACGAGAGCTTTTCGAAGTTGCTGGTGTATCTTTTTAGCTTGATGCAGTTAAAGTATAGATGTACGTTGTTGTTGATAAGGGGAGAGGGGGAAGCGTACCGCGTGTAGCCCTGCGGCGAGTTTGTATCACGTTTGAAGAGATGCGATGCCTTGGTACAGAAGGAAAAGGAGAGAAGCTTGAAATGGCTAGGAAGGAAGGTGCCGCAGAGCAAGTCTCTGCTACTAAAGCATGGGGTAAAGGAGGTAGGAAAGGGTGAGTAGCGCACGCGGCATTGTCGGCCCGTGGCCCGAAACGTGCTTGGCAACTCCGTAGCTCCGTCCGAGTGGATGCCTGGCTGAATTCTGAGCTTGGGCAGCAGCAGCTCCACTACGTTTTACTCCCGCGTTGCTGCTGGTGCACGTGTACCTAAGTAGAATAGTACGTATAGTTTATTAGACGGCTGAAAGCATCTAGCTTTGCCAGCTTCCTTGTCTCACTTATCATCATCCTCCTCCTCCTTCTCTTGGCTACCTCCCGACGCACTTCTGACTTGGACTTGGAAGCACAAACCAACTTTACTTCAGTATGTGCGGCCACCATTGTCGACGCTGCCACACAGTCACTGGTCTCACGCTAATTCGGCGTAACATGGACCAACCGTGATTCTCAACCTCCAACACGGTGATAATCTTGTTTTTCGTTCACATTATCTTTATCTCGCTTTCCCTTCTATTTGAGGACTTCCATTGCTTGTTATATGACACAATAAAACTTGGGAGGTGGTCTAGGAGTACCAGGAATACCATACACAAACATTGCATATTCATACAGCTATAGTAGTTCCTTAGTGACTAAAACAGACCGATATTCGCAGTTCCTTAGTGACTAGCACTGTCCAGGATACCGACATTACGGCTGAAAGTAACTTTCTTTGCCAACTTCCTTGTATGACTTATGATCATCATCCTTTTCTCAGTAACCTCCTAACGCACTTTTAAATTGTACTTGGAAGCACAAACTAACATTACTTCAGTATGTGCGGCTACCATTGGCGACGCTGCCATACAGGAGTACTCCAGGAATACCATACACAAACGTTGTACATTCATACAGTTATACTAATCTCTTACTAAAACTGTTCCAACCTAGAACTAGCCAGGACACTGATATGAATTGTTTCTTAGTGACGGTCATTATTGCTGAAAGCATCTAGCTTTGCCAACTTCCTTGTGTCACTTATCATCATCATTCTCCTCATTTTCTCGGCCTCCTCTTGACGCACTTTTGACTCGGACTTGGAAGCGCAAAACCAACTTTACTTCAGTATGTGCAGCCACCATTGTCGACGCTGTCACACAGTCACTGGTCTCACACTAATTCGGCGTAACATGGACCAACCGTGATTCTCAACCTCCAGCACGGTGACTATCTTGTTTTTCGATACTCGCAGTTCCTTAGTGACTAGAACTGTCCAGGATACCGACATTACGGCTGAAAGTATCTTTCTGTACCAACTTCCTTGTATGACTTATCATCATCATCCTTTGCTCAGCAACCTCCTAACGCACTTTTAACTTATACTTGGAAGCGCAAACTAACATTACTTCAGTATGTGCGGCTGCCATTGGCGACGCTGCCATACAGGAGTACTCCAGGAATATCATACACAAACGTTGTACATTCATACAAGTATACTAATTCCGTACTAAAACTGGTCCAAGCTAGAACTGGCCAGGACACTGATATTAATTGTTCCTTAGTGACGGTCATTATTGCTGAAAGAATCTAACTTTGCCAACTTGTGTCACTTATCATCATCATTCTCCTCCTTTTCTCGGCCTCCTCTTGACGTACTTTTGATTCGGACTTGGAAGCGCAAAACCAACTTTACTTCAGTATGTGAGGCCACCATTGTCGACGATGGTACACAGTCGCTGGTCTCGCGCTAATTTGGCGTAACATGGTCCAACCGTGGTTCTCAACCTCCAACACAATGACAATCTTGCTTTTCGTTCCCATTATCTTCATTCCGGTTTCTCTTGTGTATGACTATTTCCACTGCTCGTTATATGAAACAAGGAAGCTTGAAAGGTGGTCCAGGAGTACCACGTTCACGTATCTATGGCGAAACCTACATGAGCACACACATACGTTATGTAGCTTCGTATGATATTCGAGGCTTTACTTACCCGGGCTGTGCCAGCCGTTTGCACTACCGCGCAAACGTATTCTGGGCTTTCGTGCGGCTGTTAATGCTACGTTTCTCCTGTTGCTCTCTTGCGCCTCGAGGCTCCTTATGAACGCGAGAGCTTTCACGCGTTTATTATCTTCCCTCGGGACAACTGTGCACTGTGCACTCCTCGTTCTTATCGTTAGCCGAGGGCACTATACCAGTGGTATATGTATTCTTCCCTCAGGCTTTTCACTTGTTTACCAGGCTCCGGGTTCTTCATCATAAGTTCGTTATGTGACTAAGTAGATACAGAAAATCCTGGGATATTATTTCGCAAGATTATTACGTGGGTCCCAGTTTTGATGCATATCAACAAATTAAATTGACGAAAATTGTCATCAGATTGATTTTCCTTCTCATGGGAAAACCCATAGAAGAGGATATTCAATAATTAGTGAAATTTGGTATTCTGAAAATGTCTCAATTCGACTGATTGAATTATTTGTCAACTTTCGTGTTGATGAAATCTCTGTATTTGTTTGATATTCATCTGCTAAGCAGTACAGAAAATATAGGAATATTATTTAACAACATTATTACGACGTTCCCAGTTCTGATTTTGATCAACAATCTCAGACAATCAAATTTGACGACAATTGTCGTTAGACGGATCTTTCTACCCATGGGAAATCCCATAGAAGAGGGTGCTCATTGATCAGTGACGTCAATAGACGTAGGAATTTGTTATCCCGAACATGTCTGAATTGGATTGATTAAACGATTTGTCAACTTTGGTGTTGATGATACTAATTTGGCGCTCTTCCCTTTTCCCTACACCTGAAAAGCAGCAACCCTCAATTTCGTAAGGTTAGCTTCTGACTTTCTCCCCTGAAGCCATTCGTACAAATTACTCGAGGGGCTGGACAATTGACAGAGAAGACGAAAGAGAAATAAGGCTGAACAACGACGAGGCAATAACGCTCACGCGTGAATTACGATCGACAAATGCTTGCCTTTACGGAGCGAGGTCGCAATGCAAGCTCCCTACTATTCCCACCGGGGAAAAACGTCCCTTTCACTGACACGCATATTTTTACAACCTACTATACAGCAGGAATGCTCCACGCATTCAATAAAAATATCGAAGTTTGTCGGGATCGTCATAAAACGCGTGTCGCGCCTGCCTTTCGTATAGAAATAAAACGACAAAGTCACTATGTATTTTGTATATGTCTAAGTATGGGACGTTTTAGTTCAAACCGACACGATTTTAATCTTCGAATTTTGCATTATAATTATTTTTTGTACGTCCCAAAAAAAAAATAACTCGTTACCGGTGTTTAGATTTGTTCACAAATGTTTGCTCTTGTAATAACAAAAAGTACGTTGACATTTTTTTCTTCATATGTACAGAATATACTTTGTTAAAAAAAGAACATTTGTGTTGCATGAAGCAAAGAAAATCGCAGAAAAATCAGTTCTTAATAACATTTTAGAATAAACTTGAAAAATGGTCCCATTTTTTATAATTTACATTAAAAAATTGTAAATCTAACATTTGACGTGTTGTAGTTTTCGGTACTACCGTGAAAAACATTAAATTGAAAGAGAAAATCCGAGGGTCAATACCCAGTCGATTTGGTTTGGGATGACCTATGTATATGTAGTATTCGGCATAACTGTACATATATGTAGGAAGTTAAGGTCCTCTTTCGAAGTGGTAGAGAATGGGTTCACATTTCCTCGACTCGGAAGCTACCGCAGTAACGTTCGACTGCTTGTGGGGGACTGAAATATATGGTATTACTCCAATGTCAATGGAAGTTCTCCCGGTCGCTTTCTCTCTAATATTATAGCGTAGATACAGCCCAACGAGTCTCGTGGCGAACCTCTATCTACGCTGTTGTTCACACGACGCTCAGAGCCCTTGGCAATAGAAGATAGATCGTGAATATTGCAGAGTTATGTTGACTCTGTCGGGTTCCGGGTTACCATCAACGACGAACATCTCTCGTTATCAGAATTCCTCTAGACGGGTCAGCGAAAATCATAATTGTGAACGACGTACATACGTCGTGCTGTCATGGTAGATCATATCCGTACGTCACCAAACCACCAGTCCCGTCAAAGTTTCTTCGAAGTTATACATATGGTTCTACGTAGGAACGACTGTAATTGGTCCGTAGGTCAAATAGCGAGCGATGAGGATACGCAAGACCGCTATTTCCTACGTATACGAGTACTGACAGCGCTGATATAGCGGATCCTATAAATTCTTGCTTATACCTTGCAAAGTAAGATTAGATAGGCTTGTATTAATGTATCCTTTATCTCTATAAGTTACGAAATATGGCCCCGACCGTGTCGGAGAATCGTGAAGTTGAGGTTTATGTTACCCCAGTCGCAGATTGCCGCCCTTAACCCATAACCGTACATTTTTCGTTTCCAAAATGAAAAAAATTCATTAATTACTGTCAGAAATTTGTTTAAAACATTTAAATTTGAGCGAAAACAGGTGGGTCACTTAATGACCCACTGTGACGCAAAGGGTTAATCAAAAGAGGAGTCCCACGAGATATTGGAGAGGATTTCAGTGGGTGAAGTCCTGAGAGACATGAAGGTCCTCGAGGGTTAGGAAGTGCCGAAAGATAGGAGGTCCCACAGGATCAGGAATCCTATTGGGTCGGCGGTCCCACGCAATGAGAAAAAAATATAGTTGAATAGACTAATTTAGCGTATATCCTCATTCAAATGAATTTTTTGTTGGTATAACAAATATTTTGGTTACCGAAAATAAATTTTAGACAACGGAATCTAACGATTATTGAAGAAATTAAACATTTGGTTGTCCTAACGAAAAATTCATTTGATCGAGGATGTGCGCTAAATTCGTCCATACAACTATATTTTTTTCTCAGTGCGGGATAAAGAGTCCCGTTGGATAGAGGGTCCTATGGGATAGAATGTTCTGTGAGGTAAAGGGTCCCCAGGAATAGGAGGAGCTGAGGAATTGTGGAACTCTGAGGGATAGGGGAGCCCTGAAGGTTAGGGGGTCCCAAGGAAAGGGAAGACCTAAAAGTTAGAGGGTTTCGAGGGAAGGGAACACCTAGAGCTAGGGGGGCCCGAAGGATAAAGGAGATCTGAGTGCTACGGGAGCCCTAAGATGTGAAGGAACCCGAGGGAGAGGGAAGTCGTAGTAGGGAAGGGCTGCGATTTTTCAAGGGATAGTGGGGCCCTGAAAGCTGCGAAAGTACCGAGGAGTAACGGAGCCCTGAGGGCTAGGGGGTCCTGAAAGTCATAGAGACACAAAATTCGATCCCTCAGTTCATGACCAATCGATCGATCACCAAGTAAATAATTTATATTTTTTACTTTAAAATTATATTATATATAGATTATATAAAAAAAAATAGTTTTAAACATAGAATTGGGCATATATAGTTTGTATAAAATCTATATACAATTTATACATAAACCCAACTTTAGAGGTGATCTTATATATAAATTGCATATAGATTGTATATAGAGTTATTTTTATATATTTTTTTATAATAATTATTATTTAATAATAATTTTTTTACTTGGGTCGGCAGTCAGAGATATATTAATGAATACTTTCTGAAATCATTCTGAAGCAATCCAAAAGCACGACTGGAAGCCATAACTACATTCTCGCCCATGGTAATTCAGTTAAAATTTCTATTCACAATCAAGATTATCCCTCGTATATAGTAACAGAGTTAATCCAACAATGTAGCTGCGCCAATATCAACTTTATTGAAATGGGAGCTTAATCGTGTTACTCCGCGTCGTTTCACCGAAGTACCTCGCAAATTAAACCGAATGAACAACCGGTTTTCGACGAAAAATTTAATATTTTTCGTTAGTATTTCCCAACGATACCATATTATATTTAGCCTCATACATGGGTCACACAAATACCCTCGGGCTTCATCCGTAGCTCTCTGACCCGCCCTCCAAATATACAGGAGAAACCAGTGACCTGCCAACCACTAGCCGTGCAGGTTACACGCGTGGTCGCAGCCAGGAAAACCGACAAATTGTGTTACACTTTGGCCCTGTATTGAGTTTGCAAAATCAATTTGCTACAACTGGCAACACCCAACTGCGTCACAGTAAAAGAGGAGGAGAAACATCGTGTCTACCGCAGAAACGATGCTAACCCCGAATGTCGGATGATGTCCCGAAGGTATCACTGAGCTTACCGGGCACAGCATATGATCGTGAAATTACTTTCTGGCCAGTTTTCAAAGAGCCATGTAAAATAAACGTAGAACGCTAAAATAAACCGAACTGTTTGACGCAGATCCCTTTATAAATATTCTGTAAATGACTATTTAACTTGTTACTAAACAAACCCGTGGAGCTAAAGCGGGCCACTATTTTTGCAGTGGACAACGCAGTACATATTCCAATGCAAAAAGTAACATATTTTGGAGCACTATTTATCATGTAAGTAATTATTAAGTAGTAAATCGGCAATGAAGAGATCGAAAATTTATTGACTTTAGATAAATTATAATTTTTACAAATGTCAATAACGAAGCCTCATTTTTTGTTCACAAGAACGTCATAAAGTGATTAAAAACACGGATTTTTTTTCAACTGCCCATTGTGATTTTTGTTAGTCGTTACTAAAATACTCGTTTACCCAAAAAGACTGGTATTAAATTTTTTTTCAACGTTTTGAAGTTTACTTTTTTACAAATGTTCACTATTTTATTGTGCATAATAGAAAATAGACATAATGTATTCATAAAATAATGTCTGCCCTAAATGCATTTTTTATTCTACAAAAATTTCAAAACTCACTTTTTACATTTAATAAAAATATGTCCAGCAGCATTTAAACAAAAAATATATGTATGATTTTTTTGTAAACCGGTTGTTTTTTTTTAAATTATCGATAAGCAACGTAAGCTTTAAAAAATCGTTTTTGTAACTGCAATAACATCATATTCGGCTAGGACGGGTAATATAGGGTCCAACGTCGATATTTGACAGCTCATCGATTCATCATTATATTTGCGTAGCATTCGTCAAGAGGGATTGATTTCTCGATTGGCCAAACGCCCACGAGAGCAATGCAGCAATAATTGTGTACAAATGTGTACTCTATGTATGTCATAACAATAAACGAAATTATTACTTTTTTTGAGATTGTCAAAATAATTTAATTTCAAAAACACTACGGTTTTTTAAAACCTGAGATATTTTTACATAGAAAAACATTATTTTCCTTGTCAAGACCATTTTTTTTCTCAATCACACGTAACTAATAATTCCAGATTTGACAAAGTCCTCGATTGAAAAATAAATGAAAATATATGTAAAAGTCACGAAATTAAATATATAATTGATTCCATTTACTTGGAAACATTTAAAAACTGGAAACTGGAACTTGGAAGATTTGGTGTATTCAATTATATTTACGCAATGATCTTTGCTATTCTTGTAGATTTTCGAGTGCATTTTGCTATTCGTAAGGTAGGTTTACCATGACAAACAACTCATACTCTCATAACGTTTGAATACCTATAAGGTCGTAATAGTGTGTTACGTACAACATCGTCGATGAAACAGAGAATAAGAGCAATTCTACGTTCGCACACGAACAATCCTTTGGGATGGATTCGGCAATGTTGGAATAAATAGCAAAAAATCCAATTTCCTCTTCGGCTAGCTCAACGGGATTGTTTCATCGGGGGAGCCGTTGAGCTCGCGATGAGGCATCGCTCGAGTGCTTCGCATCAACAGGTTTTCATCCCTCGCTTCCACTTCCACCACACACGTTCTCTATAGGCTTCAACATAACAGCGAAGTACGTAGTCGTGGGCTCTCTTGTCGTCACTGGCGACCTAACTTCTTCTTGGGTTCACGAACAAAGAGTATCACCGACAAAAATGCCTGTGGAAAAGTAGGTTGATGAAAAAACGCGGCATCTACAAAATAATGAATCAACATAACGTCAACATTATTATGCTGGTACTTTCAATGAATATCTCGCTTGTAAAATAAATATATTTCCTATTATTTATTTTTTATTTCATTTTATTTGATTTATTTTACACTGGGGCAGAAGGTAAAAGTAAAAGAATATTATTTTCATTTTGAAAGGTGTTATGAGTAACAAAAAAAAGAATACAAAGGGGTACGTTTTTATGTTTTCTGTGTTCGCTGCTTTTCTGTTCCCACCGTTTTTTTTTTTTTTTTTTTTTTTTTTTTTTTTTTTTTCGTATAATCCTACGAATGGTAAAAGTCGTTCTCTTATTATTTTGATTCAAAGCAAAAGTCGTATTATACTCTCAAATAATTTTTTTGTTATTTTATTGGAGCTGCAAACACAAAAAGCATACATTTATCCTGCAAAAATGTATTTTTTTTGGATTTCATGAGCCTGACATCAGACATCAGTGTCAAACGATCACAAATATATCGTATATGAAGAATATTTTCTCTCCCAAAATGTTAAAATAATTGAACAAAATTGCAGGGCTTATCGTAGCATTGATAAATCCTTTCTGACGGTTACTATTTCGAAAGATTCGTGGCAGTGGCTTTTTCTCTAATATATCCCTACGTTCGATAGTTATAGACTGTGCTGAATATGTCAGACGTCCGCTCAGTGTCGATCGAAAATCGGGGCTTTGCGAAGCCACTGCACGACATTCCTCGAACTCCTCCGGATTAAAAAGCACTCGGGACTCTGTGGCTGAGCGACAAAACTCGTCGTGAGAGCCGCTCGGGACGTCCGATATCCCTTCTCCACTCGACCGAGCGACTTTTTCTTGGTCTCCATTTTTTTTTCCTTCTCTTTTTTCCATCTTCAGCCCTCTCGACTAGTGCCTTCTCCTGCACGGCCTTCTTTCCAGAGAGATTCCACTGGCTTTCTTTATTATGGTAATTCGATTCGGGCGAGACGTTGATATCCGCAATCCGCTTTCAATTCGCATTGAAATAAGCTCCGATCTCGTTCACGTAGTGGGGTATGAAGGCGGAGCGAGGGTTGCAAAGTCACGATGTTCGTTCTCCTCTCGACAGCGATCTTCTGGCGTTCGACAAGCGTGCGATAACTCGAAGGCATTCACTGCTGTGAAAAAGAGCCTCGGCACCACCGGTGTGATCCTCCCCACGCGGCCACTTAGGCAAATCAGGAATCGTATTGTGCGGTGAAGAGATTCGAAACACAATTTTGAAGTTACAAGGGCAAAAAATGAAAATCATCATAAAAATTGTTGTATATGTGATTTGAAATTCGTTCTCCTTCGAAAGTTCCATTAATGATATATAGAAAAGAACAAGCCGCGCAAAAAACCGGTTAAAAAAAGGTGGAATTCAAGATAGCGAATGATCAAAATAGCTAATGTGTAAAGTAGCGAATTTCATAATAATGGCCATTCTAGATTCAGACATTCATTATTTTTAAATTTGCTATTTCAGCCATTCGCTATTTTAAACATTCGCGATTTTGACCCCCATCCTATTAAAATGCAATCAAAATAGCGAATGGCTGAAATAGCGAATTTTCCAATGATGGCCATTCTATATTCAGACGTTCATTATTTTGAAATTCGCTATTTTAGCCACTGGCTATTTTAGTCATTCGCTATTTTGATCCCAATACAAAAAAATTGTAATTCCTCGGGACACAATTTTTTGATGAAACATAAATTAAACATAGATATTTATAGACATAAACACACATATTTACAGATACTCATACAGACATTCACACAAACACTTAATAAATGTACATTGGTGCGAGCGTCTGTTTGGGGATTTGTACAAGTGTCTATAAAATTGTCTGTGATTATTCGATGCATTTTCCAAATTTTTACTTTGTACTCATTATGTAAAAATGATGACGTTAACCCTTAAAAAAGGCTACGAATTCCTGATGAATAATTTTTTATGATACGTTTAATGGCATTAAACTCGTAGAATTATATAACGCCCGAATATTTTTCAATGACGGTACTTGCAGCCAGAATACGAGCTATTATAATGATATTTCGGGTGCAGAGCCAGAGAAAATAATCGGGTGTGCCTTGTTAGGTGAAAGCCACTGGTTCGTTTGCTGGTATTATAGTCGCTGTGCCGACGGTTTACAAACAAAAAGGATGTCGGCATAATGCCACTCTCGCGTTCACTCTTGTTCTCGCTCCTTGGTGAATATATTTTCTGGTTTTATTGTGGATGTTTAATGGCGAGTGAAGAAGAGATAGAGGGGTTGGTGTACACGCACGTTGCGGCTACTGCTGCTGTTGCTGCTGCTGCCGTTACCTCTTCTGGTGGATTCACAAACCAACAGAGCTTGCGTATCAAAAAGTTGTTTCTCTCAGTTTCTCTTTCGCATATACCATCATTTTCTCTTCCGTTTCTCTTCTTCTCTCTCTCTCTTACACCGTCCGGTTTCGAACGAATAACTTTCGTTAGTCGACGAGATGTATTAGCTCGCCGACTCCAAGAGAGAAAGAAAGAGATATAAATAGACACACAGACAGAGAGAAAATGAGAGCTAGAACGAAAGTGCGGAAGGATATAGAAGACTAAGAGCTTTCAATTTTTTATCTCTCAAAGCTCTTTGGCTCAGCGGAGCTGCGCTCTCCTGTAACGACCGCCATCCGATATGCACCAAGATAATGCTCTTCCAACCCTCTCCAAGATACTCCAGAATATAATTTAACCAACGAAATTCGATTATTCGAATTTGCGTGCAAGACGAACAAGATTAATCATTTTTTAATCACGGAGATCTTTGACAATTTATATATTGACAACTACGACATATATCGATTTTCTTTTATTTTTATAAATTATTGTGATTACGCAGATTGCAATGATTAATAATGGTTAATAATTTTGATCGGTTCATCGTAAAAATGTCTATGAACAATATACTATTGATGTAGTGTTCTATTATATGAGGAATATAAAATATGCTTTATCTAATTTCGTAGATATTATTTTATTAGCTATTTTTGTCACATCAGTAACAAACCATTTTTGCCCAAATTCTAAAATGTAAAAAATAGCTATTTTTCAATTTTTTTCCAAAAATTCAGGAACAGTTTGTCAAATGGTGAAATTTTATCATAAATGCATTCTACATTTTAATTTTATAAAATAACAATTCACCTACACGTAAAATATAAAAGGTGCAATTTTTCACCCATTTTTATTTTGAAAAATGTCCAAAGTTACAAAAAAACCATTAGATAAGACTCTTGCCCTTAAAAGGTTAATTTTTTTATTTGTTGTTTTCTTCAACCTTTAAACGTAATCGTGTTTCCAAGTGCAAGAATATTTTTTTTATATACCATACATATAAAAAGCTGTAAAAAAAAATTGTGAGATAAAAATATAATTCTTCCAAGCCCGATTTGGTGAAGTTGCTCCTTTAACCAACAGTAGATTGGAAAGGATAGTAGCGAGACTACGCGTCACCTCCTTCGTTTCCTTGGCGCATAGTTGGTCCTTTTACATGGCAAATGGAGAGACAGAGACGCCGTCGAGTTTTAATTAATGCCGGGGTCTGGACCGCGGCGCGGATCTCGCAGCTGCAGCACCAGCAGCTCGTTGACGTTTTGCAGAGACTACATCTGGCGTTACGATGATAACATTCAGCAGGCAAAAGTCAGTCTCGGGCGGTTCTCTTCCTCGCGCGTATTATCGCGGCTAACGTGCTGTGGGCTACGGCGAGCGGTGTACCTCCTCATTCAAAGGTGGAAAAAAAAAGAAAAAAAAAAAGAAAAGAGCTCGCGGCCGATGCAACGAAGGGCGTACAGGGCGAAGGCCGCCACTGCTACGGACTCTCACAGAGACGAAAGAAAAAAGCCACCCTCATTAGGAAAGACCAGACTGGGCTGCTGACTGATGCTCCTCTTCGTGTACCGCACTGCGAGCTCGCTACCCTCTCCGCCCTCGTTCAAATGAGATCCGCAGTATAAACCTCCACCTCCTCCTGCTACTCCTTCTCTCTGCACTGTCTCTATCTCTACTCGTTCTTCTATTTCTTTACAGTCGGACCGTAATGGTCTATAGTATACACTCAGTACAGATTCCATGGGAACGAGACGGGAGGCTCAAGATTCTACATATATTTTCAAAGCTCAACTTTCTGGGTATTCCGAGCTTCAGAACCCCTCGTCCTTCTAGTCTTTCGGTGCATCGTCCTCGTGAGTCTCGACACGAGTACTCAGGGACCAGAAGGTGTTTTCTTTTTTTTTTTTTTTTTTTTTTTGCAGCCCCCGAAAGGGCCCCGTGTCTGTCATTATTCCTTCAGCATCCTTTCATCTAATTTCACATTGCTTTCTCATTATTCTCTGTCTCTTACAAAGCAACCTTTATGGGGATGTATGTTGAGTTATGTTAACCAATTTTGGTTTAGAAGTTTATGTTAATTTTACTAAAAATGTTAATTTCTACTTTGAGAGATTTTGTTTTTTTTTAAATATATATTATTAATTGACAAAAATAAAGTTGTAAATTTAGCGACTGATCAAAAATTTCCGCGAAAATGATGAGAAAATTAAATTATGAGAATGTGCGAACAAAATATTTTGTGTTGAAAAGACAAAACAAAATATCTCCAATACTAAAGAAATATTTGACCGGTAACTGATGATTTATAAATTAATTAACAGTCCTATATACTTTATATAAATTTAAGACAATAATATTCTATTAACTTAAGAGAAAAAGCGAATATAAAAATTCCAAAAATGAAATTCATTTCGACTAAAGAGACTACCCGTGTCTGCACGGAGAGAAATTTCTGTGTTGTGACAACATAAAACGAGGACAACAAAAATCGTTACGTAAGGCTGGCAAATCTTTTGTTCAGCTGACAAATCAGTTTTGCTATGCTGACAAATCTTTTGTTCAGCTGACAAATCAGTTTTGCTATCCTGACAAATCTTTTGTTCAGCTGACAAATCTTTTGTTCAGCTGACAAATATTTTGTTCAGCTGACAAATCTTTTGTTCAGCTGACAAATCTTTTTGCTGGGCTAAGCAATTTTTTTTTGTAAGCCTAACGTAACGTTTTTTGTTGTCCTCATTTTATGTTGTCAGAACACAGAAATTTCTATCCGTGTGATTCTGCTACATCTATATGCAATTTCAATTCTTAAGCTTTAGAGTTCCTAAAGGGGGTTTAACCTTTGCATCGAGTTGCACTCTGGGTGGTCGGTAATGAATTTCAGAAATTTGCTGTTCACGGACACTGGACGCGTTTGTTCACTCGTTCACTCGCACACACCGTCAAATCGAGCGGAGATTTATAACCGTCCGCTGTTATACCGCGCAGGGCGAACAAATAGGAGAGCTTACGAAAGTTTGCGCCACGTTCACAACGCCCACGCCGTTCCTGTAATGCCACTGTTAGGGAAACTTGGACGAGGTTGCTCGAGCGCTTGCAGAACGTCATCTCATCGAAAGTACGTCACTCGTTCCCTTATTTTCCAACCCCAGTAGCAGCAGCAACTCTTCCTTCACTCGTTCTTCAGCATTGCCTTCCAACGTCACACGAAAGTGAACGAAGAAGGATGACACACAAGCTTCGTGTGCTCATATAAAACTATATGAGAATTAACTTTCGCTAAAATTATGTGCCTTGTATCTCAACAATCTACCTCAACGACGGCAACAACATTTTAACCGACAAAATAAGTTGAGATCGGAGCAGCCGGTGTGATACTAGCGTGGGGCAGCGTAACAGGATTTTCCTCACTTTTACTTGTAAAGGAAACTCTATCTTCGTGAGAATTTTTTTCTCCATGTTTTTATGCCGTCGTACTTAACCGTTTAACTGGCAAATTACCATATTTTCCACATTCAGGAAATATTTTTAAAGACATCTTTTTTTATTTTGAGCGGAAAAGTTTTACAATAATTGACAAGCTGTGAAATTCTACGATGACAATGTGTTTCGTTTCTCGTGAACTTTATAAATAAAAGGAAAAATTGCCATTTTTCCACTATTTTTACCATTTAAGAAAACAATCAAAGGCAGAATGTTGTAAATTATTTCTTATTTTTGCTTCAAAATATAAAACATTTTTTATAAGTTGATAATACTAAATTTTGTAATTTCGTTAGAAAAATAAGTAAAACTAATATGACTAATTTTATATGCAGTTTAACACCTAAATGAACAGAATTTTTTAAGCAGTTACACTTTTGTGTAATACATGTAACATAATATGAGACAACAATTCCCCTTGCTTTACAAGGTATGAAAAAGTTGAATTTACAAGCAACAAGAGGAACGAACATATCGTAGAGCGGACAGATATGAAGTGGTCCGTACTCATGCATGTTAATTTAATTAACGCTCCCGGGCGAAACCGTTATCGTTCATGCAATTGTTCCTATGAAATCCACATGTAAGTGTGCACATGAGCTCGGATCCAAGAACCTGAGCATACGAACGCACGGTCTGTAATTGCCTTTTCGAGTAGCCAAAGAATCCGACAGTAGCCACTGTTATATATACCCACACACATCTGTGGATTTAAATGCTAATTTAATTAACGTTGCTCCTGATTCTCACCCTGCAATATTTCTTGGAAAAAATATCAACCAAAACAAAAAAACTTCACTATTTTAGACAGCTTTTCTTTACAAAAATAAATCGAGAAATAATACATGTTACGTATTATTTCTCAATTATATATTTAAATAAAATTAAATATATATTATGTATAACATATATTTAAATAAATTAATATGTTTAACTTAATATATTTAAAATAAATTTTTAAATAACATAATATTTAAAAAAAAATGACTTTATAAAATCGCTCTTCAGCAAGCTATTTTTACAAAAAAATTTCTCTACAAAACAGAATAGAATACGAAAAATATAGTTGCCTAAGACATCATTCTAGGAAGCTTATTATTACTCAATATTATTTTTGAAAATCAAATAGACATTAATAAATTTCATTCTATTGAGCTATTTCTTTTTCTTTCTTAGAAATGATTTTTAAAAAATATAATACAAAACAACAAAATATTCTAATACGCCTTTTTGGGAATTGGGAGAAAAACCATATTTACCGTTTTTGAGGTTGGTTAAAAATTACAGGCATTTGTTTTAGATTACTTTGGTTAAGCTATCGTTGCTCAGTAGTAGATGCCAAGATTGAGTCAGACGCGTACAGGTCTTGGACGTAATCTGCTTGAATCGAAAGTTCGCTCGAGCTTTAAGTTGAACTTTACCTCGGCGAAACAAGTCCGACGAACCCTCTAATCATTATATGCTACATCCAGTAGTAAACTGCCAAGAAAGATATAGACAATTTACGGTCGCAGCAACGTCCCTTTTTAAACGAAACATAATACGATAAAACTGCAGCAAAAAATGAGATGGAATTACAGTCTTGTTATTATTATTAAGATCCTGTTACCCGGATATTATCCGGACGGTAACAAGGTTCTCAAGAAATCTTGAAAGGATTTCCACTCGGTTACTCCGATTACCACAGCAGACATAAATTTTCGTCATCCGTTTGCTTCGTTTCTTACAAGAATGTAAATATATGTGAATTACCATAGAATTCATCGCAAATATATATTTTCACAAACAGTACAATATCCATATTTTCATTATATAACTTTTAGACGGTAACACAAAAAAAAGTAATGTATAAGACAGGCTCTAAAAAATAAATACAATTTTTGATATTTTTAACAAAAAATTTTTATCCAAAAACGTCCACATAATAATTTTATAAATTTCACAGAAAAATCTATGTATACTTCGAGTTTATCAAATTATTTATATTTTTTTTTTCACAACTATACGTTAATAAAAAAAATTTTGCAAAATTACGATTTTATCAACATTTTTGTGTGAAACTAAAAACCGTCTAAAATTTATCTAAAAAATTAATAACAAAAAATGTATATGTACGTTTATAGACGAACTATTTTTACTACATCACAATCACCGTTTACTTGTGAACGTCACAGTTCACATTTTATTTTTTATTTTTTTGCACAACTATACGTTAATAAAAAAATAATCTGCAGAATTAGGATTTTATCCACATTTTTGTGCGAAACTAAAAAATGACTAAAATTTTTCTCAAAAATTAATAACAAAAATTGTATATTTAGTACGTAGTACGAACTATTTTTACTACATCGCAATCACCGTTTACTTGTGAACGTCACAGTCGTTCGTTAAATCAAGGTGAGAGTGTACGTCACGGCAAGTATTACCGGGGATGTTGAGAATGTCGTGGCGGGAAATCGTACGAAACCGCAGGGAGTGACGCTTCGTCGCACAGTACACAGGGGGTGGTTACGTGTCCCGGGCAATTGGGAAGGTGCATCGAAACGAGCGAAGCACCAGCGACGGAGAGTGGCTGCTGGTCTCGTACACTCTGGAACAGTGATAGTGTCCTAGTACCTATCCTCTTCCGTAATACGCTGGCTGGTGGCAGCGAGGCGTCATACCCACAGCAAGGAATAGAGAGAAGCGATAGCTGCACTGCTGCACAGGCATGCCATGTACCAGATACCGAGGGGGAGTGAAACCAAAAGGTCTACTCGCTTGCAACATGGTTCAGTCCCTGGCAATAAGCCTCAGCTTAGCGACAAGCGACAAAACACCATTATCTTTTTTTTTTCATTAACAATATTAATTATATAACCATATTAATAGTATTAATGAAATTATATCTTTTTCAATACCCCATAGAAATTTATATAGGTAAAATATGTACAAAAATATATGGATGTCGATTTTTTAATAATACGAGACCAGAGTTGTTAAACCCCATTAATTCATGAAATCTAGTTTACAGTACAGTTTGTTTTGTAATTATGATTTCATAATAATAATATGTACCGATTATAAAATAGAGTTTAAACATTTAAATAGCTGCAAAAAATACAAATTTTCGCTTAAATATTAAAAGAAGTAAAGGGAAAAATGGAAGAAATAATTAATGCATTATTTTCTTAATGCATTCATTATGCTTCTTCATTTAAAAAAAAAACCATGAAATTTTATTACAAAATAATAATTTTTGCAGCTGTTTGAAAGTTTAGTCATTGTTTTATAATCGCTACATGTTATTATTATGAAATCATAATTACAGAGCTGATCATATCATCATCTTTATTTCTTCAAGTATTAGGCATTTACAACTCTGTACGAGACATATATTAATAATATATTTTAAAAATATTTTGTGTATGGGAAATATATCTGAAAAATATATTTGAATGCCAAAATGATCGATATAACACATATCTTTTTTTTAAAGTATATATTTATGTTACACAAATTACCATGGAAGAACTTTGGTTGTTACGGTAATTAAATAAATAATATTCATGGACAATTTCGATAACAATATGTATAATAAATAGCGTGATTCGACAAACGCGACGTGTTAATTGATCAATTTTCAGCGTATCGTGTATTTGTATATTGAACAAGAGAACACTGTATTTATCCCCCTTTATCCTGATGCCAAGTTACGCACTGGCATTCAGCAATCCCGTGCGTACATGAGCTCTAACCAATGCCACATTGTCGAGCTACGTATACGTTCCAACGGGACGAAGGCCTCGGTATTTCGATTAACGAGCGAGCATTGTCGACGTTAATAATTATTTAACGGTAAACTCGAGATTACGTCCCTATATATTCCGGGAAATGTAGGGGCTAACGTAGCTTTTGGGTTGTCGAGCCGATCATTTATAATGCAATGCCTGGGATCGCGACCGAATAGAAGGGATTTATAAACTTTATCGTCGTTTAACACGGTGAATTAATCAAAGCTTGTTTTTGTCTTGTTGATTGGCATAAAGTGGGAACAGATCGACGGATCATCAAAGAGAACCAACGTGAGCATTCATATTTTACATTGCGTCAATAAATTTTTTCACTGATGTATCAAGTTACACTAATCTCTGACGTAATATCCAATGCGACGGCTTTTTTTTCAATATTTTTTTTTAGAAAAAATCAATATTATTCTGATTATGATGAGCTCGTTTTGGTCATTCAACGATGCCCGTTCTATTCAATGCTGCGATTTTTTATACCAAGAGGCGTTTAAAAGTTACAATAATTTGTTTATCGCAATCTAACCTACCATTAAGTATTTAAACATTTATAACTTTTGAACAATCCATACTATAAAGAATCTATCCGGTGAATCAATGAAGAATCTCTTAATAAACAAAATAAGCGATAAGTTCCCACACCGAGAGAAGGATTATGGTACTCATTCCCAGATTCGTATAGTAATCGGGATCTAAAGTGGAAACATGGCATTTTTTTCCAGACACATACAAAGATTTACTAGGCCTCGCCCGCTAACGTATTTAGCGTAAATAATACACGGACAGAAAGGCTTGGTTGAAACAATCAAGTGCTATGGTTATATATGCGCCAGACGATTAATTGGTTAGATCAACCAAGTAATTTGTTAGGCTGCCAATTTCTTGGTAAGCTAACCAAGTGACTTGGTTAGACCAACCAAGTGACTTGGTTAGACCAACCAAGTGACTTGGTTAGACCAACCAAGTGACTTGGTTAGACCAACCAAGTGACTTGGTTAGACCAACCAAGTGACTTGGTTAGACCAACCAAGTGACTTGGTTAGACCAACCAAGTGACTTGGTTAGACCAACCAAGTGACTTGGTTAGACCAACCAAGTGACTTCGTTAGACCAACCAAGTGACTTGGTTAGACCAACTAAGAAGTTGGTAGCCTAACCAATCACTTGGTTGGTCTAACCAATTAATCGTCTGGCGCATATATAACCATAGCACTTGGTTGTTCCAACCAAGCCTTTTTTTCCTTGTACAGCGAGCGACGCGAAGTAAATCTTTGTATGTGTCTGGAAAAAAATGACATGTTTCCACTTTTGATCCCGATTACTATACGAATCTGAGAATGAGTACTATATTTTTCGCTCGGTGCATGATAGAACCAATACTATAAGTTACTTCTTCAAAAGTATGACGAAAATCTTTTTTTTTTTCGGAAAATAACGCTTAGTGGTGAATTCATACGCATTTATGAAATGCGATTGGATTGTTTGTCGTTATAGTTCGCTTTTCGAAAATCGCTTTCAACAAGCATCAGCTTGCCGATCACCAGCGTTAGTGGATGACAGCGAGCAATATAGTTATTTCATACAAAATCCATTTTACATAACTCGATTCCAACGTCATCATTGGCAAGTAAAACGGCTTACGGGGTTGTTGCACGAGGGTTGGTGAGAAAGAGAAGACGAGGGGAAGCCACTTACCGTCACCAGTGTGATGTTCCTCAGGGTCCTGGAGAAGCAGCCCGAAGGGCACAAGACCAGATAGATGCGACGGAATTATATACACGGAGAAAGTGAGACGTAGCGATGGAAGGAAGACGCGAGGAAGAGCGAACAGGAGAGTTGATTTAGCGTCCTGTAAACCGGGCGTAATCTTCGTGGAGATTTGCGGGCTGTCGGTGCGACAAAATTGGCAACGTGGGCGCGCCCAAAGATCGACCGGTTCCCAAGTCTTGGAAAGCTGCAACCGAAAGACCATTACGACGTCGATTGAAAATATTGACCTCGAACGTTGTGCTGTTTACCATCGCAATAAATGAAGCTGAGGCAGAAGCGTAGAAACTCCCGACCTCAATAAAGCTTTATAGAAAACTGAAATTCTATGTGTATTACCTATATATAAATATGTATATATATGTAGAATCTCTGAGCCCTATCTCACGATGCAGACACTATTATTATTTCATTCGTCTCGAGTCATAGTCGAAATCGAGGGACGAGAGTCCGAGGACAGCGATGCGGTCGCATCCGTTGTCCCGAAGTTTGATAATTGGATTAAGAATTTAACAGGAACGATCCTTGGTTGGTTCTCGACCACGTCGTCGACATCTTGAATTGGCTTGGCCCCTCTTTAGAAAGTCTTGAAGAGAGAACGGCAAAGTCACGAAACTAAATCTTCTATCGAGACGAGGAGAGTCACTGAAGCGACGAAGAACAATTGATGAAATTCAAATATAGGATTTAATTGAACCTCAGCTTCTTTTAGCTCCTACTTTTATCGCCTTTTTTTAACGATCGGACTCTGCGCTCTGATTTAATTAAATTTAGAAGTATAAATGACGTACGCATCAGACTCACCATGCGGAATGGAGCGGAGATATCGTTGATTACGGCGCACATTAATCATGGGATATATCGAATCATTGCTTCCCGGAAATTTAATAATCGACGATGTCCCAAATTCCCAAAATAAATAAGTCGACTTATAATTTATAATTTATGATGTTGTATTTTGATTGTCATGACGTGTACTAGCAGCTTATTGTGACTCATGCACTTGCAATAGTTGAAAATATAGAACTGGGTTTTGAAAAAATTGGAATAAGCCGGCCCTAAATATTTACATTGATCAGGAAATATGATTACACGGAGAGAAATTTCTGTGTTGTGACAACTTAAAACGAGGACAACAAAAATCGTTACATTAGGCTAACAAAAAAATTGCCCAGCAAAATATTTATCAGCTGAACAGAAGATTTGTCAGCATAGTAAAACTGTTTTGTCAGCATAGCCAAACTGTTTTGTCAGCATAGCAAAACTGTTTTATCAGCATAGAAAAACTGTTTTGTCAGCCGAACGAAAAAATTGCTCAGCCCAGCAAAATATTTATCAGCTGAACAGAAGATTTGTCAGCATAGCGAAACTGTTTTGTCAGCCGAACGAAATATTTGCCAGCCGAACGAAAGATTTGCCAGCCTAACTAACGATTTTTGTTGTCCTCGTTTTATGTTGTCACAACACAGAAATTTCTCTCCGTGTATAGCGAGCTTATAATAATCAGGGCCTGACATGGGGCTCATAAGGCGACCTGGATTAATTTAGCTCTGGGAATGGAGCTCAGAGGGGAACTTAGAATAATCAGGAACTGGAACTGGAGCTCAAAGGGGAACTGTAAATAATCAAAACCTGAAGCTGGAGCGCAGAAGGGATCACGGAATAATCAGATCCAGGGAGTGAAGGTCATAAGGGTACTTAGAATATTCCGGGTCTGAGCTGGAGCTCAAAGGGGAACTGTAAATAATCAAAATCTGAAGCTGGAGCGCAGAAAGGGGTCATAGAATAATCAGGTCCTGGGAGTGAAGGTCATAAAGGTATTTAGAATATTCCAGGTCTGAGCTGGAGCTCAAAGGGGAACTGTAAATAATCAAAACCTGAAGCTGGAGCGCAGAAAGGGGTCATAGAATAATCAGGTCCTGGGAGTGAAGCTCATAAGGGTATGTAGAATATTCCAGATCTGAGCTGGGGCTCAAAGGGGAACTGTAAATAATCAAAACCTGAAGATAGAGCACAGATGGCGTCATAGAATAAACAGGTCCTGGGAGTGAAGCTCATAAGGGTATTTAGAATATTCCGGGTCTGAGCTGGAGTTCAAAGGGGAACTGTAAATAATCAAAATCTGAAGCTGGAGCGCAGAAAGGGGTCATAGAATAATCAGGTCCTGGGAGTGAAGCTCATAAGGGTATTTAGAATATTCCAGGTCTGAGCTGGGGCTCAAAGGGGAACTGTAAATAATCAAAGCCTGAAGCTGGAGCGCAGATGGGGTCATAGAATAATAAGGCCCTAGGAGTGGAGCTCATAGATAGGGGGCCTTGGAATAGTCCCTGCGGGTAAGACTCAGAAGAACTCTTAGAATAATCAAAACCTCGGGCTGAGCTTAAAGCAGGACTAAAAATGATCTGGCCCTAGAGCGAATCTAGCGACAAACAAACAAACAAAACACCTTTCTGAAACATAAATCCATCTCTCCGTGTGACTAAGAGCGCGACGAAACAATCAACGGCCTCCATCCACTGCCTTGATGGAACAATCAGTAAAAAAATAGGTAAAAGCTTTACCCAGTCCGACACAGGAAAAACATAAAATTCACAGGCCCATCAGGTGCGGACAGGTAGTAGAGGTTTTTTCGTTTATTTCTCTCCGCTCCGATAGACCGAACGAGCCCAGGCTCAATTCAATTTCCCGATTGCGCGACTACTTTTTATCAGCTTCGTGCGCCGAAACGTTTTGATTATACAAACACCGACCAACCGGTCGGTCAAGTCGCACACGGTTTATCTGTCGCGCAGCCCTGATTCTCTCCATACAAACTCGTCCTCATACAGTATAACACCCATAGCAGCATCCTATAGTGATCTCCTACGAAGGACAGCTCATCCCTTTCTCTAAATCACCCGCAGTATCCCGGTAACATACCGCCGCACCGGCACAATTTATTATTTTCCAATGATAACTCGTGCCGCTGTACAACCGCGTTCGTTAAAATATAAAAACAAATTTATTAACGACCGGTACTCCGCAAATTCATGAGCAATGCGCGCACCCTTTCGACCCACTCAAACCCTCCAACGCACCCTCGTATTCGTTACTATTCACTAACCAGCATACAATAAAGTATGCAAATTTTTTTCGATGCACAACGGGACCCAAACTTTTCTCTCCCAAACGAACAATTGGTACCAATTATTGTAAACTTTAGCTGCACAACCAACGGCAATTATATTTTACATTTAATCCTTGCCGCGAGCTATTTTTGTGCGTCTCTATTTTTTTTTTTTTAAATATATATCTTGAATAATTAAAAACTTTCCGGTGGGGTGAATAAATCGTGAATGAATGTTTGGAATACAATATCATGATAACAAACAATGGAGGGATTCCCTCGAGCCATGATTATATTTTTGGAGAGTCATCCTCTCTACTCCTCTCTCTCGACATCGATTTTTTTGATAAAAGGAATTTGCTAGATTTAAAGATATCAAACAAATGATGTATGGAGACTCTTAATGGTGACCAATCAGCCAGAACAAATTATTTTTAGTTGATTGGATTTTTTTCGTTGGACCTTTTCGAATTATTTAGTCTTTTCAAATTATTCGTTCTTCTCGAATTATTCAGTTTTTCGAGTTATTCGGACTTTTCAAATTATTCGGTTTTTCGAGTTATTCGGTCTTTTCAAATTATTTGATATTTTTAATTATCCGGTATTTCGAATTATTCGGATTTTCATATTATTCTGATTTTCGAATTATTCGATCTTTTAGAATTATTTGGTCTTTTCGAATTATCAAGAGACGCGGTAACGTCTCGACGCCAAGTTATGGACTTTTCGAGTCACTCGGTTTTTTCGAATTATTCAGTCTTTTCGAATCATACGGTATTTTTTCGAATTATTCAAACTTTTCGGTTTATCCGGTTTTTTCCAATTACTGGAGAAAAATCTTTTTTTCTGTCTCTCGACCATCTTAATATCACGTGACCATGGAATCTAGGCAACCTAGAAGGCGCACTTAAGGTCAATGTACGGAGGCAAAGTTGAGATCTAAGAATTAGCTTCTTCGTGTCAAAACTTTATTTCTTTAATTCACTATTCTCGCCGTCTCATTATCAATTTTTCGAACAAGAAAAGAGTCGGAAGAATGAGCAGCGATTGTTCCATGGAGTGCATTATATTCTCAGTCTGGATTTAAGTCCTGCGCAAAATACTTCATGGCATGGAAATCCTGCGCAGTCGTCTAACAACCAACGTTTCTCAGTTCAAGGAAGAATGAAAGAGAATTGTAGTCTCGGTGGAGAAGTAGAATGAAGGAATTGGGTGGAAGAGATGGGTTTCAAGGATCTCAACGAGAACAGGCGAAGGGTGGTTTAATAAACCTCCCGCTTTGTCTCTCGTAAATCTAGGAGCCAGTTTCAGAAAAAGCGTAGATCTTTGTCACACTATTTTCCTTTTTTTTTATAACCTCGAAGAAATAGTTGCAGAGCTTGAAATAAGACACCATAAAGTTTTCGTTGTAAATTACATGTGTATAAAATTTTTACCTAAGATCTAAAGACACAAGGATTTTGCTTAGGACAAAATCTTGGATTTGGGTCTCGATAAGCTTTGAGACTTGAACTTTTAATATAATTGACACAGGTGCTGTCGAGTCTGACAAATTGTTTAAAGTCTTGTTCAAGATCGATTTATCGTGGAGAATATATTGGGTTGAGTAAGTGAGATGAAAACAGAAGGCGTTGATCGATCGAAACTGTAATATGCCATACATGAGCGAAAACTTCTATTCCTTTAAAGGCGCCTCGTCGGTGGAACATGAAAATTTTATTTATAAAAATTTGGTGTACCGAAATCTCACAAAGAGTAATTTTTTTTTCAATTTTCTCATGAGAATTATTGATGTCTTGATAAAATGAATAGCAAATTCGGATCCAGCGGAGCAAAATACTTCGGAAACTTTTTGGAATCAAAGTAATACAAAAAATCACACTTCCAAATTTTCTTATTTTTATTTTAACATAAAAATTCTGGGGATTCTGGATAAAATCTTTACACGTAAACATGTCAAAAGTGGATTACTCAAAATCGTAAAAGTTTAATGTTTCCACAATTCTCATTCAGACAAGTGTCTAACATAATTGAATTTTTATTTATTTTTCTACGAAGAAGCGGGTGAACCGTTAAACTACACAAACCCACTTAATATGGGTTCCGAAACAAAAATTCATAAATGAAAACCTTATTGTAAAAGGTGCATTGATCTGGAGGGTGTATCCGTTTTTTTAGTCTAAAACTACATGACTTGTACACGAAAAGAATCATTTATTTGTGACAACTACGTTTTCAATTTGCTGTACATAAGCCCTCAAAAATTAGTTGCCCCAACCATATCGAATAGTCATCTCTACTATTCAGGATTAGTTTTCGCAAGATTATTCAGTCTAACCAATCCAATGGCTAGACCTTCCAGTTGAATGGTTGGGACTACCATTCGAATCGTTGGCCCTACCATTCAAATCGTTGGCACTACCATTTGAGTTGTAAGGGAAATAGAATGATCGATTAGTTCTGTCAACTCATTTTTTGGTTATGGCAGCCAATCTTTTCTTTCCGTGTACCAAACTGTACATCGAACGATATTTAAAGAAATGCTTTATATTATTATTTTCAATCATCGATTGTAATAGACATATGCAGGCTGAAGGACTTCGGTTAATGTCCGGTTGCCCCTTCCTAAAAAAAAATGGTTACTGTATATACACTGATATATCCCATTTATGTTATAATGGTCAATAAAATATCATTTTCACCATGCCTGCGCGGAAAGTTCGACTTCCCGCCTTACGGGCTTTACGTAATTCGAACTTTCCGCTGCAGATATGGTGAAAAATAGTATACTCCACTGGGGAGTGAAAGTAGACTATCCCCAACCGCGTGCTTACCACCCTCGCCTTCGGCTTGGTGGTAAACACGCGGTTGGACATAGTCTACTTTCCCTCCCTAGTGGCGTAATATACTATTACCACTGTTAAAAACATTGGAAAAAAAATTCTCGAAATTTACCATTTATTTTTTTCATTTTCACAGGGAGAACGAACACGGTGGTGGAAATCGTACCGAGTGATTCAATAGCCGTCAAGGTGGGCCAAGAACTGATCATAATGTGCAGAGTGGGTCCAAAGCTTCAAGCTTGCCGAGTTGAAATACCTGGCGAGCAAAGTATGATCCTCACACAAGGTCAGGCAGCCGAAGATGGTATTGAATATCACGGCGCTGGAACAGATTCGGGTCAGTGCGGAGTGAAAATCGCCAAAATTAAGGAATCTCACGACGGCGAATTCAAGTGTTCGCTGACTACGTACGACAGCAGACGCGAGACGTCGGCCAGCCTGAGAATTATCGTTGCGAGTGAGTATATGTCAGAGTAAATATTTACTGCAGTCGACAAAAAAATATCGTTTTGAATTTTCATGCGATATATCAATTTCATGCAATATTTATTATTCGCAGAACCACCCCAGAATCCGGAAATCCATCTCAGCCAAGGTTCCCATGGCGACAACAGATATAGAAGCGGCGATAAGTTGGAAATCTCTTGCGTTGCTCGATCGGGACGTCCTGCTGCAAATGTATCTCTCTTCCTCGGTACGTAAATCGATTGGTGTCGTAATCAGAATTTTGAACCATCGTTTATTCAATTATATAAACACGTCACGTACAATTGGGTCAATTACAATTGTCAAACAATTATCTGCAAATTTGATCTTTCGATGGGCAAATTCAATGACTTTTCTAAAATAAAAAAATGTTATACTATTACGTGAAAAAATAAATAAAAAATGATCTATAGGTAATGCATACAAAAATAAATTGATGACTGATCGTCTCAATTTTTGTCACCATTTTTGTTCTCTTTTGTATATTTTTGAAAAGATTTTTTTTTTGCCTTCTGAGCGTAGAAATAATTTTTTTTTCATATGTATCGCTTACAGAGGATGAGCCAATCGGCTACGAGAGTAGACCGGCCAGCTACGACACGAATTCAGTCAAGGACAATAGTATGGCTGTAATTAACGCAACTCGAACCGTCGACTGGATGGACAATGGAAAGAAGGTTCGTTGCGTTGCACACCACATCGCATTGGAGCGACCAAAGGAATCCAAGAGGGAACTTCAAGTATTCTGTGAGTTTTTAACAATGACGAAAATTCGTTTAAAATGTAACCGAGAATTACATCGAGTTAACTACCATTGAGAAATAATGTATATTTTACAGTCGCACCTCAACCCCAACCACCGATCGAACGATTCGGCTATGAGATTGGCTCATCTGGAATCGTCAATGTTACTGTTTTCGCGAATCCCAGACCCAGCTTCACCTGGTATATCGGTGATGTCGAAATCCCCGAAGGTCACACCGACAGTGACAATCGCCTGCAGACAACTACTGCCGTCGATATGGTACGTGTATTAAATATCTATCAAGCATTCTCTGTAAGTTTAGCCCCTTCTTTTCGACCCCTCTCAGAAATTGCTCATTTTAGTATTCATTGTGATTTTTTAAAAATTTTTCTTTGCTATTGCTTTATTTTTTATTTATTTATATAAGTTGAAAGTGATAAGTCGAAGACTAAAATTGTTAGTTAAAAAAAGGTTGGATACTGGGGTTTCTAATGTTAAAGTACTAGTACCTATTAGAAGGCCAAAAAAAAGCAAATTTTCCAATAAGATTATCTCAGCTTCTTTATTAGCTATCACCATGTTTTTTTAACACTAGGCATTTTATAGAAAATAAAGAAAAACCCGAGTCCTTGACTGATCATTTTGTCCGTGATTGGTAGAGGGCGCCAAAGTACGGTCCTCGAAAAAAAAGTAATCCCATGGCGGACAGATAATCTCCGGCAGTGTTGCCAGATGGTCACTGCAGCGTATCCATAGACTAATTCTATTTCCCCCTAAACAGTTCCCACCAAATCAACAACGTTGAATAACCACGTTTTTTTCAAGTGTCGGTCAATTGACGGTCATTTTAAGAACCTTGGCGGTTGGTTCTGTTATTAAATCAAGCCATTGAACCAATTGTTTGTAGAACGGGTATTTTAATTCGGCGAACGCTTTTTCCCACGACTTTGTTTATACTAACAATGTGTAGTTCAACTTTGGCACGCATAAGCGTCACGATCCTCTGGTTATCCGCTTGGCGTATAGATCATAGGTTTCAGATTCGTAATTTACTTGGAAGTATAAACGCTTGTTTGGGCTCGTTTGGTTTATTTATGTTTGGATCAGAGTTGTGGTTTTTGAGTATTGAAATTCATAAACAGGCTGAATTTTGACAAACCCTAAAAAATACCGTAAATATTTTTTTCCTCTGTTTGCCTCCTAACGTGACTCAAAAACCCCTAAATCTAGGGGGAAATCCCCTAATCTGGCAACCCTGATCTCCGGATTGGGAGGTCTGAAACAAAATCGGGAAAAAGCACGTTAAAGAGGAAGGTTTTTTACACAGGAATCCACCACCGATATGCAAAAAAGTAAAAAAATAAAAAAATGGCCTATGCTTGAAAAAAAAGTGCAAAAAACCACCATTTTCTTTATCTTTTCTGTGTTGCCAAACTTTATGTTGATAACTTTTTTGCAAAAAAGTCGTGGATTCCTGCGCAGAACACCTAAATAAACAAGTGAAAAAATTCCGGTGATGATTGGTCCAGTGAATCCAGAGATTATCTGTCCGCCATGGGATTACTTTTTTTTCGAGAACCGTACTTTGGCGCCCTCTACCAATCACGGACAAAATGATCAATCAAGAACTCGGGTTTTTCTTTATTCTCCTTAAAATGCCTAGTGTTAAAAAAAAACATGGTGATAGCTAATAAAGAAGCTGAGATAATCTTATTGGAAAATTTGCTTTTTTTTGCCTTCTAATAGATACTAGTACCTTAAGGATCTTATATTTTTATTCCTATTCCCATTTTTAGGAAAAACAATAAAAATATTTTTCTTGCACAATCGAACATAGTTCAATTTGCTCTTAATTTTATATCGGTTACACAGGAATATAGAAAGTACAGAAAAATCGACAGAATGGGCATGTAAAAAAAATATTGTCAGCTTATATATCGAACCGTTCAAGATATTTGATTTTGGATATGATTTTTTGTATTGTCCAAATATTAATTTCTTACCCTGACCATTTTTCTGTAGATTGTTTTAAAACGAGAGAAAAGTCAGTGATGTCATATGGAGTAAAAAAAAATCCCTTTTTCTTGCTGAAAATATTCTTGGCAATAAATTTTTTTTAATGGCCTATTAAATTCCTTATTAAATTGCCTTCTTTTGTCCGGCTTACTACTTCCAAGATACATAAGTTACATAAATTAGAAAAAAATACCACTCCTAAAAAGATTAATTAAAAATCTATAGAAATATCATCTACGCAAAAGATGAATTAAAAATCTAAATGCTCAAAGTCTACTTTAAAGGCGTATTAAAATATGGAAAATAATGAGCCGACGAAGAATGTCCCCAAAATAGAAAAGCCCAACACTTCGTATATTTACCCAATTAAACTCCTAAAAGCATCGATAATGTATACGTGTATGTAGGAATTTAAATTTAACGAGGTCGTCGTCGACTAAAACGTGAAAATGCGTGAAAGGCGTTGGGTGCCAGTGCAGGAGAATTCCGAGCGGGTTTTCGGTACAACGTAAAGTCGAAAACCAATATCGCTGGTTTCCTGGACTCGGGCCGAACTCGCTCGCCCGTAATTTTCTCCACAGGACTGGGACGCGCGGGTCTTTTCCTCTTTCGCTCTTTCGCTCTATCCCAAGCGGGGGAGTGAAAGCCTCCAGCCGCGGCTGCTCGCTCCACCAGCTCTTCGAAACGTAATTCCGACGAATTCGAGCGGATCGAGGCTACAGCGCGGCCGAAGGCAGAAAAGAGCTCAAAGGGAGAGAGAAACCGAAAGAGAGGCTGAGAGAGAACAGAGCCAGCGAGCCATCTCTTTCCGGTCCACGTGACTCCGATTAACGCACCCGGATCACGAAGTTCCCAAAGCCGATTCGATATGCGGTGTTAATTTTCGTCTCTGTCTCCTCTGCATGTCTGTTTTTTTCCTTCTCTTCTTTTCTTTTCTTTTGTCTCTCTTGACTTGCTATTTTTATTCGTCAATTTATACGGTGGCACTTTATCTGTCTTCAGGGAAAAGGAGCGTGGGCAGTCGAGCTGAAAATCACAGACGTACAAAAGACCGACACCGAGAAGAACTACGTTTTGGAGGCTCGCAATGGCGAAGGTGCCTTCCGGTACGACATCCTACTATCCACCTCCGCTGAACCAGCAGGTAAGATTCGTTGATTATCAAGCTAATATTACGGCCACACACAGCCTCGTGCTTTTGCTTCACATATATCATTCATTCACGTCGCGTTGATGTAATGTGAAATAAGTTTCAATTTTTCAAACTACATAATTTTTGGTGCTTAAGAAAAATTTATTCTCTACGTAAAAGTTTTTGTCCACAAATGTTCGAAGAATATTTTTGATTATTTTACAAGAAAACTTTAGCAAGTTCATAGTTTTACTAGAAAAAAATGTACATAGATTATTCGTTACACTCGAATTCTTTATATACATTTTTTAAAGTAAAACTATGAATTTTCAAAAATTTTCGGGTAAAATTATCAAAAATATTCGTCGAAATTTTGTGGACAAAAATTTTTACTTAAAAGTACAGTGATTTCAGTTCAGTTCGAATTAACAGCGATATTTAAATTGATCGTAAATTATAACCGATATTTCACATTGCTTTGAGGCTCACGCAGCACCATTCATTGTTCATATTCATTTCGTCACTGTAATCGCGCAATGTTAACACCGTACACCGATCGTTAAATTTTCACCGTAGAGTCAACACCTCATATTCGTCATAAAATGATCACAAAACGAAAATAAAGATAAAATTAGTATTATATATTTATACGTACACATAATATCACTATCGCCTACTGTGTGAGTCTGTAAATGTCTAACGGCAAGCCTTCACCGCATGCTCACGAAGGAGCGTTGAGTCACTTCTACGGTAAGATCTCCGAGAGCATGCACGCACTAGGTAATGTCAATTTTTTATACAATACGTGAGTAAGAATTTGCGCGTAGATTTTCAACAAATTTTATGTGAACCTCATTAACCGCAATCATTATGGAAAAATCACAGTATTCTTAAATATATATAACAGCACTATGAAAATCTACGCCCAATTCTGTAGATATTTTTTAAATTATATCCTCAGAAAGATACATTATTAGCGTTAAAAAATTGTACCTTTTTCATACAGCATGTATCTCTGAAAAGGGACAACAAAAATTCATTTCCAATAACATTCTGAGGAATATTGGAAAGTGCGGTCCTCCAATTTTTTAATTATTGTTTTTAGTTATTCTAAACTGTTGAAATATTTTTGCATTCTTCACGAAAAAGTTCCATTTAATTGTTGGAACATAATAACTATTAACTCATTTGATCCGCAAATTTTCCAGGGTTTGTAACCCTGTTTAAAGCTAGACAATTCACTGAAAGAAATTGAGATGGTCCTGATAACTATTCAGTGATAATTATATTTTATTAGTCCAGGCGACTATTTTCGTAGTTACATTAATAGTAACGTAGTTAATGTAACTACGGAAATAGTCACATTAACAATAACGTAGTTAATGTAACTACAAAAATAGTCACCTGGACTAATAAAATATAATTATCACTGATTAGTTACCAGTACCATCTTAATTTCTCTCAGTGTTCATTTATGCAAAAAAAAAATTGTCGCGACGTTCATATTATTAATTCTTCAAAACGAAAAGTTGCTTTTGAATTATCGGAAAAACATAATTGCAACCCAAATAGCAGTTTCTCAAAGTACGGGTTGCATAAACTTAGTGATCGGATTCGGAAGTCTACCTTTCCAGGGATATAATATTGTATAAATATACCGAATGAATTTTAATTGAGATGAATATATATACATTTGAATTATCGACCACAAAATAGTATTTTTACACCATCTTTAAATAAACAGCTTTTGAATAATAAACCTGCATTTTACAGGCGTTGACTTGGACGCTGGATCCATAATCGGTATTGCCGTGGGCATCTTGGTGCTTATTCTCATCGTGTTCCTCATCATATTTGCCCGCGCGACTGGTCGTTGGTGCTTCGCAGGTGAGTTTCGTTAAACCCCTTATTAATTAAATACAAAAAAAAATTTCGTCTCAGAAGTAATTTATATCCCAGCTCCTAAGTATCCTCCTCCTTAAATCCCATAGACGGTTTTTCGTACGCTCTGTTATCTATTCTATATATTAAAATAATAAATACAGCAGGAATAAAAAAGCGAGAATTCAATAACTCATCAAATTTGCTCCTACTATATTTCGCTACTAATCAAATAAAAACACTATTAAGTATATTCACCACGTCCGTGTGTTTTTTGTTCTCAATCCAATCGAGTCCAGCAGGGTTTTACGGCTGATTTACAAAATTTAAGTGGAAGTTAGTTCGTATTATGTTTGAAAAGAGAGACCCTCAATTACAGTCCTAAAAATACATTAAATTAAAGCCAAAGTTTGGTCATATTTTACATTAAAAAAAAAAAGAGAGAGAGACTCGATTCGTGTCCTAAAAATACATAAAATACAAAAGGGTAGTTAGTTCGTATTTTAGTTAAATAAAAAAAGAGCGATTCGATTCCTGTTCTAAAAATACATAAAACAAAAGGGGAAGTTAGTTCGTATTTTAGTTAAATGAAAAAAGAGCGACTCGATTGCTGTTTTAAAAATATATAAAATAAAAGCGGAAGTTAGTTCGTACTTCAGATAAATAACAAAAGAGAGACTCGATTCCTGTCCTGAATATACATCAAATAAAAGCGGAAGTTAGTTCGTATTTTAGTTAAATTTAAAAAAAAAGTGAGACTCGATTCTTGTGTCAGAGCTGTTACTTGTATGTATACGATGTCTTGTGTGTTGTGCCGCTACCGATAGGACAGCATGCAAGTCGGGCCAAGTAAAGAATACGGAGATACACCAACATTAAACGTGCGATTCCGTACTCTAGGCATGACACTGTCCAGGGGTAAGTCACCTCAGGCAGCAAGTGAGCCCGTTTAAGTCAGTCCGTATCATCCTCTTGCGTTGATGCTGCTGTGCTGCTGCTATCCCGCTGCAACCCTCTCGCCAAAACATTCACCCACCTGTCGTCGCTTTAGACATAGCGTTCGCTCTCTCTGCTCGCCTATCCATTTCCTCCAACGATTTCGCTCACGCGGTTGTGTTGCTTGGCTTTGCAAACTCGGCACCGATGTGCTCTATGAATTTACACGTCGGATGGAACGGATAAGCGACAGTGAGAGAGAGTCAGATTCAGAGATAAAGGAAAAAAGAGAGAGAGTACAGAGCAGAATGGAGGCACGTTGACGAAGCGGCAGATAAACGTGACGAGGTTGCAAAGACATCTCAGGAATTGCAGCTAAACTTTTGTAGACCAAACGTGCCACTTCTGATCTCTATCATCACGAAAATACCACCAATGGGAATTAATAACAAAATTCATTTTTTTATCGGAGTTGAAACGATTCATTTATTTTTTAACTCACTTTACGGTTATTTATTCTGTAAATAATTTAATGTGTTAATCCTTTTCTAGAATATCGCAATGGCTTGGTAATAAATTAATAAGCATTTTAAAAAAAGAGTAACAATACAAGTAATAGGCCATTTTTTTGGTTTTAGATCCTAACGTAGTGGTAAAAAATTTATAAGCATTTTGTTAAATAGAAAAAACAGGTTCTTCATAAAAATAACAAAATTTCACGAAAATGAAAAATAATAAAGAATATAATAATTCTTTTTTTTTGTTTCACACTTTTCAACAATTTTTTTACATTGTTATCTTCTTCCCTATTCTCATAAATTTTTAATACAAAACCTCAACAATATGGTTTTTAAAAATGGTGAATACGAAATTATTTATGGAATAACTAAGCAACTACAGTGAGTATGAAAGTAATGAGTGGTTACAACTTGGCATCTAGTTAAATATCCAAATTATTATTTCTAGTTCGTTTTGATTTTTTTTTTATAAATCTTCACTCATTAAATGTCAACATTTTATAATTGAGACAAAAGCATGTTGTTCCACAAATGTTAATGAATTTTTTATGCATGTTTCGAGTAAAGTATGCTTACATAACTTGATTATCTCGTGACGAAAACTGTATTTTCTGCGTAATTACAAAGTGTCACAGTGTCGAAGTTTCAATGCAGCCATTCAACGACACTGCAGACAGTTAAACAAATAAAAAGCGCGAGGCTGTAGAGGGAGAGCGATAAAATTGTCAAATAAATTTTCTGTAACAAGCAACCGCTAACTATCGGCGAAGGCAAGTGTGGTTTATTAATTTAATGCAATCTCGCTGTTTCACTACACGATAATCATGTCGCTATTGAAGCATATATATATAGTTCTTATATCCCGTGTAGTTAATTCGACGGCTCGAGCATGTTAGAAACTCCCTTAATATTGCTTACTTTTAACCTCGATGTTATCATTATCGTCAGATAAATAATTGTCATAATCATCACGTCGGAAAAACGAGTCGTAAAACCTCAGGAAAAAATTATTTATTATTATTAATAGTGCCATGATATATGCCTGTGAATGTTAATCCAATTTTTCATAAACTGCACATGTATTATCGTCATGGATAAAACACTGGACTGGCGAATAGCGTACGAGTGATTAGAAAAATTACGACAAGCCCATTCGGAATTCTCATATCCATCCATAATTCTACATATTTATTCATACACAGGAAAAAAAATCTTTTTTTTTTCTACGTTCAACAAAAGTTTTTTTTCACAGAATCTTTTTCTCAATTTCAAAGAAAAAATTTGATCAATTTTCTAGTTCAACAAATTATTTCAATGTCTTTTGTAAATAAAGAAGAGCCCAAAATTTTTCTGAAAAGTTAACAATAAGCTTCTGAAATTAGTGGAGAAAAAACTTTTGAACGAAAGTAAAAAAAATGAAACTAATTTTTTACCGTGTATTTCCTAATCATATCACAAATCTCATATTTCCATAATTTTGTTAGAAACATATTCATTCGTACACAGCAAAAACTCAACTGATATTTCCCATACTTTCAACATTAGTTTTCCACAGAATCATTTGTCGATTTTGCAAATAATGCTGATCAATTTCTAGTTAAACGAATTATTTTTTAATTTTCGTTGTGAAACAAAAAATTATCATAATTTATCTATAAAATTAATTTTTTTAAATTCGTTTACATTTGTGGACAATAACTTCAAAATAAAAGAAATTTAATTTACTTTTTACTGCGTGCGCTCTTGAAGAGACCGCATTACACGACGTTCGAATCGTATAGAAATTTTCATATTTCCATAATTCTGTTAGATATATATTTATTCGTACACCGCAAAAACTAAAATTCCACTTATTGTATTCTCAACACTTTTTTTGTCCACAGAACATTTTTGTAGTTTTTACAGAAAAATCCTTGTCAATTTATGGTTTAACAAGCTGTTTTCGACCTTTAATGTAAATCAATAAATTGACTATAAATTTTCTATAATATAAAAAAATAATCAGTGCACATTTTTGCACAAAATATTTTTCAAAATACAAAAATTTCCATTTTTTTTTTCACCGTGTTACGTCATCGTAATCGTATCAATCGTTACCGGCGCACCTGGTGAGACTAGCTTCGAGCACGAATCCCGTCCCGCTATCTATTTCAATCTACATCAATATTTCAAAATCGAACCGCTAATTTGCAAGCGGTAATTAAATAAATCAATGAAATTAGAAAACCGATCGGAATAGTCGATTGGTTATCACATGCACCGAGCTACCACTCGGCTCAATATTCATGTACATCACACACATATATATATATATACACAAAAAAATAGACAGGAATATAAAATAAGTGAGAAAAAAAATTAAATAGAATTTGGCGCGAGGCGCACACACACAATTGCCTTGACCGATCGTGGGGTTGCTTGTTGCAGCGAGGCGTCGCGGCGACGAGGAGACAGCGGGGGCAGCTGGTGCCGGAAGCGAGGCTCACATCACACCAGGAGACGGCGATGAAGACGACGAAGACCCTCACATAATGGACGAGAAGCTTCCTCACGGTGGCCAGGAGAATCCAATTCACGCGAGCACAGAATACGTTAACGGACGCACGGACATCAAGGACGTCCAGAGGAAAGACGAGAAAGTCGACACTCCGGTCTAAAAATGGTCGTCGTTATTTCTAAAAAAAATCAACAACAAAAAAAGCAAAAAAAAAACGAAAAATAACCAACAAAAACAAAAACATTATTTCATATACAATACCTCGTGTCTTGGCCTTCGCTTCGCGGCATTTACTGTCTATCTGTTTCTGCGTGAGCGAATCATGATGGTGATATACGGAGCGGAGCTGCTGTTGCACTCTTGAGTAGCTGGACAACCTCGACGGATAGCGAATTATTATTATTATTAATATTATTACGATTGATATTATAATTTAGAATTATTATTATTGTAATTAGCTAAAAAACGTTCGGGGTATTTTTTTTTTTTCTTAAAGGCTTCACTCTTTCTCAAAGGGGTTTTTGAACCCCAATGTGGATGCCAGGAAATGAGGGAGACACGGAAAGGTCTTGTATAAAATAACAAACGAAGGTCCATCGTTCGAGACAGTAGATAAAATGAACGCTCCGGCAGCCGCAAGGCCGAGCCAAGCACGCGGTAGATAAACTCTCTTCGTCTTCGTCTCCCTCTCTTCTTCGCCTTCCGACCACGGATCGGAAGCCATCGCGGGTCACATCCAAAGGCCATGCCCGTACGTTTGTTTTCAAACGTAACAACGACGAGAAAGAAATCCACCCACGATAACTAAGTCCATGAGAGCGCTTGTGAAAAGCGTCCTGCTCTCCTCTGAAGTCACATGTATGTCCCCGTGACAATTCCGAACGTATTCTAGCTAAGATTGCACACTGACAAAAAAAATTACTGAAATCGATGATTTTTTTCCAAAAAAGCTTCTTTCATATTTCAATCAAAACTTGATATTAAATTATAATTTGATGGAGTGAAATTGAATTAATTGAAAAAATTAAAGATTGATTAAAAGAATTCAATAAATTGTAAATTTGTAACACTAAAATATGTAGAGCGTATCATTTATATTATACATAAATCATTAATTTTTGTAAGAAATAACGTTGATGATACGTAATATGGCTTTGTAATATGTAAAACTGTGAATAGCTTCACAAAATATTTATTTTCGATCAAAATTCGTGTCAATCTATTTTAGAAAGAATTCATATTTATTTCAATTATATCTTCACACCTCAAAAATATGTTATTAGAGATATTGTATCAAATTACCATTGATTTTCATCGATGATATATTTTCATATTTCAATAACAAATTTATTTGGTATAAAGATATTATTTATTGCCTTGGAAGGATTTAAAAAATTAAAGTTTGAGTTCAATAAATTCGTTCACACTACAAAAACTTAAGCTATTGGATAAAATATGTAGATCTCAGTAATTTTTTTATGCACTATTTTTTATTTTTCTGTCCTTTGGCGTTTTTTTCTGAGCGCATCGCGATAGTTTGCGATATTCAGGCAGCTGTTCTTATTTGTAAATGTTTTTCGATAAGTTATCGAACTATCGCGAATCTCCTAGCTTATTTTTCCGTTTTTTCCTTGGCTTAGTTTTTATATAAATATTATATATACATATATATATTTTTTTGCATTTATATTTAATCGACCGACGATCTGTATTTTATGTTTCGTGATGTGCAGCTTACTATGAATTCGCAGGCATTCCTTCCATTTGTTCTGTCCAGCGCTCGACGTCGCGCGTTACCTATTCGAGCGAGCCTCTCGTGAGCCAATCAGAGTGATAATTGCGTTTTGATAATTCACGTGACTGTGTTAAAAAAGAAAATTAAAAAAAAACAAAATGAACACTTGGAATCTCGTAGAAGATAACAACTAAAAAATTTCAAAAAAGTTAAGACGAATCTCGGAAATACAAAATCTCATAGACTAATCAAAGTTGACCACGAAATGTGTGTGTTCACCGTTAAAAAAAATTACATCGGTTGTTGAATTCTGCGAATATTGTAAAAATAGAGAGAAAAAAACGCGTTTGGAAAACTTGTACCTTTTTGCAGAGTGAGTTTGTCAATAGATTTATTTACTTTTAAGACACGTCGTAGCGTTTCCTCACGAACAACGTACTGTAGCTTTTATTACTATTTACAGACACCGCCAAATCACGATTGACTGGCACGTTTATACGATTTCTCGTATAATCGTGAGTTCACTTAACTCCATAGATTATTATTATTACTATTATTATCATTATTATTATTATTATTAAGACTTTGTACGAGTGAAAGTTTCGCCTCGCTCATGAATCTAAGAACATGCGTAGAAAAATAATCACTGATAGCAAATTTGTTGCTGTCACTTCGTGAATATTTTTCTCAGCATCCATAAACATCATAAACCTTGGATGATACAGTCTTTAAAGTATGTTATTAAGATACGTTTTTGCTAACGAAATCAAAGTGACAAGTTCTTGTTCTCTCTGAACTGAAGCTCTTAAAAATCGCGCCTGTCATCGCATACAAAACATTCCAATACCACTTTATACGTTTCTTAAGGGAGCATACATTAAAAAACAAGAGAAAATCATTGCGAGCTCAATTTGAGCGAAAAAGATAAAATTAGCGACTTTCATCATGAAAACTATGTTTAGAATTGACATTACTTCTGAGTATAGAATTTTATAACAAGACTAAAGTTTTTCTACAGCCACTTTAGATTGACGAATTAATTTGGTACGCAAAAAACAAAAAACAGAATATCAAAGTCTAAGAGCTTCGTTGCTTCTTCATTGATTATGTCTTCGACAATAAGGGTTGTTTGTACTTTTGTACACGTGATTTTTTACGTGGCCACATCTTTGGACAAGGAACATAATATACTTTATAAAAAAGCATACAAAGAACGGGCAAAATGCACATCGACCATTCTTCGTTGTTCTCTTCTATACTAAGAGCCAAGCCTCACCGAATTCTTCTGCAAATATGCGTACGATCCTCGCGCAATGATTAACGCTTAGTGACATGTTCACATGGTCACATAAGCACACACAGACATACACACACACACACACGATTTTTCTCCCTCTCGTATTATACGATAATGTTTTTTCCGTTAGGAAAAGAGGGGCCGATGTGTCGGCAAATATGCATGAAAACTTTGCCCCGGTATTTACAGATTTGTCGGCCATCGTGCCCGAATTACTGCGTGTTGTATATATTAAATATATATATATAAATATATATATATTATAAATATTATGGTAACGAAAAATCGAATAATAGTGATGATATTATATATTCTGTGTCAAGGCACTTGGCTTGCAATTCGCGTATAAATATATCTCTAAGACCCTTATTTATACTGATGATATACTTGCATCCCAATTGCCGAGGACCTGTCGTTATTCATATTACAGAGAAAAGAAAAAATATTAATAATGGATACAGATCGTGATGATAATTAATTACTTAAGCGCGGCTGAAGATTTTTTCGCCAGCAAATTGAGAGACAAATATAGGAGATCAATGTTTCAAATTAGATTGTCATTATGTGGTTGTACATTGCCAATTCGGGGTAGAGTCGAAACATTGGCGAGCCCAATGTTATTTGTGAGGCCTCCCCCTTCACTCCTATCCGCACTTTTATCAACACCTTCTCCTTCGATCGACCAGAACGTCGCATTTTCCAATTTGAATAAGTAAAGTGTAAAATTAAGTAGAAAGTTTAAAAAATTGGCATCGGATCGAGTATTTTTTTGTTTTTTTTTTTACTACGAGAAAGCAAAGTTTAAAGAGGAACGACGAAGATAGCGGTAAATTCCAAGAACGCAAATTGCGTATCAATCTTTTTTATATGCATAATGTAGGGTCACTCAATTTTTAAATGTTTCACGATATCCGTATTGATATGTCAAAACTTCTATGCAGTATCGGCCCAGACGAGTTACACGGAGTGGAGGACGTAACATAAATTATCATGATGGGGGAAAAAAATTAACGCCGAGAATTACTTCCGATTTCTGGTAAATTTTATTGGACATTCCGGCAGAAATTTCAATGTGTATGGGAATTTTTGATGCTATTTTCAGTAAATTTATTAGATCTTCCAGAAAAATTTCAACATGTACTGGAATTTTTCTGCTGTTTCTAGTAAATATGACTAGAAATTCTGCCAAAAATTTCAATATATACAGGCGATTTAATTGCCATTTCTAGTAAAAGCTAAGAAAATCGGCATTTTTCTCGGCTTACATTTTTTTGCACCGCCATAATAATTTTTTTTCATCACTTCCTTCTCTCCGTCTATAATCTCTCGTGAGTTTCGCTATCTGCGATTTCGCAAGGCCAACGAGAAAGCCCATCGAGGTTCTCGCATATCACAAAATCAGTTCGAACAGGTCCAAATACGTATAGCAACAGCAACGTTGAGAAATCACTGCCAAATGCACTAAAAGTGCAGTATGGAGCCAACAATGTAATGCATCATGGCTAATCTGTAGAAACGCGCTCTTTCACTCTCCCGTGCTTTAGGCCTCTGAAAAATAATGTATTGGCGCGATTGGCCGCGAAAATCGGCTCCTATCGTTATCCTTGCCATGTTTTTTTATTCGCATAATGTCTGGGAAAATGACAGAGCCATTGAGATCCGAGATTAATCGTGTCACTGTAAAACGTTCGACCTATTCAGCTTGTGGAGGTGAATATATTAGTACTCTAAGTATAATAACTTCGTAGTAAATAAGATGGACTAATACTGAATTAGATATATATATATATATATATTACACCGAATATGTTTAATGTACAAAGGTTCATTGTGGTACATTACGATATTACTATAATTATTTCGTAGCTATTAATTTATATTATTATTATTAATATAAATAAAGTTAAACGTAACGCTAATTACTTAAATTTTCTCGATGATCATGCTACGACCTTATCCATTTTTTGTTTGTCTTTTTGTTTTGTTTTTTTACTGCCCATGTAAACCGGCATTTACACGTTTTCATTGTAATCAGTTTTCGAATTAGTTGACCTAAATATGTGGGGGAGTGACTCGCTTGAAATAACGAGAAAAAAAAATAAAGAAGAATCTCGCGATAAATAGAAATGATCGAAGAAGTAAACGTTGTTTAATCTCGTATTCGTCGATAGTTTACACACCGTATTATAAGAAGCATGATCGTTGGCCATACAATGGAGTATATTATATATATATTTATGTTAATATAAGTCTAGATAATAAGAATATTATAAATTACCAATTATGATGATTATATACGAAATTGGCGATGCTCTGAAATATTTTTTGACTATTCCCGAATAAAAACGAATTATATATTATTGATGTTCACCAAATTTAAGACGAGACGATAATTCACTTAAAATTTATTGTTGAACGACCTCATCCACGTCGAATAAAACAATCATTTATACTGGTAATTATCCATCAAGAGACTCGGACAAGTTCATGCATTATTATGAACTACAGATTGAAAATAATTCAGAGATCGCTTTGTCGAATTGAAACTAAAGCACACTGAGAGACATACGTTAAAATAACTTTACAAGGAGGCGTCGACGAATTTACAAACATCAGCTAACAAAAATAAATTAAAAAACGAACGAGAACAAGAAACATTTTGTATCTGTACGTGTAGATACAATGCAATAGGCAAGAGTAAATGTAATTAAGGATTCAAATGAAATTAATATATAGAGAGCTGTATGTAATAACATTACAAGTTCATTCATTGCTACGATATTACAATTAGGTACATTATACATATGATTTTTGAAATAAAACAATTTGTTTTTAAATATCTTGGTGATTTTAAACGAGACTCAGTCTAACTGGTGTTGGAGTTAGAATTCCTCGAGCCCTAGACAATATTGAAAGAGCGACGCCAGAACCGTTATCCAATCCAATCCACAAACCAGCCGCAATCAATTTATCTAATTAAGGCACCAGAGTTTATTTACGGTTATTTTTTCAGGTGCCTCATCCTCCTCCAGGAATATTGGAGAATCGTGAGTATTGATCCGGCGGAATTTTCTGATGGTCACTTCAAATAGAGTGGTCAATTTTTTACTTTTATTTTTTATCTAAATGGTGCATATAAAATTATTATACGGAGTGGTTGTGAAACAAATCTAATTAAATCACGCGTCTGACCGAAAATTCAGTGGTCGCGACCGGATATTTGAATATTCTTTAACGAAATTTGAGATTACTGAAATTTTGTTTCATTCGAAATTTAAACTCTCTAAAAGTCTATAACTTGACGATTTGATTTTATTAGAAATTTGAAATTTGTCTATTTATCCATTTGGGTTCATTCGGAATATAATATTAAAATGTTTTTAGTTCACTACTGAGTTTTACTCATGACAGAATTTGATATATTATGAGTTATAATTAAAAGCACGAAAGAATAAACTTTAGATAATTTAACTTTTATTGATCCATACCTCATGGATCTTCTATTTTTAATATATCGTTGAAAAATATCGTATTAAATACTTTGATTTTTAACCATTCCGCATAATAATATAACTTAATGTGAAACTTAAAAAAACGGGTTACAAAATGGACCACTCTAATATTTATGTCGATAACGAATAGAAATAAAAATTAATGTATATCGTTAAAATATTCCTTAGTAACTAGTATCCATAAACTTTTCGATTATACCCGCTTAAAAATAGTGTTGGCACTTTGAAAGCAAATCCCAACTGCAATGTAGACGCGAAACGTGTGTTATTTAGTTTAGCAATGCATGAAACCACGTTTTCAGAGACATAGCGGATCCGGCAGCGAGCGTTAAACTACTTCGCTTCCGAGCACCAAATACAGACAATGGGCAAAGGCAAGAAGCACTTTTTATATTTTTCCTGTATGCTGGCTCCCTGTCGCAAATGTCTCTTTGCGCATTTTTATTTTCATTTTTTTGTTTTTTTTTTTTCGTTAAAGTTTATGTACTCGCGATATCTGGTCAGCATTTATATTATGCATTCTGCTGCTATCTGCCACTACTCAACCGCTTTGGTGTTGGGTCCGCTACATAACGTGGTTTGTTGTAGAAGTCTCTTGCGACTATTAAGCTGCCAGCATATTATAATACCTAGCGATAAGCAAAAGGCCCCATAGGTTTCAATAAACGTTCCCATGGCTTTATACGGTTAACAAAATAACAGCGTAGCTTTGCATAACATTGTAAGAATTTATTAGGACGTTCATGCAACTTGATAATTATGTTAAAGAAAATAATAATGATTTACAAAACTTGGGATCGAGAAAAATAAAATTTATCAGAGTTGTAAAAATCCCTTGAAAAAATAAAAACGCGTACCAGAATTATTATTATTATTATCTGGTAATTCCTAATGTGCAAAAATAAATCATTTTTAATGGAATTCCACCAAAAAATGACCAGATCAATATAGCGTTATTTTTTCTAGAAAATATCCGTGAAATCTAATGAAAGCCAATTTTTTTTTGGCGATGGATTTTTGAAGTTGTATATTGTTTAAATAAAAGCTGCTGATAATTTTAGCTAAAGAATAAGTATAAAGTCAATTGTACGTAAATATATTGCGAACTAAATGAGGGACATTTACAACTCTGAATTACGTTAATATGCTAAATAACATGATATTCACGATGGAAAAAGTAAAAAAAAAGGGATGCACAACAACAGAAATCACATAACGTGGAACGCGCATATGGAAACAGGTTCACATGAAAGATCCGCTATTAGCCTGAGGCTGACCGACCCGATGGAGACGGACCATCGATAAAATTAGTATCAGGCATTACCGGTTCTCTCGTTACGATTTTAATAACTTACCTTGTTGATAAAGTTTCATCTGTAATAATTTATTGAAACGAGCTCATATTGTCATTAATTACGTCTGCATCTTCGAATTATGCGATTGACTTTTTGAGTATGTATATATTTTTCCATATCGTGGAAATTTTAACGTCGGCCAGTCAAAAGTATTGCCTCATCCCATATATAAAAATAAAAATAAATTACAAGAGGTGGAATAAAAATGCATCGAATTTCGGCGCACGGATCAATCTCACGAAATTTCTAACAAATTAATCGTCGACTCAGAAGCGATACGGAAAGCGCCGGACGATATTCGAGGACGGAAGTTGACGGTTCTGGCTCCGGAGGACGAAGGAAACCAAAACTCACCCTCTCCAAGCTGTTCAAACGGAATAAAGACAAAGTCTCGGGAGCGGACACCGATACTATGAGAACTGTTGTCACAGTGGACGACGAAAAGGTGAGCATGCATATTTAAAATATATCACATCAAAAGTAGAATTTGTTTTTTTTTTATTGAATGATATAAATTTAATTAAAATCTTAGCATTTGATATTTTGCTTGGCAACCAAGAAAATAATAAATTTTGTTTGTTTATCTCGAATCGTATATAATTTAGTGGCATTGAAGGAATAAAAAAAATATTTAAATTAAACCCCGCGTTCTACCGAAAGAATTTTTTTTTCTGCTCAGACTCATGTCAGTGAAATTATTTAATTCCAATGATCATTAAATATTGATTTGTCTAGACTTACGAAATTTATTATCAACCGTTATTACCAAATTACGTTTGTTGTTTCTAACGTATATTATAGAATATTTTCACAAATACATTTATTATGATTATAAAATAAATATTTTCACTAGCGTTAATTGATATTTAATTGAATCAATAACAAATTGCAATATTCCCATTTATTTGAATAAATTAAACCTTTTTTATCGTTGCACTCGTCATTACTCGCTGTTTGTATAAATTAAAAACAAAAACACAAAAACAAGTCGAAAAAAGCCCTTGAAAAACTCTACAAGCGTAGTCTATTTTGAAACTGGATTTTCCTGGTAATTAGTAGACAGCTTTCGTGTCGGCAGTAATGAAAAATTGATCGTGTACTCGTTAGATCCGCGCATATATTATACGATTTTTTGCTCCGCTATTATTATGCACACTGTCTCTCTCGAATCACGAGACTCGTACACCTCATCCGATGTCTAGTGTCTCATACTCGTTGGCAATTTGCATAAATTAATTCCGCGCTATGTATCGCTGTACAAAGTCATCTGCCTGGAAAACAGTTTTCACGCGAGGCGTATTTAAAAAAAAAAACTCGATAGACGCACAGTGGTCTGGATCATTTTGTAAATATGACGGCAATGAAGCCAAGCGTTAAAACGATTGCTGTTATTCGATGTGACACTGCATCTGTCATAACTACATGCGCTTACACAATTGTTATTCCCCTTCACTAATTTATGCTCTGTGTTTTTCTTCTTATTTCCGCACACCTTAAAAACTTTAGGACTATATTGTCATTTAAAAAAAGGGAAAATTGCTACAAATTATTTTTGTCACTTCTTATTTAACAAACCAAAATATGTCAATTTTACAAGTTCCTGTCACTTCAAATTTAACACATATCAATACAACAAATTTTCAATATTTTCAAGTCAATTCCATTCAACATATAAGAATGTAAAAAATTTCCAAAGTTTTTATGACATTTTCAATTAAACATAAAAATTTGTAGATTTTATACGCTTTTTGTACGACTTTTCATTCTGCATAAAAATTATTAGTAAATTCGCTAAATTAGCAATATTTTTCAAATTTACCATTAAATCTGAAAAATACACAAAAAATGCTGTCAAATTAAGACAACAGATACTTACAAAAGTTTCACACAATTATTTTTTATTTCCTCAGGTACAAAGCGTCGATGCTGCTACCGATTCGCACAAAACAAATCCCAACGAGGGTGGAATTGTTTACGCCGAATTGGACCTGACGCAGCAACAGCAAGGAATTGTTCCACGTCGCATTAACGATGACAAGACCGAGTACGCGGAAATAGTCTACACGAAACCCGTGGAAGGAGAAGAACCAGCGTCGCCCGAAAAATAGTTTAACCTCCTTAATGTCACCAACTTTATCCCAACGAGCATCACGATAAGGTCTAAAAAAATTAAGGACATATTAAATAAGAATTGAAAGAGTAAATAAAAATCATAAAGTTTCCGGATATATATATATATATAGTATAGCCTCATTAAAAAAAAAAAAAAAGCTATACGCCCCGGGAGTCAATCAACAAAAACGGCCTTACGCTGTCGCGAGCGGTGCAATTTTAATTCAAGTTATACTAATGATAAAACGCATATTCTATGAAAAAGAAAAATAAAAGTTGATAATCTAAGAATAGAGAAACACGATCCGTCGCCGTGCGATGCAAGATTTATATGCTCTTGAGAAAAAAAAAACCAATACAATCGCAATTTACGTACTTAATTAAAGAGCGAAAGACGACTAATATTGGATTATGTTTAGATGTAGTGCGAGTTAAGCTTATAAAACTTTATTTTATATTATTTTGTACCTTCGTGAAACTCTTGAATGTGAAGTTAAGTTTTGTGTCTGACTAAACGGATGTTTAAACTACTGCTGACTTCTGATATCGGTATGACATCCGTGGTAACGTGTATTGTTGTCTAAGCTGCTTCATCCAATCGTTCGAGTGTATCACCTGATCGTTGTCATAATTTTCTACCTTTGTCATCGGGACATATTTTTCGTAGCTTATAAATATGTATTTTATCTTATAATTCTTTCTACGATCGATTCGATCGCCTGTTGACGATCTCCGAGAGAAAAACCAAAATATTGTATCCGACACCTCATTGTAACAATCATTCCTAGTATACTATAATTATTTACTTTCGTGTACTACTATATTGAAAATATCGAATTCATAAGTCTATCAAAGATCGAGAGCTAATTTCAAAGCCTCGTTCCACCGTCCGATACTAATAAGTTTTATTATTTTTTTGTATGACTTTACTTGAATAAATAAAAATTACTAATAGTACATCGATACAAATACTCTTTTTATTTATTCATCAAAATTATTTACATTATCGTCTACTACAGATACAAACCGATCATCCACTTTATCCACTACTATTTTTTTATCGTTTGGGTCAGAAGCCGGAAAATCCTCTTTATCTTCTTCATAGAGATCCTTTTTTTTATTTATTCTTCAACATTATTTCCATCATCGCCTTCTACAGATACGAACTCATCATCCACTTCATCGACCACTACTGTTTCGTCGTGTGGGTCAGGAGCCGGCAAATCCTCTTCATCTCTTTCAATATCTAAATCCACTTGATGCTTATAACTCTTGTAAGCCTCATCAGCCATTTCTTTATTCCTCTTATGGAATTCTCGGCGACTGCTATCCCTCAAAAAAGTTCTTGGAGCCAGACAATCAATAGGTGCTTGTAAAGGATCGTCCGATGGTACTTTCCTTCTGGTTAAAATCTTCGTAGGCTTATTGACATACTTTCCAGCGGCAAAATCAATCATTCTCGGATAGTCATCACACAGTTGAATTTTCTCAGTAATCGAACAAGATTTGCGTGGATCAGTCACACCACTATTGATACCATGGCAAAGTCCAGGACCAGATGACTGCAAAGGAGAAACCCATCGCTTCTTTGGCAAAGCCTGTCCAACATTCAAGTGCCATGCAGTGCTCTTCAAGAATAAATTATCCACACTATCCTCAAACTTAGGAAGTGGAGAACAAATCGGTGGATTCTCAAGCTCTTCACCATGCAATATTCCTAATGGTATGTTTCTACGGTAGGACAAATATGTGTTTTCATCTGGAACCGTAATTGCTCCTGGAACAGGAACATCCGGTCCATCTGCATTACCAGGTCTTATTCTCAATGGATCCAAAAGTATCTCCTTCTTCATACACTTGCCTCTGCGATCTGCGAGTTTGCAATATTCTTGGCTGAAGGTAAAGATAACTGGAGTTATTCGAAATTCGAGTTTTTGATTGGTATTCAACATCTTCGTGATGGCGTAGATAAGAGCGTTATAATTTCTGCATCGAAGAGCATAAACAGCGCCATGATTTTTGGAGAACAACGGAGGACCTGTCCAGCAAGGATCTGCGACGTAGAAACTATCAACACTGGATAAAAGAGCAAGGGTCACTTTTCCGCACTCTAGAACGACATTCGAGGACTCTTCGAAAGCCAATTTAAGAGTCTTAGCGAGGCAAGTTCTGTCTCTAGAGCCATAAAGTATCCCGCACATATTTGTACAGAATTCGATCAACCAAATGTGAGGAAATACTTTGAAACAGGGCTGAAGATTAAATCGATTTGTCGAAAACTTGGATCCTCTTCTTCCGGCGCTTTTTAAGCTCTCTGTATAATAAGAATCTCCGCATATAACTGCGGAATCGAGAATAGCTGCTCCCCATCTCGATGGATGGCATAAATATTGCATGGCGAGGATGGACAGACACACAGCCGCTTGGTTCTTTCCAGCTCGTTCGCCAAATCTCGTATCGTAGCAGCCAATAGTACCCCAGACAGAATAAATTAAATTTGCTACTTCGATGGCATAATTATTCCACGACGGCTTTGGTAGTTTTTCGTTTTCTGATTCTTTGCAGATATCATCATTCTCATATTCCCGGACTTGCTTGTTTTTTCTTCTCTTTGTTTTGCTGCGGGAATCTGCCATGTCCGGAGAATGGCTGAAACTCCAATGATAATCCAGATAAACCCACATGGGATCCTCCTGGAAATTTTCGAACGGTGGCACGTTTATAGATTCCACGTGAAGACGATGAATGAAGAATCCGGTCGTGGCTTCGAAACGATTCAGGCACATTTGTCTGGCCATTTGGCAGATCGACGGAAAAATACCCAAACAACCTTTTCCCATGTTGTCTACTCTTCTCCCTCTGGAGTTGCAAGCGTAGGGATCGATGTAGTAATAAGCGTTCGTTGATCGGCAGTACCAAAAACCATAGCAACAATTGGTAAAATGGATAATACCATCGGTATGTTTCTTCAAGTGTATTTTCAATTGTTTTCGTACCAGAGAATAAAAACCTATTTTTCCGGTATTCGGATTCTCCTTAAAAACAAACAATGGTGAGGCGCAGTCCCTGAAATCAAACAACCGATTCATGACTGTCACATTTCTCAAAATATGTTCTGTGTGATATTTAGGGTCGTCGAACTCTTTGTATAGATTTTCGGATACTTGGATGATTTTATCGATCATGCCTGGTGTGGGAGTTTGTGTGATGTCACGTTTAACCATAACTGATAAAACTGCAACGAAGTAGCAGCGTTTTACTTTGGGCTCGGTTAGATTGTCGCGATTGCGAAATGCGACGGTGCCAAGAACAAAAATCGGTTTTTGAACCGGCATCGTTGGTCGGAAAATGGCATCCAGATCATAAGGTGGTGATTCCTTGCGATGAATTTGTGGCAAAGATGTATTGGGAATAGCAGGTTCATGAAGACCATCAATGTCACTGCAATCAGGATCAAGTTTCTTGGCGTAAGAAATCGTTACGGCTCTCATGACGAAGATCTTCTCTTCGATTTCGGCAATCGCCTTGACAATAAGCTTCAAAAAATCTTCCAAAACCTCGGACGTGATGATTCTGAGCTTTTTCGACCGAGGAACTGCCCACCAAGCGTAATGATCGGTACCTTTCTTCATCACACCTATGTGAGCCGATCCACAGACGATAATAGCACCACTGTAGATCGGTATGTCAAATAGCTTCTTTAAGGACATCGCCAGGTTCCAACCTTCCGGTGCATAAAGTGTGCCATTATGGAGAGGAGCAAAAACGGCCTTAAAACTGTAATTAGCGATGGAAAAATCGGTAAGAATGCCATCGATCATCCCCGTGACTGTTGAGTCCTTGGCAGACAATAGACTGTCAAAAGTAAGCTCTCTGCTAGCCTCGTAAATGCCTCTTATAGTTCTGACGCCCCATAAAGATGGATCGTGAACGCAGGACCAAGCTATGATGCACAAATCGATCGCCTTTGCAAGAGAAGTTTGCTCCGTGAATTTCCTATCGTAAGGTTTCTTCCGAAGAGGTTCTAAAGAACTGATATCATCGGATCCTCGACCTTTAAGCTTCTTAAAAGGCGCGAGAACTGGTCTGGTGATGTCATTTTCTACAACGATGACCTCCAGAGCAGAAGCGTTAAAGTTTTTTACGGCCGCAAATCCTGACAAAGTCATATCAAAGGTATTCAAAGGATTTTTGTCTTCGGTCACCCATTCGGCTAATTCTGTAAGTGACAATTCTCGGTCCGGTTTATTGATTTCTTCTGGCTCTTCTGGATCTTCAGGATCGTCTAGAATTTCCTCAGGAATGGAAGTTTCGGATTCTTTGTTTGAGCATCGTTTTCGTTTTTTTCGAGGCTTTTTCTTTATCATTACTGGCTCCATGTGGGCGATCGACAAAGAATATATTCGGTAGGAACTTTCCGCTGATTCGCCACTGTTGTCCTTGATCCTCTTAATCATATCTTCCAGCTCACAGAATTTTAATAAACAACTATAACCTTTTTCATTTGCGATACCTTTTTCATCACAGGCGTAAGGATCAAAAAGGTAGTACGCGTCATTAGCAAACCAGAAAGCATAAGAAACGTTGTTAAATACTAAAATCCCAGTTTGATTCTTGTCGATATAAGTTTCTAGTATTTGTGACAATTCATCAGTCTCGCAGCTTTCGGGATCAGCATAAACGGATTGCTTTAAAACAACGTTGCACTTTGCACCGAGAATAACGATATTGCGAAACCATCTTAAGGGTTTGTATCTCAATTTTCCAGTCCGTTGATAAATCTTGTCGCTCGCTAGGATAAATTGATCCAAAATCGTACCTCGAAAGCGATTAACGTCCATTCGGACTTTGGCCAGAATGCACAAAATGGCGGCAAAGAAGCATTGCTTAAAATGGCAGTTCTCAATCTGGCTACGATTTTGTAGGCAAGTATTTCCTTCAATGATTCCGACGTTGTTTTCAGTTTCCAAAAACCCAAGAGTCTCCGAAACTGCTTCATCCAATCCCTCATTTTCTCTAAATTTTACTCTTGCAGAAGAATCGGCAACTTCTTGATCCTCTTCAGAATCACTACTGTTTTTCTCATTATCTAAAACCTCGTAATCACCCACCACGTTTTTGTTTCCCCTGTGTGGGAATATTATGTCGAATAACACGTCTTCAGTATTGCATAACATTTTTTCCAGCAATTTGTCTTCTTTTTCTGATTCGGTGAGCTTGCATTTTCTAGCTTCCGGATGATCTACACAAGATTTATTTTTCTTTTTGGGTGTAGGAGTCTTGATCGTTGGTCCAAGTGGTATAATCTCTGGGGTAATACGAATACCAATAGGATCTTCTGGAATTTCTTGATGAATATATTCTTCAGTCTTTTTCTCGACTTCATTTTTTCGATACTCCTCCTCAGCAGCTTTGTCCAAATCCTCATCTTGGATGAACTTTTCATTGATAGCTCTGATAGGAGTGAAACCTTCAGGTGGTATCCTCGAAAATAGGTATTTTGTTGGTGGTAGTGTGATCATCTTTACAGGTTTTTCTCCGTTGGCAGAAGATGAAGACACAGTCGCTATGGCAGGTTGGTTATCTACATTTTTTGAGGGAAGGTCCGTAGCTGCTTTAACAGCCAGCTTGGAATCAATTGAGAATCGTGAGATCAAAGAGTGCATTGATTGAGAGGCTTTTTTAGCTTCCAGAAGAATGCAGAGAACTTTCTTCGGCGGAAGAACATACGGAGCTGGGTGGTTATATTTCAGTCTTTCATACATAAGAGTCTCTTTTGATTCCTCATTAGGCATTTGGTCCTTTTCTAACTTGACACTACCAGTCAATAATGCCAAATTTAAATGATCAGGAGCATCGGAACGTTCTTGTTCATCGATTTCTAGAAGCGGATCCTCAAGAGGTTTCTCAAGGTCTGGTATGTCTTCCACCAAATCCTTCTTTGCTTCGTTTTTCTCGTCTTCATCATCCTCTTCATCCTCTTCGTCCTCCTCTTCTTCATCCTCGTCCTCTTCATCATCTTCAGCCTTTTCCGCTTGTGGCTGCACATCATCGGTTATTTCAGCTTCCAATTCGGTTTCCAATTTTGGGACAAACAGATCTTCGTCAGTGACAGGCAAAAATTTTGTTCGAAAAAGTTGCACAGTGTCCTCCTCAGGTACTACTACTGGAGTTGGAGCCATGTATTTATTACCAGGCTGAATACTTTCGATGCCAACAAAGTGAAGCGAAAACATTCTATCATTGAATTCTAAAATTCCATGAAGCGAATCCGTGAGTTCATTTATGGTATCAGTGACGATGAGGGAAGCAGGATAATCCCTGAGTCTCCAGCCTTCTTCGTCGCTTCCGTAACAATTAAACAAAAAATACTTATCATCATGCTTCCAAATCCCAAACATCAGTCCCTTATTTTCTAGGATTACTTCGTTGTATTTTTGTAAGTAGTGCTCGAGTGCCTCGCCCAGATTAGCCAGAGGGTCTGCTTCTCCTTCCATCACCCGCAACTTCTTCTTGTACGTCACTTCGTTGTCTCCAAGTTTTATTTTCTCAGGAAGCATTGAAACGTCGATGTGACTTGGTATGGATTTGACAAATCCTTTGGCAGATCTTGTTTGGGCTGCGCCTTGAGCTTCCTCTTCATCTTCTTCCTCCTCTTCTTCCCCTTCTTCATCCTCCTCCTCCTCCTCCTCCTCTTCGCCCTCTTCACCTTCTTCGGCTTCAGCACTCTGTTTTGGACTTCCCTGACGAATCCAAGTTACGATGTCCGAATGAGCGCGATCACCGACGCGAAGGACCTGATCCACATCGAGATTTCGCCAAGTTGTTGGATCCTTGATCTTTGCATAAGCTATTGCAGTCAGAGCGAGAGTCAAGCCTTGTCTTCCACGTGACGTTTCTTCAAAATCCTCATCAAGACAATTTTTCGAACCATGAAGAATAATACGATGAGGATTTATTATGTTGTAGCCTTTGATGAACTTTACTTCTTCCTGAATCTGGATACCATTGCCATCTGTAAGAGTTCCATTGGGATCACTTGTCCCTTCAACAACGACTTCTGCATCTTGATTCTTATTGACAGCAAGTTTCTCTGCCTCTGCATTAACCGGATTATCTTTCCGCTGTTTGCTTTCTGTGGTATCAGGTTCGCTCTCAACGAAAGTAGTTGGCTCATCATCTTTCATCACATACTCGTTGACACTCTTCATGAGCTCCGGATACTGATTGAAAGCTTCCTTCGTCTTTTCTGCATCAGCACGTTGCTTGGGAACCATATCCATAACCATTTTGTAATCAATCTTTTCTACTTCAGGGATTTCCGGAGCCACTGGCCTGCGATTAGTTTTCTTCTCTCGATAAATAACAGTTTCCAAAGGCCCATTAGGAACCAACCCTGTCTTCACATACAAAACTCTGAGGCCATGCATGATGAAGGGATCTTTTTCCTTATTTCCAGTGTTCTCCAGAATGATCTCGATCAATTGATCGATGGAACTATTCATAGTAACGCAAGCCACAGCCTTCTTGTATTTCTCAACATTTTCAGGGTCATCAGGATCAACTCTGAACCCTTCATCGTCGCAGGCAAAGGGATCTAAAAGATAGTACTTCGGTCCCTCTTTCCAAACGGCATAAAACGTCTTCTTTATCTCAAGAATCGCCGAATTGTTAGTCGTGAAGAACTCTCGGATGCCTGTATCGATGGTAGCTTTGCCCTTCTTAGCCTGACCAGGAACTACGTTCACCTGAACCTTGATCTTCGCAGCGTAGACTCCCAGGATAACATCAGCCATGACGTCATCGATTTTCAGCTCGAACGTCTCGTCCAGCTTCTTCTCAAGAACTCTGGCAAGATCCACGAGGTAGATATGTGCCTGATTAAAGATGAGATCAATCATAGCGCTGGTCCACTTGTTGGCGTTCACCAAATGCGAATAGACCAATGCTGCCAGAGCAATGACCAGATGACCCTGACCGCGAAGTTCAGCGGGAACAATCTCATGTTTCAAATGAAAGGATCCTTGAACCAGAGCTCGAAACTTGTCCTGAATCTTATAGCCGCTGGGTCTTCGTCTAGGCTTGCCAAAAGTCTTCTCTGGTTCTTCAGGATCATCTTCATGTGCTGGTAATTTTTGGATGCCTCTAATTCCTAGTCCATAAAGCACAAAGTGTTCATTTTCGACGTCACTTTTCTCCAGAATTACGAAGATTAGTCCAGTCAAATCTCGCACTAAGATCAACTTTGCAGATCCACTGGAAATGTCGTCGGTAGGCAAAAGATTATCCTTCCTCGGTTGGCCGTCGAAAATATTCAAGTACTTGGAATCTTTCCATATAGCGATGTTCAGAACCGTTGATGTGAGAACCCCAGCGTCGTATCTTTTGAAAAAGAGCTCCAAAGCCTTCGCCAGATGAAGATTTGTCGGACTATCGGAGCGAAAAGTACCGGCGTAAGCGGGGTCGTCAACGGTGATGTAAACACGATGCGACTTTTGGATAAGAAAATCCCTTTTCAGGTCTAAAACCGTCAGACTTGTACGGTCGTCCGTGTTGAGACGCTCGTAGGACTCGCAGTAGTACGTGTCACCGTCTTCAACTATCTGATCGATTATCAGTTCGTTCCAGCAACGAGCTTTCACCAAGGCTGTCGTCGCGAATGCTGCTACTGCTATTGCGGGACCCTAGAATTTTTTAAATAGTGCTTTACGCTTTCAGGAATTATCTATGGATATTACTGATGCATGTTTTTCGGACCAAATCGGTTCAACTAAATTATCCAGTAAATATTTTGTTTACTCGAAACCTGACAAAAATTTTTGTAAAGTTTACACGTTTTTGTGGTAAATTGGAAGTAAAATACAAAATTTATGAAATATTTTTTTAAATATTTTTATGGGTTAACTTAGGAGTGGAAAAAAATGTATAAAATTTTCACATTGAAAATGGAAATACATAATTGTGAAAAATATTGTTTTGTACTTTTTGTGTAAGATTTACAGAAATTTTGTGTAAACATCAGTGGACAGAAAATAAAGATTAAAAAAAACAGATTTTATTGCTAAAATGTTCTTATAAGGAATCCGATTTCTTGTGTTATTTTATTTGTTATATGACATTTGACCAAAAATTTGCAGTAAACAAAAAAGACAGTAAAAATAATTTAACAAAAAAGATAATAAAAATAATTTAAAAAATAGTGTGTGCAATTTTGTCGGGGGAAAATTTTGTCGCGAAATTACTGACGCATCGGAAAATGAAACATAAGTACTTGAAGACCTCTGGAGAGTGGAGAAAATTTGTCCATGTTCTGATGAGTCACTCCAGAGCGAACTCCATATTTTACGGTTGCTGGTAGATTCGGAATAATTTTTGTAAGTGAGTACGTGTCGACCGGAAGATCAAGGACATCGTTAAGCCTGCGAAATTCAGCCTCCAGGATCTCGTCGACCTCGTCACTACTTGATACGTTATCATCAGCTTCAGCTACCTCGCGGTTTATTCGACCCAGGGCAAAGAGTTCCTCGTCCGAAATGACCTTGTTGCACTCACTAAGTTCCTTCAGCTTTTCTCTTGTAGTCTTGGTGGCCTTTGCCAAGTCAACAGATAATTTCTTCTTATCTGCATAACGGCTTTGATCTCCCATTTTTTAATCCTTTTTGGCACCATCTTCAAGAAGAAAAATAATGATTCAATAAGATGAACGTTATATTTATCACGTAGAAAAATCATTTGAGCTTTTATCTCTCATTTTTAAATAACGTTGGCACCATCTTCGAGAAAGAAAAATTATTTTAAAAAATTGACGTGATGTTTGACACGTACAAAAATCATTGGAGCTTTTATCTTTCATTTTTAAATAACGTCGGCACCATCTTCGAGAAAGAAAAATTATTTTAAAAAATTGACGTGATGTTTGACACGTACAAAAATCATTGGAGCTTTTATCTTTCATTTTTTAGTTCACTTTAGAACCATCTAAAAAATAAACGAAAAAAAAAATTTAATGATATTAACATTGGTCACGTATAAAAATCATTGGAGACGAGGAAGTTCATATCGGTCGAAAGGAACGTCCAAAATTCTTTCCTTCCCGCGATTTGTTGTCATACTTAAGTGTCGTTTAATGCAAGACATGACATACGCGGTCGAGGCCAATGGAATAAAAATTTCTCGGTTTTAGTAGTTCGTATATATTCTTACCCGTGTATTTTATTGCTACGAGGAATTTAATCGTCAGAACTAATTCGTTTCCGGAGTTACGATGAACGGGAAGTTGGATGGTTATTGTGTACTGTGAATTTTGACATCTCGATGACGTGACGAGGACAATTTAAAATTTAGACTGATATTGCATGGGTGCGAACGAAATATCGGTGATAAAACAAACGCCATCGAATATGTAGGTCGACAACATTGTGGAATGGTTAAATTTATGGACATCCTTTTGACAAATTTAATATCACAAAAAAATTAGTAAATAGGCCATAAGATGTCTGTTAGCAGTGCAACAGCTCCTGTTTTGTTGTAAAAGAACCTCGTCAAGTGAGTATGTCTGGGAACGAGCGTGGCTTTTCGCACACAAGATCAGCAAAATCGTTGAGTATTACTTAAATGTGATCAACATGTGATTCCGAGATGGATGAAAAGGAGAATTAAAAAAAAGGAAGCAAGACCCTTTAGAAATGTCTCAAGAATATTGTAGGTGCATGGACAACGATGCAGTTTTTATGAAAGGTCATGCAGATGAATTATTGTGAGACTAGTTTTGGATAGCGGATTCTGGAAGAGGTTTGTATTAAAATATGGCGTTTGTATAATGACTCCTGATAATATGGCCTAAGGTCGTAAAGAATTAGTATATTACACTACAAGGGCAGAACGTGACGCCCTGAACTGCGCATCATGATGCCCGAAGCGAAGCCGAGGAATTTCAAACTTCTGCCCGTGTGGTGTACACTATTGTTTTTATAGCCGATCGAAAGTACGATGTACTTGTCTCAAGACGCTGCCGCGGCTCTTAATAGATTCATGTTTTGATGCCTGCCCCGACATTTGCCGGCATGAGCGAAGCGAGTGCTGCTGGTCGGGAGGGCAGGCACCAAATAAAAAAGAATAGCAAATATAATTATAGTTTTTAAAAAATGTATACTCACTTATACAATTTTCTGTCTGTATTATTAAGTCTGCCTCTGCATCGAAATCTCGTAATACTTCTTCCTCGTCCATAGATTCGTCGGTCGAGATCATTTTGATTAATATTTTCTTTAAAATACGCTTTGAGGTTATAAACAACTTAAAAACACGTATTAGTGACTGCCGACGGCAGTCGGGACAATCGCGGCAGTTTCCGTATCGGTGCGCATGAATAGTATATTGAACACCTAGGGCAGTAAAGTAAGAAATGTCTCAGATCACATGTAATTGTCAACCTCGGCTTCTCCTCGACCGACAATTACATGTGATCTGAGGCTTTCTTATTTACTGCCCGAGGAGTGTATACGATTTTTCTCATCGACGGAGCCGAAAACCGGGAACTTCGTTCCGCTGCGCGGAACGAAAGTTGTCGCTTTCGGCCCGGGGTGAGAAAACAAATTTTTGCTCCCGCTTCGACAGAGGGCGTGCGTGTAGTGCTACCAATGCGTAAATATTAGACTTTCTGCTTCGAAATTGATGCCGGAGATACGTACTTTCGATCGAAGTATAAAGAAAATTTTTTTTTTGTGCAAACAACTTTTAAAAAAGATTTTGTGTTAGGCTACTTCTTTCGCGATAGGTTGAGAATTAAGGTTTTCACTGAAATGGCTATAATTTTTTTTAATGTATGAAGCAGTCAGGCATATGCTAGTTTTTAAAATACTTTTTCATGCTTTAAAATGCCATATGGCGAATTTGAATTCGACGAGTTTTGAACTTTTTGTACATATTTTTAATTGGAGCAGCAAAAATTGAAAATTTTTCTCTTTCCTTTTTTTCGACTATTGTTCACAGCCATCTCACGGACGCAAAAATTGAGGTATCGTATTGATATTGTTGCCATTCTCTTCGTTTTAGCTAGTTCTTTCGAACAAAAGAAGATAATTAAAAATTAGTCACCCCAAAAGGTTATAACTATTTTTACAAAATTCACAATTTATTGCAAAAAACTTTTAAAATGTAGATTTTTCAAATTTAGCTTGTTAGACGTAATGTCGATGTATTTTACCCCATTTAATACAAATTATTAATTAATGTGATTGACAAATTTTAAAAGATCATGAAAATACCCAAAAAGAAAGTATTCTTTTTTTTTATCGTTTGTATTTTTATTGTGATTTATTAAAATTCCCATAAAAATTCGTCCGCATCTATAATCAGTTGAAAATTTCCGATGAGATAAGATCTTCAAAACTACATTGACTTTTAAAATGTAGTTTTTTCAAATTTAGCTTGTTAGACGTAATGTCGATGTATTTTACTGCATTTAATACAAATTATTAATTAATTTGATTGATACATTTTAAAAGATCATGAAAATACCCAAAAAGAAAGGATTCTTTTTTTATGGTTTGTATTTTTATTGTGATTTGTTAAAATTCCCATAAAAATTCTTCCGCATTTGTAATCAGTCGAAAATTTCCGATGAGATAAAATCCTCATCCAAAATTTTACCTCCAAAATCACGAAATACCGGGTTCAGAACGTTGCAAGAGATTTGTTCTTATTTTTGCCAGAAACTTCTTATATATTCCATTATTTTATTTTATTTTATTAGCAATTACTTATTAGTATTTAATATTTAAAAAAAATACAAAATATCTAATACTCAACCATTTTTATTTTCTCTTCTCTTTGCCCTCGAGTACAGTAAAAAGTAAAATTGAGTATCTCGTCTCATATGATGCATAAAATACGAGCAGTAGCATATCATCCTCTCAGCAGTAGTAATACAGAGATACTATCCACGATACGTGACAGAACGCGTGTAGTTTACTCTGAATATTCAGTATGTATGTAATGATTTGCGCACGATCTCAGCTCTCTTTTCTCTGCGGTGTCTCATTGTTGTTCTCGTTCGTGTACGAACTTTGTGATTGCACTTACGCGTATCCTCGCTTATTCTTTCATCTTTTCATTCGTTTGTCTAAAAATGAACCAAAATGACGTCGGAGTAGCGAAAAATAATCGGGAAGGTAACAAAACAAAATTTCATATCATTACGATGCTCTTCACGACAGATATTTCCTCCGAAATAATGAATACATGTATTTATATATTAGAATATATATCGAAATAATTATTTTACGTGGAATGTCTTTTTTCCTTGTCAATTTCACAGGACAATGCTTCGAAATCGAAGAGCCGATTGTTGCGAGTATCGCGAAGAAAAAAAGAGACGAGCTGCCAAAAAATTGCTAAGAAAAATGGAGACAACAAAAAGCAAACGAGTGAATAATTCAATTAACGATTGTCAAGAGGATGACGAAGAAATTGTGGACCATAAATGTGACGAAAATAAACGATTTTCAAAGCCTCCGAAATACGTCTCGATTGCAGAGGAAACGATGGGTAAAATTAAACCTTCTATTGAAGATAGAGTAAAATATTCTGACGAACGTCACGTGCGCTGCTTTATGGAACCTTCCGAAATAGAGAAATTGAAATGGAGAGGAAAAATGTCAGGTGCTTATAGTAAGTACCACGAGTTTGTGCAATTCTGGTAATTTTGTCTAATTATTATCTTGTAGACTGGAATCTTGCCGGTGTAAATGGCCCGCTGCTTGGATAAACCGGTTTGTTGACGGAACCAGGGTTGCGTACAAGCACGTGGTATAAATAAAGCAACAAGCGTACAGAGGCGTTGACACCGGCTGGATTTCATAGTAGGGTTTATATTCAATACTCATGATTTTCGATAACGAAAGTAAATAAGTAAATAAATAAAAAATAACAAATAAAAATCATATAGAGGATGCAAAGTATGACCTTGCACATTGCTTCACCATTATTTTTGCAATTTTTATGAAGCTACCTCGATGAGAAAGTATATTTAGTATCGATGTTAGCTTCCTCGTAGAGTAAGCGTTGTAAAAAGTGAGAAATAAATAGAGCGCAATGTGCAAAGTTCTACTTTACATCTTTATTACATGAGTAAAAAAAAGTTTAAATTGCTATAAAAACCAAACCCGTCTACCGATCTTCACTAAATGATGTATCTACCATCACTGAATATTACTTCGAGTCATATTGGGCTCCCTGGTATAAATACACGTGGTATAAATAAAGAAACAAACGTACAGAGGCGTTGACACTGGCTGGATTTCATAGTAGGATTTATATTCAATACTCATGATTTTCGATAACGAAAATAAATAAATAAAAATTAACAAATAAAAATCATATAGAGGATGCAAAGTATGACCTTGCACATTGCTTCACCATTATTTTTGCAATTTTTATGAAGCTACCTCGATGAGAAAGTATATTTAGCATCGATGTTAGCTTCCTCGTAGAGTAAGCGTTGTAAAAAGTGAGAAATAAATAGAGCACAATATGCAAAGTTCTACTTTACATCCTTATTACATGAATAAAAAAGAAGTTTAAATTTCTATAAAATCCAAACCCGTCTACCGATCTTCACTAAATTATGTATCTACCATCACTAAATATTACTTCGTTTGTGTAGCCAATTTGGGCTCCCTGGTATAAATACACGTGGTATAAATAAAGCAACAAGCGTACAGACGCGTTGACACCGGCTGGATTTCATAGTAGGATTTATATTCAATACTCATGATTTTCGACAACGAAAGTAAATAAATAAAAAATAACAAATAAAAATCATATAGAGTATGCAAAGTATGACCTTGCACATTGCTTCACCATTATTTTTGCATTTTTTATGAAGCTACCTCGATGAGAAAATATATTTAGCATCGATGTTAGCTTCCTCGTAGAGTAAACGTTGTAAAAAGTGATAAATAAATAGAGCGTGCAAAGTTCTACTTTACATTGTTATTACATGAGTAAGAAAAAGTTTAAATTTCTATAAAAATCCAAACCCTTCTACCGATCTTTACTAAATTATGTATCTACCATCATTGAATATTACTTCATTTGCGTAGCAAATTTGGACTCCCTATCTCAAGCTTTGCGGAGATTAATGCAATAACGTACATTTTTTGTAAAATTATTAATTCCATAAAATCGGCGCTTTGCCGCTTTCAGACAAATTCAATGTCAAACAACCTTAAGTGCACCGGCAGTCATGAAAAAATATTTTGCAAAATCACCAAAATTAAATTGAAGGTTAGTTCGAGCGGGTATTTAAAAAAAATTAAAGGAACATAAAATCTAAATTTCTGTATATATTTTGTAAAAAATTACACGGAGAAAAAAAAGTAGTTGGGTACACCCAAGAAGTAGTTGCACGGACTCACTTTTCGTAAGTCCATACAACCTCGAATTTTGTGAGTTGAGACAACTGCTTGTAGTTAGTTGTATAGGCTGGGTTGCAGGGACCATCTATTACGGTTGTTCGCAACCCACCGGTTAGTTGGCACAACTAACTTGCCAAACAGAACACGATTTGACCCGGCTATCGATAGAAATTGTGCGTATTTATAAAAAATGCAATGAATTGACATATAGTCGATAAAATTAATGCGTTTTGACGTTATGCTTGATGAAATTGATACAGTTTGGGGTTACAGTTGATATGGTTAATTCAGTTTCAGATTACAGTTGATAAAATTAAGACGATTTGAGGTTATAGTGTTCCATGTCTTATTTAATCTGTCGAAGAGTGCATTCTAAAATGAGAGTGGCATCTTGTCTATCGATAGTATTTTTTTGCAAAAAATGTGCGTCGATAGCAACTCTTTGCAAAAAAGTCTATCGAAAGCATTTTTTTGGAAAAAATTTCTTTTGGCAGCATTATTTTGCAAAAAATGTCTATCGACAGCATTTGCAAAAAAGTCTATCGATAGACAGCATTTTCTTGCAAAAAATGTCTATGTCTAATAGTGATGCGAAACTTCACGAAAATAGGCGTTCGCCGCACTTCGGTTATCCCGCACGATTCGATTAAAAGAAAAATATTTGGCTGCGAGTGCTCGTTGCGTTCGTTTAAAGTGGTTGCGCGGTCTCACTGATTAGTTGGGCGAACTCACTTTTCGATGTCACGACAACTATTCGAGATTGTTATAGGCACCGAGTAAATAGTTGTAGCAACTCCGAGAGTAGTTGGGCCAACTCATTAAAGCTGTGTTGGCCCAACTACTCTTTTTTCTCCGTGTACACATATCAAAGAAGAGCTGCTACTTCTCTTTTCTACCAAATTTCAGCCTGATCGGTGCAAAGATTCTTGAGTTATACGCGATTGTATTTTTCAAGCTGAGAACACATACACACAAAAATATTAATTTAGACACTTCTCTCAACTTTTTCGACCATTCTGCGTATCATGGCATTAAAATCTAGAAAAAAGAATTATGTAAATAAACCTTATAAAACTAAACAAATAAAAATCATAATAAAAATCCAGCTCAAGACCCAAAGACAAAGAAAAAGGAAAAAATAAGGCAAGATATTCAGCCATCAAAACTTAATAGCGACAAGAAGCAAAACGAAGAAGAGGGGGAAGAGGCTCGTAAAGCAGAGAACGATCAAAGTGGCCCTAAAGATGACAAGCCGAAAAAGAAGAAGAGACGAAGGGAAAAATACAGCAACGACAGTTTGTGGTGTCCCGAATCGAAAAGAAAGAAAAAATTGATGCGGCAATTCCAGGAAAGCGAGCTGATGGAGAGCTATTGCAAAGATTCTATTTGCTCTTTTGACAGCCAGATAAATCTGTCAGGTGAGTATGTAAAATAAGGCGAAGTTCCATTGATCGTTTCATCAACGTGCCAATTAGCTTCCTATCGCGATTGTCGATAATCTTTATGAATAAAGATTATTCACACCTGGTACTGATAAATAAAGAGATTTTTCAAGATGCGCTCAGAACGGAATCGATGTTGTAAGTACTGCTGAAAAGAACAATAGTAAAGAACACGTGTAAGCTGCAGCACGTGGACAAGAGGGTCTTTTAAAAATTATCATATCACGTGAGGACAATGGTAATTGCTAGGCAGTATTTATAATGATGACAACTGCCAAGAGACATTACGATAATTCTAAACATGTTTATAACAATTAAGAGTAATTGATTACTTCTTCATAATTTTTTTTCTTCCTGTCGAGAGTCCAATTACAAATAACTGTAAAAGAAAAGGGCTTTCGGAGTTTTAAAGGTTTCGTGAATAAATGAAGACATTAACAATGTTATGAAATTTACAATATTTAGAATATAGTCGGTCGTATGAAATCTACAGAATTAGAAATTTAATAAACTCGTATTCTCAAAGAATTCGATTTATAATTTTACTTTTTGTAAAAAAGATAAAAATATTTTTTATTTTGAAAAAAATTGTATTGATAATTTAAAGCAACTATTGAAAATTTCCTTCATTGCTATTATCGAATTCATAATTCATTTACAATGTTTATATTCAAATTGCAAAACGTGTATAGGAATCTAAAATTTAAACACGAGACAAATAAAAATTGATAAACGAAAATTGGATTTTTTATATTTGTATTAAAAATTCAAACACTTGTATTGCAAATTTCAAAAATTTGAAATATAATTCAGACACTTGTAACTTAATGGTAGTTCGTTTAGCGACACTAGGAGGCGACGCAATCAAACGTTTCTCGCAAGCGAAGCAGATCGAATGTAATAAAACTTAAGCTGTTTGTATATTGCTTTGAAATGCCAAAGCTGACTGAAACGTCAGAAAGATATACAAATTTTAGATCACGTAGTAACTCATAGTTGGTTTTTTAAATACCTAACGCGGTGAGGCCTCTGAATTACTCCACCGCAACATATAAAGTGAAGCAATAGCGAGAAAAAAAAAATTCTACTTAAAATTTAATGTACCAGCACTGCAATTTTTGTGCATAAACTGGTTTACTAAATTTAATATGCAAATGTAAAAGTAATGTATGACATACTAAAAATGTTTGAATTCCTTTAATTTCAATAATTTGCTTCACATTTATTGCAAAAGTATATTCATTTTCCACAAGTGCACATGCCTCTATTTTATTCACGCAATCCTCAATCTTTATATATAGAGGGGTGGTCCATTTTGACACAATATTTTTTTTTTACGGGGCACCCCCCAGACTATTATGAAAAATAAATCCTTGTAAATCATTGATGCGATAAAAAAATATGTAGAGGTCGCGACGGAATTGTTAAATTTTCTTGTTTTAATAAAATTTTTCAGTGAAAATGCTCATGTATATGTTTACATTTTTTGCATTACATGAATGTAGAGATTCTGCATATCACTGCGACAGTCCTTTATTGTTTTATGGTAGTTTTGGAGTACGAAATAATTGCAGCTGCGAAAAATATGTGCTGTGAAAGTGAAAAATAGAGGGTGAACAAATATTTTTAAAAAATTCAAAATGCCACAAAATTTCAATCCCTAATTAATTTAATGCCAAATTAAACCCCAAACTTTGTCTGATAATATTCTACCTGTAAACTAAATTGCAGTTAGATATCTAAAGAATTATGGACCTCTGAACAAAAACAAACTTAAAACAAAATTATGAAATTATAATTATAAAATTATAATTATAAGATTATAATTATAAAATTATAATTATAAAATTATAATTATAAAATTATAATTATAAAATTATAAAATTATCTCAGTTAATTTCTATCTGTGTAATATGATGTATTTGTCCCAGAAAAACTGTGTTATATAAAAACTAAAAATTTCTCGTAAAAAGAGCGAATGATAATTCTAAACATTTGAACGTTTCGGACAATTATTGTTGTTATAGAGTGTCTCATAATATACTTAATTATTTCCGGCATCTCCAGAATGTAATTTGTTCATCCCGTGGCCAAATGTTTATCATTATCATTCACTGTTTTTACGAGAATTTTTTAGTTTTGATATAGCACAGTTTTTCTGAGATAAATATGTCACATCACTTCGGCAGCGGAGTTTATAGTTTTTGTTTTCAGTTTGTTTTCGTTTCGACTTCCCCAATTTCGCACATATCTAGCTGAAATTTGGTACATAAGTAGACTATCATCAGACAGGGTTTGTGATTTAATTCGGCGTTATTCCACTTCACGCTAAAAATTTTATGGCATTTTGAATTTTTTGAAAATATCTGCTCATCCTCTAATTTTCTCTTTCACAGTACACATTTTTCGCAGTTGCAATTATTTCGTACTCTAAAGCTACCATAAAACTATAACGGTCTGTCGGAGTGATATCCACTCATGTAATGCAAAAAATTTGAAGATATACATGAGAATTTTCACTGAAAAAAATATTTTAAACAAGAAAATAAAAAAATTCTGTCGCTACCTCTACATATTTTTTTATCACATCGATGATTTACAAGGACAAGGAATTATTTTTCGTAATAGAGAACAGTTTTGAGTCCAAAAATGGACCACCCATTTTACAGTGCCTTTTTTAAAGTAGAAATTTATTTTTTATTTATTCATTTTAATTTATTATCATTTACATCGAATATTATTTTTTCTGATATGGAGTTTTAAGTAGTTTTTCTTTAAATCAGTAAAATATCCATATGCTAATAATTATCTTTAAAGATCTCATTTGTTGATAAACAATGCCAAAGTTCCATCCTACGAGATTACTATAGCATTTTTAATATATAGTAAATAAAGATTTATAGTATTCTATATTAGATTGTTTTCTCCATGCTTTTATTGGAATGACCGAGAAAACCTGTCCTAGGGCAACAGCAACTTCTACGCGCCGTCACCATGGAAAAAAGGAGATACGTGAAAAAAAGGAAGCAGAAACAGGAACGATGACGACGTTAACAGAATGCAAAATCGGAGATTTCCGACGAGCACTCTCAACTTTCGCAAATCGCGCTTTTTCTCTGATCTCACGGGTCATCTATTTTTAAACAATAACGACTATTCAGTATTCAAACTTCATATTTTTCTCGTTTGTTTTTATTTAACCGGAAAGATACAACATATTTTCCATTGAAAATCCAACACATGGCAAACCAAATAAAAAAAATTGTAACATTATGCTGCGGTCAATAGTAATAGCGTGATGTATTTGTCCATTTTTGTCCAGGGCTGTCCTTGACCAAGGAGGAGAATGAAAAAATCGAGGAGATGCGACGCAGCAGAGTCCAAACCTCGGCAGAAAAGTAAAAAAGAATAGAACGAATTAAGAGAAAAACGGGCCTCTAAACGACGGCTGAATAATAAAGTATAGAACGTATAATAATAATGATAATAATAATAGTTATAAAAGGAAGAGAACTGAAACGAGAAAAACCTGAAATATTTTATCTAACGAGCTCAGATCACACTCACATACATATCAGTAGAAAGAAGAATGCTGTATGGACCAGACAAACAAAAAAAATATTATATATTTTTTAAACTAATTTTCATAAATGGAAAACATATCGAGGGGTTAGCTCATTTACCGAAACGTATAACGCGAGGACGATAGTGAAGGGCATACATCGATAGCTTGAAAAAAAATGGGGATGGCTTGTTTTCAACATCTTTCGATTGGAAATCGGATCTGTGAATTCTGAAATCAGAAATGACCAAGTCGTTTCTGATTTCAAACTTTTTTAAACCATAGTAAAAAAAGTTTGAGGCGGATGTTTTCTGCGGTGTACTACACTGTTGAAAATATTTTGCAATTTAATATATGTATTGGAAGTTCTTTTCCAGATACGGTATATTAAATTTCATTTAATATACAGTTATATCGTAAAGTTCCAATAATTGTATTATAAACACAACTTTTATGAAGTGTTTAGTATACTGTATATTAATTTTACAACAGTTTTTTTGTAAATTAATATTTGCATATTAAATTTAATATACGCGTATCCGCAAAAAAACTTCCAATACTTTATATTAATTTTCATATAAAAATTTCTAACAGTGTATACAAGTTGAGAATGATAGTGAAGAATTCGATAGACCGAAGAAAAAAAAATTGAGTTAGATTTTTCGATCGACAGTTCAATCTGATTAAATTAATTAAAAATTTATAGTATTATTATATTATAATATTTTATTAAATTAATTTTTAAAAAGTGACATTTAAACGTTTGTGATTTCAGAATTTACGAAATCAAAAACGTTTAAATGTCACTTTTTTTTTAATTCACACTAAAAAGGTTCGAAACGAGTATTTTCTGTGGTGAAATATACAACTTGAGAACGATAGTGAACAAAACAAAACGATAGTGGACAAAACTTCATATATCTTTTAAAAAATTTATTTGAATTTTTCGACCTGACGTCAGATCTGTGAATTTAAAAATCAGAAACGGACAAAAAGTGACGTTTTTAAAAAACCAGGGAAAAAGTTTTGAAACACATGTTTTCTACGGTGAAATATACGATTTGAGTATGGTAGTGAAGACCAAAATTTGATATCTTGAAAAAATAAAATAAAATCCATTGGATTTTCTGACCAGAAGTCAGATCTGTGAATTCTGAAATCAGAAATGAACAAAAAGTGACTTTTTCAAAAACCACAGTAAAAAGCTTTAAAACTTGTGTTTTCTGTGGTGGAATAAACGACTTGAAAATGTCAGTGAAAGCCAAAATATGATATTTTAAAGAAAATAAATTCGTATTGTTATTTTTTACTTTTTTCGACCAGAACTCGAATTTTTAGAAATCATTTTAAGAAATTTTGCTTTTATTAACTTTTCTAATTTCATACTACTTCATGATATTACACTGTTAGAAAAGATTGGAAGTTTTTATTCATAAACTCGTAATCGAAATTTAATATACGATTGTGGTATTAAATTAAAGCAAATTATTAAAATTCAAGTACTTTTACTGTAAACCTAAAGTAAATTATTGAATGTGCTGTACCATAAATTAATTTTACATTATGCTTGTATACTAAATTTAATATACTAGTTTATGAATAAAAACTTCCAGTAAAAGTACACTAAATTTCAAGTAGATTTTTTTTTACAGTGTTAGGCTACAAATACCTGACAACAATTTCTGAGTCGTTGAGTTTCGGACCTGTACAAATTTATTCATATTATATAATCTAATAATTTACAAAAAAAAAATATAATATGCCCTGAGTAGTACCCACAATTAATTAAACTAACATTGCATATAATTAGCGATAGCTACATTGACATTTTATTTCACTTTCATTTTTGTTCCACAAGATGATAACGACTAAATCCCTCCTTTAATCCTAATAATAAGAAAACATATATAAAGAACTTCCAGCTACAGATACGAACTTTAAAAAAATTAGGTCAACGTAACTACAAAAATTTAGATAAAAGCTAAGTAACTCAATTATGACACACTTTCTCATACTATCACTTCATGGCCCCAGACACGAACTATGACGTCTTGTCCGAAGGAAAGTCCCGTTATCACAACATTGTACCTTGACTGTGACATTTCTTCATCCATGACATTAATGAACTATAGCGAAAGGGGAGGGGGTGCAATATGTCTAGTATATCGTTAAGTAATAATACAGTAGTAATTTTCTCTCGTCGTTGCTCTTGAGGAAAAGAGAATTTGCTCGGACGGACCTAAATAGATAAATACTGGTGTCTCGCCGACAGCTTCTCTTTTCCCCTAATCGCACAAGCTATAACTTCGATGCTGTTATCAGTCATCAGTCAGCATGCTTTTTGTTCCGCCGTCGCGCCATTGACTGATTTCGAAAAAATAAATACATATATATATATATATATATCTATATAAACATACATAATCGTATTTCGACGAACTTTGACGAGGAGAAAAGGGGAAGAATAGCATCGATCCCCATTTTGCTGTACAAGTCAAGAAGAGCATATCATCAGTTGACCGATGATTTGTGGGCCGGGTAGTCGAATCGTAACTCGTACGTTGCTTTCGACTTGCCACTTAAAATTAAATCAAAATATATGTTCTTTAATGTTTGACACACAAATAAAATTGTCGATATACAAAGGTGTTATTATTATCATATGTGTCGTCAAACATCGCGACGACTTATTTTAACTCAATAATATTTATATTCGTGCGATATTTGTCATCAAGGATTATTCACACCTAGGCACAATGTTTGGCTATACTGGAAGGTTACCTATTCGTGAGTACATGAAAAAATTCTGTTTGTTTGGGTACATAAATGCTGCTGAAAATTCAGCCGGTTTGAGACGATTTGGTGAGAACTTTTTGTAGTGTTAACCCTTCAATTGTCAAGGCAACATATTTGCCAAAGATATTTTGAAAAAAAAAATTTATATTATTTAATACAAAAATTCCGACGAAATTGGTTGGAATTAATCCTACATGTTAATTTTATGAAAGAAAATTGTATTTAGATGTAAAAACGAAACATGTGTCGTTTTCAAAGTTGTGATTTTTGCACTGTTTTGATTAGGAAAGGTGAACGACATTTGAGAAATTGTTTTATCAAATGTGAAAGGCAATCAAACGGCGAATATTAACACTCTTTTCACTGTAAAATTATGAGGAGGGAGACAGATAAAAATTGTTGATGTTCGTTCAAGAATATCTCAATTGTTTAGTGACCAATATTATGAGAAAAATATTTCATAATATTCGTAAATATTAATATTTTACTCCCGCCTCTTAACACAAACGAACGTGTTAAAATTCTATTCAGTTTACAGCTAAAACTTTCAACACATTTATGTTGGATTTATAATGTAGCATATTTACTGTATATATTTTTTAAATAATATAATAATAAAAGATATTAAATTTAAAAAGTGTCCAAACTCTAAATCGGATTTTATTCAAATTTCATCATCAATTTGGTACAGGAATGTATTTGTTATTAGATTAAATATATTGAATGTTTTTTTATTCATTCCCTTAAAGATTGATAGAGCTTCAGCATTTAAGGAGATTATGATGTTTAAGATTTCTGCATATTCAAAATAAAACTTTGGCAAGCTATATCTTTCAAACTACGATATCAAGAACAAAACTAAAAAGTATAAAATGTTCGTTTTCGTATTCTCTGGTGGACGATTTTTTTATTTTTTTTTAAGTCCAAAATTAAGGGAGTTGTTCTTGATTCAGTACTTTGGCAAGCTATATCTTTCGAACTATAATATCGAGAAAAAAACTAAAAAGTAGAAAATGTTCATTTTTGTATTCTGTGATGGACAATTTTTTTATTTCTTTTTAAGTCCAGAATTAAGGAAGTTGTTTTTGATTTAGTATTTTGGCAAGCTACAACTCTTAAAAGGTCCGCGGGAAAAACTGAATAGTAGTAAATGTTCGTTGTCGTATTCTCTAACAGACGATTAAATTTTTTTTTGTCCAAAATTAAGGGTGTTGTTGTGGTTTTTATATGTTAGCAAGCTATAACTTTTAAGTTAAAGCTCGGCGGAAGAAACTGAAAAGAATATGTTTGTTGTCGGATTCTCTGATGGACGATTTAAAAAAAATGAAGTCCAAAATTAAGGGAGTTTTTTATCCGCGAAGTAAACTACTTCGAATGAAAAAATCGTCCACTAGAGAATAGGAAAACGAACATTTTCTACTTTTTAGTTTTTTTTTCGATATCATAGCTCGAAAGATATGGCTTGCCAAAGTACTAAATCAAGAACAACTCCCTTACTTTTGGGCTTAAAAAAAATGAAAAAAATTGTCCACCAGACAATACGAAAACGAACATTTCCTACTTTTTAGTCTTTTTCTCGGTATCATAGTTCGAAAGATATAGCTTGCCAAAGTACTAAATCAAGAACAACTCCCTTAATTTTGGACTTAAAAAAAATAAAAAAAATCGTCCATCAGAGAATATGAAAACAAAAATTTACTACGTTTCAGTTTTTTTCTCGATATCATAGCTCGAAAGATATAGCTTGCCAAAGTACTAAATCAAGAACAACTCCCTTAATTTTGGACTTAAAAAAAATTAAAAAATCGTCCATCAGAGAATATGAAGACAAAAATTTTCTACGTTTCAGTTTTTTTCTTGATATCGTAATTCGAAAGATATAACTTACCAAAATTTTATTATGAATATGCAGAAATCTTAAACCTCATAAGGAGATTTTAAACAATTCTCAAACCGAGAAAAATGTCTAAAAAAAATATCTAGCTTGATTTTTAGGGATTCTATCAAATTCGTTATTTGAGGCAAAATTCCGAAAATAAAAATAAAATGAAAGGATATTTTATTGTATTATATACACGAATCAGAAATTCAGATATTTACCAAAGCCACAACAAATATTTCATATGTGACATATAATTTTTGCATAAATTTCCATTTGGAGAATGAAATCCAAAATTTGTATTGAATTTTATTCATCTGTTTCCAAGTCGAAAGTGTTGAGAGTTTCAAGGTTGTAATGCAAATTGTCACAAACTGTCGGAATTTATAAATACGTCGTTTAGGGTCGTTGATCCATAACACAGGATTTTAAATAGATATAACACTCACAGCACTCTCACTTAAATTAAATTATCAAAATATTTATAATCGTCGCGATACGCGCAATTTCGAAAGTCAGATATCTCTAAGGTTTGTATCGCCTGTTGCTATACTGTATTATCGTCGGCTTCGAGATTTTTTATTTTTATTTTTTCATCGTCAAAGTATTCCTTAAAATTGATGTCGATGACTTGCAGCCACGATGAGGAACGGCGATGCCGAGCATAACGATCGAGGATCTGTATTCGAGCCAAGTAGCTACCACTGTGATTCCAAAATAGTCGATGGGAAGAAGGATCATTCGTTTCTGGCTGACCCGATGAATATCCCATTGCAACCAACTTCAAAAAGTAACTATACGTGGGTTGTCGAGTCCTTCAGAGAGAATAGATTGCGATCGAGGTTATGAGGAACGAGCGTGGCACAAAAAAGCGGAAAATGGTCCGGGGTAGTTCGAGGAGAGTCCGTACGGGTTTTGGAGCGGTTTCGTGAATTCTATCGGCCTATTCGGGATCGCTCCGTGTGCACAGGTTCGACTGCAGCGGTGGACGTTCCGAAAATTGAATTAAAGCCTGATCGTTAATGTGAATTACCAATACGAGAATATAGCGAGTAATAAGGACGTTAACCTGAGAAGGACCTACAGGGTGAGAGGATATTTTTGCGATTAGTATTGTACCCTTCCACGAGATTGTGAGTATTACAATTTCTTTCGATCTGACTCTTTTTTATTTTTTTTTATTTTTTTTGCTTTCACTGAAATACTCGAAAGAAAAAGAATATCACTAGAAAACGAACCTCCGCAATCAATACTATTCTATTCATTGAATATTCTATTCATGGAATATTATCACCGTGCAGTATTGTGTCAATTGTCAATAGAATAATCTATTTAATATTCAATGAATATTCTATAAAAATATTCTATTCGTTGAATATTGTATCCATTGATTATTCGAGTTGTCAAATATTCTATTAATCGGATATACTCGCAATTAGTACTATAAATGTCCACGAAATTGTGAGTATGCACATTTCTTTCGATCTGTCTTTTTATTTTTTTTACTTTTTCTAAATACTCAAAAGAAAAATAATATCATGAGAAAAAAAAATCTCCACAATCGATACCTCTACTATAATCGATACTTCTATTTATTCATTGACAACATCTTAGTTTCCAAGAGTTAAATAATTTATCGGCGTTAATCTTTTCAATTGATCCAAATGTCGACTGTAATAAATATATTCTTGACATAAGCATATAATCATCTTTACGTGTACTAGGCCGAAAGCCAAATTATACTGTGTATATGCTTATGTTAATAGAAACAATATGATTCTCATTTAGGAAGAATATAATTCTTAACATAAGAATATAATTCATATATTAAGAATTATGATGATAGACACTCTAATGTCCATCATCAATTTTTTTTCAACGACCACTACCCGTGTGGAAATTTGTTGGTGATAAACTGGTTTGAACCTAGCGTCTAGCTAGTTTTTTCTATCAAGTTTTTCTGTAGTGGGACTAGACATAATCTAGCCAGAATGCACTGATAGATAGCATATCTATCTAGGATCTGTCTAGTTTTCATGGCACAGCTTACCTGACTAGAGGCTAGACATAATATATCTAGCATACATGTATAGATGCCCAGGCCATCTAGGATCTATCTAGCGCTCATGGCACAGCTTACCTGACCAGAGGCTAGACATAATATATCTAGCATACACCTATAGATGCCCAGGCCATCTAGGATCTATCTAGCTTTCATGGCGCAGCTTAGCTTACCAGAGGCTAGACATAATATATACGTTAACGAAGTTAACGCCGCAATGCGCGTCGTTTACGCGGCACCGTGCGTGTTTTCGGCGGAAAGGCGGGCGTTTTCCGATACAGGGAGATTCCGATACAGGGTCTAGTCGTGACACGCTGCGCAGCGAGTTATTATTATGAAGAGTGGCACGTAAATGTTCGTGAAAGATACTAAAAAATACGTTCTAGAGGACTAAGATTTTTTTTTGTTTTCTACGACGCGAAAGAATTTACATTTTTTTGTTTTTTGCGATAGGCCTTATCGAGATATTTGATTATTATTGAAAAAGTGATTACGTACGTTATTAAATACGTTCTAGAGGACTACGATTTTTTTTGTTTTGTACGACGCGAAAGAATTTATATTTTTTTGTTTTTTGCGATAGGCCTTATCGAGATATTTGATTATTAATGAAAAAGTGATTACGTATGTTATTAAATAGTGTTCCCTGTTTAAGTAGTGTTAAACAGCTTCCCTGTTACGTGCTGATGCAATAAATGACGGTTTATATTAATTCTGTTTTTTATTTATCCTAGGCTATTTAATCGGTATCTGGGTTCAATGAAGAAATCCGATCTAGCACCTAGTCAATTTTATGCTATAGGGTTAACCGATTTCCGTACTGGCTAATCACTAGCTAAGTTTACTGGGCGAATTAATAGAATCTTAGCTAGATTTTAGACAGTTTTTCTGTACAATGACTAGACAGCGAGAAATTACATATAGCGCTCGGATCTAGCTAGTTTTCCGACCTAGATCTTGTACAGAAAATAAGAAAACTAGTCGATTTCTAGGTGATGGCGAGTTGGAATTTCCACACGGGTAATCTGTAGAAAAATAAATTTCAACATATTATATCTGAATCGAAACGAAATCTGTACACAAAAAGATAGTACTACGAGTACTACGTGACTAGATTCGGTTCATAGTGCAAGGTTACAAACAGAGGTTCAGAGTTCAGAGATTCGTCGATATGATGTATGTAGAAGTTGCAAAATTCGAGGGCAATGACACGATAATTTATATTTTGTTATGAGAAAGGGTTTTTCTTGCTCACTTTTATTTTGCTCTTCACAATTCTATTATCAGTTTTATGTTGTAATCCGATAACTTTATCGTCTTCGTTCTATCTTGAATTTGGGGAGCGTTGCTATATATAGAATATTCTTAAAAGATATACTAGGTATAAGCCTGTTACGGTATTTCCTGCAACACGAAAAATTCTTCGAAACTCCTTCAATTTTTTTTTTTTAAGTATTGTTTATTCAGTAGTAATACCCCAAGAGCTTGAAAATTATCGCGTATTTCCCGATAACTTCGTTGCGTACAAACAAGAGTGTCAAGTTTTACAGGTTACAAAATCCCGAGCGCTTGCGCGAGGGATTTTTCAAATCTTCAAATTTTCGAATCAGACATTCGAAGACATCGAATGTTTGATTATTTTTCCCATCGAAATTTCGGATCATTTTTCAGATCACGTTCCAATTCTAATTACACTGAGAAAAATGCATGGGACAAACATATCAAGTATAGTGAGTTCTACTATACAAATAGTTATTCGTCTCATAATTTAGGCGTTGGGTACATTATTTATTGTTGCGGTGACCATAAAAACATTACCGCCCTCTTAGGGAAACATGTGTATAGTACATTTAACCATATTTTTTTCTTAGTGTAGTAGTTTGACAGATGTGTAGTTTTCTCAGGTTAAAAGTTGTTCAGAAATTGTTTTTTCTCCCGGCTTCGCTAAAATAACCCTATTTCGTGTCCGCAACGCGGGCGGGAAATCGCTCATTTGTTACGAATGACGTACGCATGCGCAGTCCACTTTCATTACCTCCCGAGGGAAGTAATCATCATACTTCGCATGCGTGTCGTTATTTGTTAAAAATGAGCTTATTCTCCGTCCTTGTTGCACACACGAAATGTGGTTATTTTTTAGCGAAATCGGGAGAAAAGCATAGTACGTTACATGGGAGGGGTGCGACTTTTCACCTCGTGTGAATTTCTGCCCTCGCTTCGCTCGGGCATCAAACTTCACTCTCGGTGAACAGTTGCACTTCCCTCCCATGTAACGTAATGTACTATTTTATTGCTTAGTAACTTTTTAGGAAATATCCGAAAAATATCTGAAATAAAATCGACTAGGTTCCCTAAATGCGTCGTTTCTATTTTTAATAATCATCTATATTTCATTTTAATTACACGGGTATGAACATTTGTTTATGGTAAAAATATATACCGCTATACAATGTGTCTTCCAAAACCTTAAAAACTGTAGAAATGGTTTTAAAATATTAGAGTGTAAATCGCCTTAAAGAATCTAAATCAATGAGGCCGGAAAAAAAGAACAATACAAATAAAAACCACTTGAATCTACTGAATTATTGTTCTGCAGATTGTCAGAAAATTTGGCAGAACCAACAAATTGTTTTGAGTTACCTAAACAAACGATTTCTTATAATTGCTGTCTATTTATTATTCCAATCATTTCGTTCAATCAACCACATATTTTATTCGTCAATTGTTCGTTAGATTTCACCGCCTTCTTTGGTTTCTTTCTTTTAATACAAAAAAGTGAAATTCTTTGAAATGCAATTATCGTCTTAAAAAAATGCAAAACTTGCTGAGAAACACGGTTATAAATTACGAGAAGAATAACCGTAGATTCCGAATTGGCCGCAGGGTAAGAAACCGTGATATGCCAGATATACTGGATGTTTAATTGCCTATTTGTAAGACACATTCTTTACGCTCATCGATCAATTGTCTTGCTCCGTGTAGCCAGACTCTTTATGAGGTCCCGGGCGTCTAAAAAAAGAGGAAAAAATGAGAAAAAAACCCGGATGAAGATAGCGAAAAAAAAACGAATTTACATTTCAGTCAGCGGGTGTAATCGCGGAGTCACGAGTCAGAGATCATCGTAACTACGTAAATGCGGCGATCGATTGTTAGTTACAGCAAAATTCTTAAGTCCATATGCTCGTACAATATAACTATTGCGCTCGATGAGTTCCTTCGCAAAATATATATGGGGGATTCCAAGCCAACTCGATGAACGCCTACCCCTTCATATTTACAGATGGACTTAATCTTATTTTACCGGGTTTTACCACTTTAACACATTTTTTTAAAAGCATGGCCAAAATAATTTGCATGAAACCTTAAAAATTTTGATTTTTTTAAGATCCCAAAAAGAGAAAATATCAAAGTGGTATTCTTTGACGTTATCTTTTTTCGACGATTTTAATGAAAGGATTTTAGTCTTGGATCTTTTTACAATTCGAGTATGTTCTAGTTATCGGTCGAATGAAATTTGTTATACATGTATGTTGCATGACCGCATGAATTGTTGCGGAGTTACAAGATACACCGAGAGAAAAAGTTTCATTGATTCACGGAAATCTTTGCCAATGAAATGAAATACTTGAAATCCAATACTATCTTTTGTTTTGTTCTATCTTTTGATCTCAAACTCAATGAAAAGTAGTGACATTGACTGGAAGAAACATTTCTTTAAACCAATGAACCTTTTTCATTGATTTCAAAGATATCGTCTCTGATTCAATGAAACCTTCTTCTTACCATCACGAAATTTTGAAACCTATTTTTTCCTGAAGTACGCGGCAGATAAAACTCAAATTTTGTGAATATGTAAGAAAGTACGGCAGAAATAGGCTAAGCTTCTGGCTCCTCGAAACTCGAAGCCGTTCGTTCGGGAGAACCGGAAAACAAAAAAGTGAGGTTAGGTGCCAGCGAGAGATCAATGAAAACGTTTCTTTGAACCAATGAAAATGTCTCCTTAAAACAATGAAACTGTTTCTTTATTATATGCTCACTAAGTAAATCTTTATTTACAGGCAATGATATGTTCTCTTTGAAATTCAAATGCACTATTTCATTGAAATCAAAGAAATATTTCGTTGAAATCAATGAAAAAAAAATCAATCCACCCATTTCTTTGGCGTCAATGAAATCTTTTCTCTCGGTGTAACGAAGATTTTACACCCTCGTTCAAACGAGTTTTTCGGTAGGACAACCAAATGTTTAGTTTCATTAGATTCAGTTGACGAAAATCTATATGCAGTAACCAAAATATTTGTTACAACAACTAAACATTCACTTGAACGAAAGTGTACGCTAAATTAGTCCAATGAAACATTTTTTTTCTCAGTGTAAGTATCTTTTTTATAGTTATTTTCATGGTCTTTACAAAAAAAATATATTTCATAACTTGATATTCTATATTTTGCGAAAAAATGACTTTCAATTATTAAAATTTGTTTATCCAGCAATTATGACATTTAAAAAAAATCTCAAATATATATCTTTTTTCATATTCTACGAACTTTTTCCCATAAGACTCTGTTGTTCTCCAAATGGAGAAATTCGATTTTGGATACTATAAAATAAATTAAACAAAATAGAGTACAGATAAATTCATGAAAATTTATCAATTACAACAGCGTGTTGTAAATATTTATGTAAAATATATTCCGAAAAAAAAATCTCTTATTATTTTTCTATTCGACTTTTCTTTCCCGTGTTAAAGTTCCCACTATTTTCAGTTTTTTCTTTTGCTTCAATGTAATCTACTTTGTGACTGAAATACACTTTCGTATCTCGCGCAGCTTTGTTCGCCCATTCGTATGACATGCTCGGGACTAGAGGCCAATACACTGAACCACTAGACCACCACACCATTTTTTTTCTGAATATATTCCAAATAAATACTTCCAATACGCTCTTAATTGAGTTTAAAAAAATGTTGCTATACAGTTTTTTTCCAATTTAATCATACCGAAACTATCATGTTCCATTTGACAAAGGAAATAGTATTTATTTCTTTTTTTCTGGCAATTTAGTGATTTAATTATTAATAATATTATTAAAACAATGAAAAAATACTATTTTCTGTTTCAAATTGAACATATAGTTTTACTATGTATTAAAATGTAGAAAAAAACTATTTTCTACAATTTATCGACAATAAAACCTCCTATAAAACTATAGACAAACTTTTTTTTTTCATTGAAAACGTCCAAAAAATCTGAAGAATCAATTTTTTTTGTTATGGAGTTTTTTTTCACTTTAAACATGTATGTATAGATAGAACCTGACGGCAAAGTATTTAAGAAAAAGGATGCAAAGTAGAACCTTGCACATTGCTTCCTCATTATTTTTCGATTCTTACAAAGCTCCCTCTATGAGGAAGTATGTTCATCAATTTTGACTTCCTCATAGAGGAAGCTTTGTAAAAAGCGAAAAATAATGAGGAAGCAATGTGCAAGGTTCTACTTTGCATCCTTGTTGTATTTTATTCTTATTTTCCGATGTTTTACGAAATGCAGAACGACATCGGTCAATTTTTTGAAAAATTCAAAATAACGTAAAATCCGAACCGCTTTACCGATCATCACCAAATTTTATACGTAGCAGGGCTAAATGTTATTGTTTGTGTCAGGTAAATGTAACTTTACCTGAATTAGAACGAAACAAAAATTTTTCGAGAAATTCAAAATATCATAAAAACTGAAATTCAATAGCAAAGGTCGCATCACTTTGTTCCATTTTTATACGAAGTTTCAGCCCAATAACTAAAAATTTGTTCGAGCTAGAGCATTTACGTACTTTTTTCAGAATTAAAAAATTCTTATAAAATTTAAATGTGTCAATCGATTTTTCCGAAATTTATACCAATTAAAGATTGAGCAGTACTGTGCATGTTGTTTAAATTTGAGCTGATTCGGTCGAATGGTTTAAAAGTTACAGTTAAATTAATTTTTGGCCTTTCATCACACACACATACATACATCCGGACAATTTTTCTAAACCACTTTTCTCGACGTTTTAGACCATTCTGAGTAATCTGACATAAAAATCTCGACATTTTTTTTCATGAAATTAAAGCTTTCCCTATGAGGAAGCAAAAATCAATTTTTTTAGGTATTATTCAATTTTTTTAGTTATAGAGTATTTTTTGTTTCCACTTCAAACAAGCCAATGAAATAGGAATAATCGCCATTCAAAATATGAAGATCAGACGTTCATCGAGTTGGCTTAGAATCCCCCATATACAAAACGCATGTTACCTTCGATGATTTATCATGGCTGTAGACGTAATTACCGCAGACGATAAATAATTTTATCATTTCTTTCGCCAGTAATTAGCGTTTTATGGTCGAGCATATATTTAGAGCTCGGATAGTACGATCATGCATCAGGGGTGTCGGAAAGAACGACAATGATATTCGTTGTAATATCCGAGAAGCCTGTCATTAGAAATTTATGCGTTTATAGGAAGACCAAAGGACTACTTGTGTATACGTAAATTATGGAATATTTTGCGAAAATCCAGCAAATGTCAGGATTCTGCTGTGACGATCTTCGTTGCTGGTACGTAATTAACTAACCGCTGACTATATCTTCCTCTGCGTCTTCACAACCATTTTGTTGCCTGACGTCATTTACAAGATTCCCAACGAAGATGCGCGCATATTCGTCGGTGTCACGCAATCGTGCATGCCGTGTGGAATTTTAGCAAACATGGCTGACTGAATTTGGCGTCAATCGATCCAAGGGTTTGAAATTTACGGTCTTTTCAATTTTATGAAAATTTTTTATTTACGCTATAAATTGCGCAGATTTGGAGATATTCGACTGAAATTTTCTACACAGATGAAAAAAATATTACTAATTAATCGTATAGAATTTGACGAAAATCTGTCATAGGGTTCGAAATTTTAGGTGTTTTGAATTTTTTTAAATTTCTATTCGCTTTCAAACTCGTACCGATTTAGAAATATCGGATGGAAATTTTCTATACAAATTCTATAACTTAAAAAAAATAATGGTGTAGAATTTGGTAAGGATCGGTCAAAGGGTTAACAATTTATGGCGTTTTTAATTTTTTGAAAAATTTGTCTTCCCTTTTTATCTACCGCAGGTTTAGAAATATGAAGCTAAAAATGTACACACAAATGGACTAAAATTAACCAATTAATAGTGTAAAACTTGGCAAAAAATGGCCGAGGTGTTCAAATTTCGTAAAATTTTGAACTTTTCGATTTTTATGAAGTTTTGTATGAATATTCAGAATCTACAAAATGTTGAATTATCAAGCTTAAAGTTTCTACAAATATTTGATAGAACCGAAAGATTACAATTTGCGGTAGAAATATCAGAATAATTCAGTTTCCTTTTTAACTAATTTATTGAAATAAACACTATTTAAAACAAAGGTACAAAGTCGATCTGGACACATTGTTTCCTCATTGATTCTTGCCTTTCACGAAACTTTTTCCATAAGGAAACTAAAGCTGGTTAACAAACTTTCTCATATAAGTGGCTTTGTGGAAGGTTAAAATTAATGAGGAAGCAATATTCAAGGTTCTATTTTTTAATCCTCATCTCCAATATTGATAGGCTGGGATAAATCTTTTCTTTTTTGTTAAAAAGGAATATTAATCTCAATCGATCTACAATAAATGCAACCGGCTTACTCCCTTTTTACGTATTACGAGAGTTTAAAGCTCCCAATACTTTTTGAAATAGATATTTATTGTGAAATTCTTTTCATAATAATAATCTTCGTGCTCATGAAAAAAATAATCTTTTCGATAACTGCAAAAAAAATATTCATTTTTTATACAATTTTACAGAAAATTGAAACTTTTTTCATGAAATTTTTTTTTTCGAGAATTTTATGTCGGGACACTCAGAATGATCCAAAACGTCGAGAAAAGTGATCTAGAAAAAATGTCCGTATGTATGTATGTGTGTATGTATACAACTTGGAAAATTCAAATGCTGATAACTCAAGAACCATTTTAGCTACCGAGCTCAAATTTGGCACACAACTCGAGCATCAGCTCCTCTTTAATTGCGGCAAATGTTGATTGAATGGATGCAACAATTTAGATGTTGTAGCTTTTTAAATTTTTTGTAAAAAGAGGGTGGTCGCTGTAACTTTTGTAAAAATTAGTGTATTGTGCTTAATAGTTCTTCATAAGAGCATTTGCACTTGATGTTGTTTGGTATTGAATTTGGCTCGAATCGGTCGTGTGGTTCAGATTTTATGGAGTTTTGAAATTCTTTAAAAATTGGCGTTATATTCACTTTTTCAAAATCTTATCTGATATATCGAGCTCAAATTTTGTACATGAACAAAATAATATTCAGCTATGATAAATATATAATTTACTGACAAACGATATGAAAATGTTTGTTTTATGGAATTTTGAATAATTGAACAAATTAACGGTATCGAATTAACTGCGTCAAAACATGAGATACCAATCACAAATTAATATCTGAACGAATTAATATGCAGCCACGATAGATATGTAATTTAATGATGAACGGGAAAAAAAAGTTGATTGTATGAAATTTCGGATTATCAAAAATCTAACTTTATCGCATTAACCTTAATCTTAAGATATCAAGCCCAAATCTGTTATATAAACAAAATCTTATTCAGTCATTATAGATATATAATTTAGTGATGGAACGTAAATAATTATGATTTGGTGGAATTTCAAATTATTTCAAATATTAACTTTATCGCGTTAACTTTTGAAAAACTTGATATGAAGCCCAAATTCAATATGTAAACAAAATAATACTCAGCCATGTTGATCTATTACATAAAACAAAGATACAAAGTAGAACCTTGCACATTGCGTCCCCATTATATTTCGCCCTATACAAAGCTTCCTCTATGAGGAAGCCAAAATCAATCAACATACTTCCTCATAGAGGTAGCTTTGTATTCGCTCCGTGCAAGTCTGCCGCGGCGCCATCTGTTAGCTCGAAAATGCGAAAAACTTGGAGACTATGGCCGTAGCGTTTGGCCGTGGAAAAGCGTTTAAAAATGTGATAAAATGAAATTAAAGACGTATTTCGGGATGAACTTGACGTAATTGTGTACAGCATTTTTTGTTATAATATAATCTAATGAAACACTTAAGTAAATTATATTCATTACGCATATTTCCATGATTGTTCGATGCATTTTGAGGTTACGTGTGTTGAAAACTGGTAGAATTTGCATTCACTATTTACACAATTATTTTTATAATTCAATGTACAACAAATAGAATGTCCCATTTTATTAAATAACGCGATTCTCATGCATCGGAATTTCTAAATTTGATTCTCATTTTCGCCACTCAGCGCGTGCACGTCGATTCGTTTATCCCTCCAAAGACTTGCACGGAGCGAATAGAGCGAAATCTATTGAGGAAGCAATGTGCAAGGTTCTATTTTGCATCGTTTTTTCCAAAAGCTGCAGCCGCTTGTTGCAAAATAGTAATTATTAAATCAAATATACAATAAATATGTATGAAATTAAATATTGTAAATTGGCAGCCCTGGAATTAAGTTTGTCCCTGTAAAGTTTCATATGTAAACAAGTAGATTAATCAATGTCAGAACGAGTTTTTTTTTCACACCGTATTAGACACATAGTCGATTTCTTTGCAATACGAAATAGGGCATCGATTGTAGGTCATGAAAACGGTACAAATAAAACTGCTCATATAATGAATTGAGGTATCCAGTAGATTTCCATGAAGGGATGGAGCAAAATGGACGTGCTTAGCTCGGCCGACGGTATAAACAGTGCATACCAAGAGAGAATGGAAAGATACAGCTGCAACCGAGAACCAAGAAACCATCTTTCATACTCCATTGTCGTCATCACATCAGAAAGAACGAAAGATCGCTCGAAAAAAAAAGTCACTTAGTGTAGCCATTAGTTCTGCCTATATTCGACGAAATCATTCGCTAATGGCACGTTAGCATAGGCTCGTTTGGTGGCATTGGACTTTGGTAGATATTCATCATAGTAGGAGACTTATCCATCCTGAAAAACAATATTTCGATTAGTATCTGCTTTTTAAGCCGAATAAATAGGTTTTAATACACATATAGTGATGGAAAAAAATTCAAGAACGATTTTGGGGCGGATACATCCTTCAAACGAAGCGTTTTTTAAAAAATACAGATGTGAGACGCGTTCGAAGCGCTGCAAATATGATATTAAAACGCCCTCGTATTTATGAGCTGTCCATTGACGTCACTAAAATTTTTTTGGCAAATGTATTTAAGAATAGAACAAATTAAAAAATTGAAATAAAAAGGAAATTACCACAATCATGAAAATAATAAAATTAAATGTCAATACGTTCTTTAACAATTTTTTTATTTCGAATAAGGTAATTCTGTTAAATCGTAATTGACCAAAATAATAATTAAAGTTAGAAATAAAAAATGAATTAATAAAAAAATAATTTAAAAAATTAGTCAGAGCATAAATCAATAAGCTCTTTAACAATTATTGAATTTCAAATAAGAGAATTGAGTTGAATCATATTAATCCGTCCTGAAAAACAATATTTCGATTAGTGTCTACTTTTTAAGACAAATAAATAGATTTTAATACACATATAGTGATGGAAAAAATTCAAGAAAAATATTGGGGCGGATACATCCTTCAAACGAAGCATTTTTTAAAAAATTCAGATGTTAGACGAGTTCGGAGCGCTGCAAATATGATATTAAAACGCCCTCGTATTTATGAGCTGTCCATTGACATCACTAAAAAATTTTTGGCAAATGTATTTAAGAACAGATCAAATTAAAAAATTAAAATAAAAAGGAAATTACCGTAATTAAAAAAATAATAAAATTAAATGTCAATACGTTCTTTAACATTTTTTTTATTTCGAATTAGATAATTCTGTTAAATCGTAATTGACCAAAATAATAAATAAAGTTAGAAATAAAAAATGAATTTAAAAAAAAAATTTTAATTAGTCAAAGCATAAATCAGTAAGCTCTTTAACAATTATTGAATTTCAAATAAAATATTTCGATTAGTATCTACTTTTTAAGACAAATAAATAGTTTTTAATACACATATAGTGATGGAAAAAATTCAAGAACGATTTTCGGGCGGTTTCATCCTTCCAACAGAGCGTTAAAAAAAGTTCAGATATGAGACGAATTCGGAGCGCCGGATATATAATATTAAAACGCCCTTGTATTCATGAGCCGTCGTCCATTGACGTCACTAAAAACTCTTTGGCAAATATTCCGACCAAAAAGTTCCCAGTCTTTATCTACTTGAACTACTGCAAAAATTCAAGTTCAAAGCCGAATTGGTACACCTGATGCTCTGAGCAAGAGGACGATATGAAATGGTCCTAAGTCATAAAAATTAAGACGTTGATCAATCGATTGATCAGTAAAATTTGTATCTTTTGTTCGATCAGTAGTGAAATTTTCGGAAATTTCTGGAATTTTCTTAACTGATTAAAAAATTCCCTGAAATTTTCTTGACTGATTACAAAATGCGCTGAATTTTTTTTTACTGATAAAAAAATTCCCTGAATTTTTCTTGTCTGATAAGAATACTCTGAATTTTATTTTACTCATTGAAAAATACACCGAATTTTTGTGGACTAATCGAACAAATTAATTGAATTTTTCTTGACTGATTACAAAATGAGCTGAATTTTTTTTTACTGATCAAAAAACTCCCTCAATTTTTCTTGTCTGATAAGAATACTCTGAATTTTATTTTACTGATTGAAAAATACCCCGAATTTTTGTGGAGTAATCGAAAAATTAATTGAATTTTTCTTGACTAGTTGACTTTTTTTCTAGGCTAATTGAAAAATTGTCTGGATATTTCGAAATTTTCTGAACCTTTTCTTCGATGAGTAAGATATTGATCCTTTTATTAAAAGGTATGTTGTGGTTAATGTTACTTTCGGAGCAGACTCAAACCCAGAGCAGTTCAACGTTCTTTAACTTAGGATCAATGACCCACCAAACACAGATTATAACAGTTACATCGCTTTAGGTTGTATAAAAATATAACGATATTCATTTTAACTTAAATGAAAATAATATGTAGTTGGAATACATTATGTTGCCTAAATAAAAATAAACTTAACGTAACATTTGTGTATCAGTACAAACGTAATATTTTTTAAGAAAATGTTATTCAAAAGTTTTTGATTTCTCCGTTTATATTTTTTATTTATTTAACTAATCTTTTTATACTGAAACTTGGAAGAAGAAAAAGTATGACATGGAGACTCAATTGTTTGGATTAAAATCAGCAACTTTCATTTCTTCTAAACAATAACGACAAATGGAGTTTTACAATACATTCAATATCTACAATATTTTGTTCTTAGTTTTATCTGAAATAATCGTAATATCACGATACGAGAAAAAAAATGTTGTAGGTAAAATTAATTGAATATTTTATTAAAAATGAAAAAATAGAAGCTCAATTCGCAGTAATAAGATAATGGGAAACTATGTCGTAATTCAAAACCCTCAGTTCAATAAAAATAAATAATGGTCATTATTATTGTGCATTAAAATTTTTTTCACGCTTTTATGGCTTTTTTTAAATAAAAAATGTCTGAGTAATCAGTGGTTAGTGAGCTCACTTAGGTAGGTATAATTACTACTTAATTACTTTAGCAGGTCGCAGGTTCAAAATCCGCAAAAACGTAACTTCAAAGTACTCTTCAATTTTTCCATGAAACTATTATTGAAAAATTATTAGATAACCAACAAGCCTTAAAAAAAATTTCAACCACTATTTTGAGACTCGTAATACCCTCAATTCATATTTAAACAGAAACTAGAAAATAAATATGTTGTTATGTCAGCAGATATTTATTTGTGACATAATGATTACGTTATTTTACACAATTGTCATATATACATTTATTTTCCAAACCGTGACTTTTCTGATCGAAAAATAATTTATCGCAGGTGTATGAAAAGTGTTTTTATTTTCACAGAATATTTCATTTCATGAAATGTAAATTTTCCATTAATCCTATAATTTTTTGTTTGGTGGAAAAATATTCTCTCAGCGATTCGCACAAATTGATTGTGATTACTGTACGTATTAATGTCAGTTATTAGAGGAATTCGACGGCTTGAAATTATAATTGGTACACAGGAAGAAGGCGCACTTCTCAAAGGGACCTTGAAGTGCCGTTAACTTTTTTTGTACCTTGGGCTTAACCGGGCCGGGATCGTAAAAATCTTTCTCGTTTAAAAACCGCTTAAGGCGATGGATAACATATTTTCATTGTTTCTCTCTCACTCCGTGACGAACGTTGTGTCTCTTCATCTCACATACAGCCATAAATACTTTTCTCCTCGGCTTTAGATGTAAGTACTGATGATCACAGATAAAGTACCCTGAAAAAAAAACGAAGTGAACGCATATTCGATTAGGTACGCCGAATGTTGAGGGGAGAGAATAAGGGAAATTGGGGCAATCATATTCGTTGCAAGCTAACCCGCGTAGAAAAAAAGAATCTTGTGAAGAATCTTTTAAAGAATCTTAAAAAAAGTCTTGAAAGAATCTTTACAGGAATCTTGAAAAAAATCACGCATAGGAGCCGGAGCAAGATTCTTTCCATCCGAAAGCGTTATGAGAATCTTTGAAAGAATCTTAATGAAATTCTTCAGAGGAATCGAGCAAAACCTGTTGATGCTTTCCAGGATTCTTTTCAAGATTCTTTCCATCCGAAAGCGTTCTGAGAATCTTTTAAAGAATCTTCGAAAGAATCTTGAAAAGCGTCTTTAAGAGAATCGTGAAAAGATTACGTCCATTAAATAGAATAATCGTTGAAAAAATCTTAATGAAATTCTTCAGAGGACCTGTTGTTGCTTTCCCTTGGTGTCGAAACAGTACATTTCGGTACGTCAACGAAGGGTAAACCCCTCGTGTATAGTCGAACTCAGGACAGCTTTGCAGTCTTATATACTGTTCAGGCTTCATGTCACTTGCGAGAAACGCTTCGACCGCTCGCCATCTAGCGGAGTATTGAATATAAGTGTTTCGTACGATGCCACTAGATGGCGAGCGGTCGAAGCGTTTCTCGCAAGTGACTTGAAGCCTGAACAGTATATAAGACTGCAAAGCTGTCGTGAGTTCGACTATACACGAGGAGTTTACCCTTCATTGACGTACCGAAATTTACTGTCTCGACACCAAGGAAACGTAACAACAGGTTTTGCTCGATTTCTCTGAAGAATTTCATTAAGATTCTTTCAACGATTTTTTTGTTTAATGGACGGAATCTTTTCACGATTCTCTTAAAGACGCTTTTCAAGATTCTTTCGAAGATTCTTTAAATGATTCTCAGAACGCTTTCGGATGGAAAGAATCTTGAAAAGAATCCTGGAAAGCACCAGCAGGTTTCGCTCGATTCCTCTGAAGAATTTCTTTAAGATTTTTTCAAAGATTCTCAGAACGCTTTCGGATGGAAAGAATCTTGAAAAGAATCCTGGAAAGAATCTTGCTCCGGCTCCTATGCGTGATTCTTTTCAAGATTCCTGTAAAGATTCTTTCAAGACTTTTTTTAAGATTCTTTAAAAGATTCTTCACAAGATTCTTTTTTTCTACGCGGGAACCGAAACTGAAAGTAAATGGTATCTTTGTTAGCACTTGAAAAACTGCATTTGCTAATTTATTAGCCGAAATGCATTATTAAAAAAAAATAATTCAAGAACAGATAAAATAAAAAATTAAAAAAAAGGGAATTTCCAAAATCATAAAAATGAGAAAAGTAAGAAACGTTCTTTAACAATTAACAAATGTCGAATGAGATAAATGTATTGAATCATGATTGTCCAAAAATAAAAATAAAATGAGTAATAAGAAAATAAGAAAAAATCTAGTAAAAATATACATGAATAAGTTCTTTAACAATTTTTCAATTTCAAATAAGAGAATTGCATTGAATCATATTCATCCACAGCTGGACGGTACTGCAAGTAAATGGGAGTTTTTATTGGCACTTGGCGAATTGTATTTACCAATTAAGTGGCCACCACCTATTATTAAAAATGTGAAAAAATAAACATAAAACATGAAGAGAATTTTTTAAGTATAAAAATTAAAAAAAGGAATTTCCAAAATCATAAAAATAAGAAAAATACGAAACGTTCTTTAACAATTAACAAATGCCGAATGAAATAAATGTGTTGAATCATGATTGTCCAAAAAAAATTAATAAAATGAGTAATAAGAAAAAATCTAGTAAAAATATACATGAATAAATTCTTTAACAATTTTTGAATTTCAAATAAGAGAATTGCATTGAATCTTGTTCGTCCACAGCTGGACAGTACTGCCAGTAAATGGGACTCTTTATTGGCACTTGGCGAATTGTATTTACCAATTAAGTGGCCACCACCTATTATTTAAAATGTGAAAAAATAAATATAAAACATAAAGAGAATTTTTTAAGTATTAAAAATTAAAAAAAAGGAATTTCCAAAATCATAAAAATAAGAAAAATAAGAAACGTTCTTTAAGAATTAACCAATGTCGAATGAGATAAATGTGTTGAATCATGATTGTCCAAAAATAAAAATAAAATGTGTAATAAGAAAATAATACAAAATCTAGTAACCGACACTAATGGTTGTGCGGTCGGTGTACGGCTCTGGCGGTCCCACGAGTTAAGCAGCATTGTTTGCGGCCATAACTTGGATGGGCGACCGTTTAGCCGTGCACCGGCTGGCATATCAATTAGTGAGCGGGAGGTCAGTTTTTCTGAGACCTCGGTGTCTACACTTAAGTACTTTACTTTCGTATAGACACCGGGAGATCAGAAGAATATATGGCCGTCTGTACCAGCACGGGTTTTCCGCAGTTTCCCCGTGTTCATGGCGACTGCGGTACAGTGTAGCTAAGTCGGCTGCGGCCGCATGGAAAGTTAGGTTAGCTTAGCAAAGTGCGGGTAGGGAGTGATAGGAGGAAGGGTGGGATGGGCGGTAAAAGGCGATTGAAGCCATACCATGGAAAGAATAAATAATTTTAAAAAAAATACAAAATCTAGTAAAAATATACATCAATTAGTTCTTTAACAATTTTTGAATTTCAAATAAGAGAATTGCATTGAATCATGTTCGTCCACAGCTGGACGGTACTGCAAGTAAATGGGACTCTTCATTGGCACTTGAAGAACTATATTTACAAATGAAGTGGCCACCACACATTATTAAAAATGTGAAAAAATAAACATAAAGCATAAAGAGAATTTTTTAAGTAGGGTCCAAGAGTCAACAATTTTCGCTTCTGGGTTTACAGAGTATTGATCAATCAATCAAATATATGAAATTAATCTACCCTTCGTCCGAAATTGAATTCCAGACATTTGCCGACGTAATTAAAGGCTCCGTATTCAGTAATCAAAGGATATTTAACCTGACATGAAATTTCCGATAAGCGGTCTTGTTCATTGAGTAAAATGTAATGCATCTTGAGATTTTTGGCCGTTTACCTTCGAGTATCTCACCGAAGTTACAGTAGCGCTATGGGAGGCCCGTAATTGCCACCACCTTCACAACACTCACCCGTTTTACTCTTGGAGCAAAATGGGTGAGGCCGAGGACATACTGTCTGGAACAAACATTATGCCCTTGTATGGTGAATACGAAAAACACTAGTAAACATTCCCTGAGAAAATTGCAATATCTCCCTTCGAATTTTTTGCCATAAACGTACTTCAATTTTCAACATTTTATTTCATTGTAAAACCCTGGCCCGAAAAACCGGATTCGTTTAATTTATGTTCTTCAGCAAGCAAGTTTTATTTTCTTGCGAATACATCATTAAGTTTTCAAATTTTCGAATGACTAATTGAACAACTCCCTGAAATTTTTTTAACTGATTTAAAAATTCCCTGATATTTTCTTGACTAATTGAAAAATGCACTACATTGTTCTAGGCTGAATGAAAAATTTTCTGAATTTTTCTTGGCTAATCTTGAAATTAAAAAATCCCTGAATCGTTCTTAACAACAGAAAAAATCTCTGACTTTTTCTCGAATAGTTAAAAATTGCAAGACCATTTTGTATATTCTTTGAGATTATTTATAACATTATAAATATTAATATTGTCCTTTAAGGATGTAGGAGCGCGATGGGGTGCTCAACTTTCTGAAAAGTGAGAATTCAGAGAGAAATTCAAACACTTCTCGATGGAATAAAAATCTGAAAAAAATCAAGCATACAAAAGGTGCGAAAACGATTAATTTTGCATATTAATAATTGCAAAATGTTATTAACAAATAGGTGAAAAAAAAATTGTTCAAGAAATTAGCCGTCAACCTAACTTTTTTTTTTCGAATGAAAATGATTCGTTAAATTTTCTGAATACGTATGAATTTTTTTAGAATTTTGTCTAATGTTTGAAAATTGCGGTTTTTTTTTCTTGTATGAGCTGTATTTGCGAATCTATTTGATCAATCGTTTCGAAACTTCTTGGGTGTAATGGGTGGTTTTGTCAAAAGCACATATGAACAATTCGCAACTTAACATGCTTTACAAAAAAAATTAATTCCAAAAAAACGAAATTTCGATGATTAGAAAAAATTCTGAAAAAATTCATACGTATTCAGAAAAATTAACGAATCATTTTCATTCGAAAAAAAAGTTAGGTTGACGGATAATTTCTTGAAAAATTTTTTTCACCTATTTGTTAATAACATTTTGCAATTATTAATATGCAAAATTAATCTTTTCCGCACCTTTTGTATGCTTGATTTTTTTTTTCAAATTTTTATTCCATCGAGAAGTGTTCGAATTTCTCTCTGAATTTTCACATTTCAAGAAGTTGAGCACCCCATCGCGCTCTTACATCCTTATAGGTGACAACATGTTTTGCCACATTTTCATCAAACTATTTCTTGTAGAATTCGAATCGAAATTGATCTCATTATTATTGCAGCGAGTTCAACTGACAGAAATAAATTAACTGGCGTTGTTCTCCCGAATTAAAAAATAATCCGTGATAATGCGTTCTTTGAACAGACACTGAAAAGTTGTTGAACTGAGATTAACAAATAATATCATCAGAGGTCTTTAAAGCTAAGAGGAAAAAATAAATTTGGCAATGATGCACAATGCAAGAATTTATCGATGCACAAATAACTCTTTGTATCTTTCATTTCAATATAGGGGCTTAATATTGCAACAGTTCAGCGAAAAAAGCCTTCGACTTTGGAATATTGTGTATTATAAATAAAACAGACAAAACAGTACTTCCTGGGGAAGTTCTAATCTTATCGATACAAATTTTAAATAGTGTTATGAATTTTTTTATTCATTATTATTATTATTATTTCTAGATATAAGTAATACATTTCTCTGCAAACATATTTATATAGACGTGGAAATAGACCTGAACATACAAAAAATACAAAAAATGCAGTGTGCTGGAAATTTATTTGTGAATAAAAAAATTCATAACACTATTTAAAATTTGTATCGATAAGATTCGAACTTCCTCAGGAAGTTCTGTTTTATATCTCTAAATTTATATTTATATCTATAAATAATACATTGCTCTGCAAAAATATTTATATAGACGTGGAAATAGACCTGAAAAATACAAAAAATACAAAATATGCAGCAGCACTGGAAATTTATTTGTGAATAAAAAAATTCCGAAGATTAGGAAAAATGAGTTGAAAAGATAATCCTAATGCAAAATAGAGACACGCGTTCGTAAAGCACTCACGTGGTGCATCGACGTGATTTCATCGAGCTCAACGTGACTTGGTCCTTATCATAATGGAAGAGAGATCAAATCTGTCGGCGAAAACGTGAGATTGATATTTATGACTGAAATACTCGCAGAATCGAACTTGACCTTGACATCATCGACCTTTTTCGTCCCATGGCAATAGCGAAAGCGCCTGAAAATAGTAAAACGCATCTGAATTCGCTTCAGTCAATGGAAGTTCATTCAAAACAAAGTTGTAAATCTCAATAATTTAATTTAATAAATACTTCTCGTATAATTGACTTATTAATTATTATTCTACAAGAATTATATATAAATTTTATTTTTTAAATGTTCCATTTTTTTAAATGGTTACTAAGATTTTTTATTTTAACGCATCTGAATTCGCTTCAGTCAATGGAAGTTGATTCAAAATAACGTTGCAAATCTCAATAATTTAATTTAATAAATACTTCTCGTATAATTGACTTATTAATTATTATTCTACAAGAATTATATATAAATTTTATTTTTTAAATATTCCATTTTTTAAAATGTTTACTAAGATTTTTGATTTTCTTTTCTTTTCTTAATTGATCGTGATGTATTATTTAAAATAAATTTTATTTACAGTTATTCAAAAGCTTATACATTTTTTTATAAGCACACTAAGCTATTATTGTTAAAAAAAATATAATTATCATTTTTCTTTTCAAAAGTAATGATGACTTGCAGATGTCGTTCAAAGTAGCTGTTACGCACTAATTAATAATTAACTCAATGAAACTGCAAATAATTTCGGTTATCTTTAAGCGATGTTGCAATACAGTACAATAATACAATAAATTTTTGTGTGACGTGTTGCAAATGCACCACTGATGCGTATTGAGCGATTATCGGTTTTTTGTGTACCCGATTGATTGCCCGTATCCGTCGTAAATAAGAATTAATTGTAGGCCGAGTTTAATCGGTGTTGCAAGAGAGCTAACGATACATACGTATAAATATTGTTGCTACATCCATAATCACGCAACTGTCCATTTTTTCCTCATCCCTAACAAGCATTGTGATCTATCGGTAATATTGTCTTATTAAAAAGCTTATGTATCACCTGTAGTTAATTTTCCTTCTTAATCCCCATATAAATTTATGTACGTGAAGCATACGCAAAAAAAATATGATGCACATATTCTGTAATAATTATTTTTTTTTTAACATGCATAAATTTATGTCCATGAAATACGGAATAAATTTATATTGGATGTATTTTTCAATTAAAAAGAATAATATTTTTATTTTATTATCAATTGTCACATATATTATTTTCACATATGAAATATATTTTAAATATATGCAACATATATTTAATGTGACGAAATTTTATATATGTACCATACTTTTTTGTACTATAAATTTCGCATACTTAAATTTATATACGTGAAATATACCCAATAAATTGATGTTGCATATATTCTGACTTTACACGAAGAAAACAGGTTAGTTGAGAAAACCAACCTTTAAATGCTTGGAGCGTTAGATGTAGTTTGGTTGGCATTATCAATCGGTTGTTTGGCGTTACCAATCGTTTGGTTCTGACACTCAATAACTTGCTAATGTCATATTCATAAAATAAGGATGCAAAGTAGAACTTTGCACATTGCTTCCTCATTCATTTTCATCTTTCGCAACGCCGCCTCTATGAAGAAGTTTCTTGATTTTATTTTTGGCTTCCTCATAGAAAAAGCTTTGGGAAAGATGAAAATTATTGATGAAGCAATGTGCAAAGTTCAACTTTGCATCCTTATTTTAAATACAAATTAAAATAAGTACGAAAATAAAAATGTTCATAGATTCAAAGTTCTGTAAAATCTAAACCGCTTAAATGTATTTTGCTTAAATTCAATACTGATCGTCATTTTCCATTGCTTTATTCGTCCAAAACCGTTCAAGCTCATTATCTAAAAAATTGTGGCACCTAGAGAACATACAGAGATTTTTTTTTAAATTCAATGTTTTATAAAATCTGAACCACTTCACCAATTTTCACTAAATTCGATATCTACTACAACTGGATGTTAATTTTACCTTGCAAAAGATTGGAGCAGGATTGTTCGAACTTAACTTGAAGAAGAACGAAAAGAAATTTTTTCGAAAATTCCAAATTATATAAAATTTAAACCGCTTTATGGATTTTGCTCAAATTCAATATCAACCTTCATTTTTCATTTCTCTATTTGTCCAGAACTATTTAGCTCACTAGCTGAAAAATTGCAGAAGCTAGAGAACATACAGACATTTTTTGAAAAATTGAAAGGCTTATAAAATCTGAATTTTTCTTTCAATTTTTTCTAAAATGTATACATAGGAAGTTGCTCCTCTACCAGTGTGCCAAATTTCAGCTTCATTGTTAAAGCCGTTTTCCCACCCGGACATTTTTTCTAAACCGCTTTTCTCGACGTTTTGGACCATTCTGAGTGTCCTGACATGGAAATCTCGAAAACAAAATTTTCACGTAACCAAAGCTTCCTCTATGAGGAACCAAAAATAATGATTTTTCTTTAATCTATAAAATGTCATCCTTAATTTATCAGTATTTACTTTCTCATCACATACGAAGTAAGTAAAAGAAAGAGTATTGCAATCCAAAAAAAATTCGACTCTTGGATTTTGATGGAAATACATGTTTTGAGTTTCGTAGATTCCAAAAAACACATTCACTAATTTCTGTCTGTCTGGCTGTGTCTGGCATCTGTATCCAAAAGTACAATAACTTCTGAAAAAATCTATGAACCGCAATGAAATTTAGTGTGTGCCTTTTGCATATAAAATGTAGTTTTGGTATTGAAATCCAATCCAAAATCTTCACTACTTCTGATACTTTACCTGAAATAGTGAATAAAAAAATTAATTAATTTTTTATTTTTGGACCGTAAACTAATATAAAAGTTATTATGCTTTGGTATGATACATACAGACAGAATTACTAGCAAATGAGCAATGAACAACAAGAGATTTAGTACAGAGAAGATTTTGTAGTCTTTTCAATCGCTCACATAAGACTACTGCAACTGTATGTTGTGAAAAATTTATATTGCCTGAAACATGGATTGTGTTACATATTCACTAAACAAAAGAACTTCTATCAATGATCTTGAGCAGTTTTCAATGATAAATATAATATGAATATTCACACCATATGTTAGATTAAAAGGAAAGTGAAAATTGCAAGAAAAAAAATATTTGAGGTTATTCACAGTCATGATGTTAGACTATAAACACTCATACATTCATCGTATCATAGTTTTTATCACTCGCATAGCATTTTATACGAATTCAAAATCCTGCGGAGGCCTCATAAACGCCATAAGATTCGAAATTTTTGAAATATGAATAATTGAAATATAAATCCGACTGGTCAAACTATCGAAGTGCCAACAATAATATCACCAAACGAAAGAGAGATGTGAAGTGAGGCGCGAACATCGCACGCGCCGCCTTGCGAGTGTGGCTCGTAGCTTGAACTCAAATTTAAAAGCGCGTTCTTGACAAATTATAGCGAGAAATGTAATAGATTACAATAAATGTGCGAAACTCACAAATTTCTATTCGTGCAGTTAGTCACTATACCCCAATAAATTCACGATAAAAACTTGACGCCAGTAACAATTGTGATGAGAAAGTCACGTGTTGCGAATACGCCAGTAGCAACTTTTTTTTCATTAATTAAATATATTTAAAATATGTGCGACATATATTTAATGTGACGAAATGTTGTATATGGGTCATTCCACGGGATTTCGCACAAAAAAAAACCCGACCGACTCCAATTTTCGCTTAATTTTTTAATATTGTTGACTATGTCAAACGGAGCATCTGTGAATTTTTTGAGAATTTTATTCTTATATTTCTTTGTAATTCGATTACATTTAATGAATCGAATACATCTACATATAAAATTATGAAAAAAATCACAAAAGCTCCTTTTAATATTACCAATTACATAAAAAAATACGCAGAAGATTGGAAGAAAATTAAAAAAATCAATTACCCGAAATATGTTTTTAAAAATGGGTAAAATGCGTTCTCCATCTTGGGCTTGCGCTTAAAATGTTTGGGACTCCATGTAGTATATTCGTGATTTTTTGTATTGAAATCGGAGGGGGCCAAATTAGCGAAATGGTACCTTTTCTTGGTAGAAGACATAAATAAAATAAAAGTTATGTTTATTTTTTATTTTGATTATTTTTACCGTAAACTGTGTTGAATTACGAAAATTTTGACCTAGTTATTTTTGTCGATATCATTATTCCACTTGACGTCAGATTTTTTTTTCATTTTTTTCAACTTTTATTTTATGGCTCGTCGAAATATAAGAATAAAATTCTCAAAAAATTCACAGATGCTCCGTTTGACATAGTCAACAATATAAAAAAATTAGGCGAAAATTGGAGTCGGTCGGGTTTTTTTTTGTGCGAAATCCCGTGGAATGACCCATATATAACATATATTTTTTGCACCATAAATTTCGCATACATACATTTTTATCGGGAATATCCGCTTTGATTTTCGAACCTTCCTGTATTTGATTTATCTTATATTGGTATTTTAATTTGACTGCGTGAGAAAGCAACCTTGCGAGGGACATTAATCCGTAATTATATATTACTTTTCGAGGCGAGTTGCGCACAATCGGATCGACGATAATTTGTGAAGGTCATTCTCGGGATCGCAGTCAGGGCGCAATCACTTATAATTGCATTCACTCTAGAATCAATCCTCGATCGCATTGCAATGCCACCGATACGTGGTACTTTGTAGTTCTATTTTTGACCTCTGTTTACTAGCGCACCACTCTATACCCATTGCAATTTTCCAATAGCACTCTCACGCGATCATCAGACATCAGCACAATCGACGGTTTTGTCGCGAACGTTGTGCGTCATACAACTTTTCGAAAATACGAATTATGCGACTCCTGCTTGCCTAATACTATGCGATGTATTCCGGTACAGCGACTTGATTGCTGTTTCTCAGGTGGAACGATTTCTCGGACGATCATTCGTATTGCAGAAATCGAGACGTCGATGACTTTTCGTATCTCGTGCGAAATAACGCGTGACTTGCAGAATTAAGTTTTGCCCTTACGTGGACGAGGAAGAAAAATACAAGTTTTTGTTCAAGGGCTTATAGTCGCTTGCATTCAGACTTCAGATTTTAAATATGATTACATCAAATTTTTCTTTTTTTATGCTACAATTGTTTTTTTAATACAAATATTTCCATTATGTATTTAAACGAATACATTTCTATTTTCTAATTAGTATTCCAAGTGCAATTCTACTTTGAGTTTTTTGCATCGAAATTTGAATATTATTATTCAACTATTTCGTATTTTGAAAAATCCGTAATACGTCATGATTTTTCGAGCTCTCGCCGTCCGTGTACTTGAATAACTAAATCTATCAAACTTAACGTGAAATATTGAAAAAACTAAATTTAAAGGAGGCATCTTGAATTGACTATTTTTACGATGTTCAATTCGGTACGTTGAGTGAAGTTTGTAACTAACCAAAAATGAGATTCTACCACAATTTCTGTATTTGGTATTGTTATTATGTAATATCAATGTTGATTTTTTTTCTGAATTTTCTATTATCGCCAAGTATTTAAATTTATATCCGACTTTTAGTTAGAAATTTGTGCACAACCAGTTTTTAAATTTTGTATTTAAAGTACATTGTTTATCTGTATTTTTCCAAAGTCTGCGTCGTTTGTAAGAAATCCCCATTTTTTAAAATTATCGCGCCCAATGGATTATTGAATAATGAAAATAACAAATTCTCAGTCGCATACTTATAAAACTCTTGTTCGCTTTGCCAACGGGTTTGATTTTTTGCACTGCTGATGCATAACAATGACGATACATAAACAGGGGTTATGGGCCTATAGTTGTAAAACCGGGAATCCGATTTTGTTTATTTCTTATGCAAATGTAATATTTTTATACTGAGAATTAATGATGATTTTTTAAAGTCGTAATTTTTTATCTGTTAACAAAATTAGCGCGTGCAGCATGATACGCGAATCTTTCAGCTGCTCTGAGGATCAAATTAATGCCTTTTTTTTCGAATTCAATGTGGTATTAAAGTCTCATCTCTTCGGAAATTTACCGTTGATTACCAATCAAATTTGAAAAAAAAAATCCGAATACATTGTTTATCTCTATTTTTTCAATAAAAATATTTGGAAAACGAAATTCGGAAATCCTAGGCCATTTTCAAAGTACATTCAGAAATATATAATTTTAATACTATAATACATCATACAAATGACCATATTTTTATGCCTGCAACGGCATAAATAGATAAAAAATATTAAATCGATTTTCGCCCCGCTCCACTCCAGCAGGACGAAAAGCATTTTTCCGCCACTGCAGCACTTTTCCACCAGCTGCAGCACTTTTCCTCCCGCTGCGTCACTTTTCGTCCCGCCGGTCAAGAATCGAAAACTTCCACCCGCGTTGCAGGCATGAAATGGGATATTTTTAGCGTGTCGGTGAAAAAATATATTTGTACCGAAAAATGACATATATCGAATATATTTAATGGTATATGCAAAAAATATATCCGAGGTATATCCGAGGTAAATATTTTTCGATATATTTCATTTCCCATGTGGCCCAGCGTCCATTAGAAGAAATTACCGATTTATAAAATGACCGTCTCAATTAATCATTTGATAACATAAAAACGAACTCGCAATCGCATACCTCATAAAAACCCCATTGGATTTTCCAATTCATTCGATTTTTGCTTCCTCATAGAGGAAGATTTGTTTTCATGAAAAGAAAAATTTTCGAGATTTTTATGTCAGGACACTTAGAATTGTCCAAAACGTCCAGAAAAGTGATCTAGAATAAATGTCTGTATGTATGTATGTGTGTGTGTGTATACAACTCCGAAAATTCGAACGCCGATAACTCAAGAACGGTTTTGTATATCGCGCTCAAATTTGGCACACTAGTGTATCAGCAGACCCTCTTCAACTGTAGCAATTTTCGACAAAATCTGTGCGAAAATTTCTATTTTATGCCGTTTTGAATTTTTTGAAAAAAGGACGTGGTCTCTCTAACTTTCATAAAATTTAGTCTATTTTGCTAAATAGTTGGTTATAAGAGTAGGTGCACTCACTACTGTTTGGTGTTGAATTTGGCTCGAATCGGTAAAGTGATTCAGATTTTATGGAATTTTGAATTTTTCAAAAAATTGACATTATCGCTCTATTGTAACTTTTGCAAAACTTGAAATAGCGAGCTCAAATTTAGTATATAAATAAAACAATATTCAGCCATTATATATGTATAATTTAGTGACAAACGGTATGAAATTTGTGATTTTATGGAATGTTGAATTATTTTTAATAATATACGTTATCACATTTACTTTCTAAAACGCCCTAATAATAACGAAATAACGGAATAACGAAATAGAAAAAACGAATTCACAACATGTTTATTTATCTAATTTAAAAAAGAATGCAAAGTAGAACCTTGCACATTGCTTCCTCATTATTTTTCACTTTTTTGCTTCCTCAGAGAAGAAGCTTTGTAAAAAGTGAAAAATAATGAGGAAGCAATGTGCAAGGTTCTACTTTGTATTCTTTTTTGCACTACTGATGCACAACAGTGACGATACATAAAACGGGGTTAGGTGCCTCTGGTTTTACAGCCGCAGGGTGAGAAATTTATGTGTTATGACATCATAAAACGTTGACAACAAAAATTGTTTTGTTAGGCTAACAAAAAAAAATGGTTAGCCCAGCAAGAAGATTTGTCAGCCGAACAAAAGGTTTATCAGCATACACGGAGAAAAACGCTTGGTTGGGCTTACTAAAATTTTGGTTAAAAATTTTACCAAGAAAAATTTGGTAGCCGTAACCAAGTTATTGATTAGGCTTAGTACTAAATACTTCACGGAAAGAAATGTTTGGTTGTGGCAACTAGGTTTTCGATTTGCTGTACACAATGTCTAAAAAATTAGTTGCCTCAACCATATCGAATAGGAACCTCAACTATTCACGATTAGTTCTCGATTGGATTAGGTAGCTTAAGGAGAGTCTTCTGTTACTTGTGATGGTGAGGCCAAAGAGCGGTGAGACGTGAGACGGAGGTAGCTAGCCGTGCAACAATGTTGCGTCGTAGGCGGCAAACTCATGTAACACGAGTTATACTTATCACTTTAATTTCAACAAAACGGTACAGACGAATGTTTCGAAAATTGGATATGTAGTTCTGGAAAGTACGTCGTTTCAAGCGGTATACGTTTCCAAAAGATGAAATCACTCCTTCTATTTATTTTACACGATCGAAAATGCACTATTTTCCATAAGCCCAATGTTAAATCTCTTAACTTTGAGAATTAATATCTTTAAAACGGTGCAGACAACTTCATGAAAACTCGACAGTTTGATGAGAGGATTACTCGTGAACATGCTGTCCAAATTTCAAAACGCTGGCATCACTTCGAGATAACAGAAGACCCTCCTTAACTAATCCAATCGTTGGAACTACCACTCGAATAGTTGGAACTACCATTCGAATCGTCGGTATTATCATTCGAATCGTCGGTATTACCATTCGAATCGTTGGTATTACCATTTGAGTTGCTAGGGAAATAGAATAATCGATTGGTTGTGTCAACTCATTTCTTGGTTATGGCAACTAATCTTTTTTTTCCGTGTTGGTTGTCTTACCAAATCCTTGGTTATATTAGCTAATAACTTGGTTATGTTAGTCAATAACTTGGTTGTGCCCACCGAGTTTTCTTGATAACATTTTTAACCAATTTTTTGGTAATTCTAACCAATCTTTTTTCTGAGTGTAGCAAAACTGATTTGTCAGTCTAACGTAATGATTTTTGTTGTCGCCATTTTATGTTGTCATGACACATAAATTTCTCTCTGTGCGGGAACCCCATTATGATTCGCTTTCCGAGAAGCCTATATGAAGTGCACTTATATGCAAGTCCGGCTGATATCAGAAACGCCCGTTCATTATAAACAAGTACTTCAACTCACCCGTTTGTTGTACAGAAATGCCCACGGGCTGCCTTATGGAAGGGACGCACATATAAGCATCTGTAATCTAAGTAACTGTCGGAGTATCGTGGAGGTAAACTTGTTCTACGATCTTACAGGCACGTTGTTGCGATCCTGTTATTACCGATGGTGCGCGCAGTCTTCCTCAAGGTTGCCAAGAATCATCAAGAATTCGTTCACAACATAACCTCCCCCCTTTCGAGTGATACACATATCCTATATGGAGTTAGCATTCGTCAGAATAGTCGCGATGTAGAGTAAAAACAACTCGCAAACAAAGTATGATCTTGCTATGATAAATCAGAATGTATTATCTCGATCTTTGCTCTCTTATAAGTAAGGGAAATTACCGAGATAAAAATAGAGACTGATACATATCGATAAAATTTGAATGGGATTTCGACGTTATTAGTCTCATATAGTTTTCATTTTCTATGGGTTAAATACGATAGATACTTTATCGGTATATATACCAATGGATTAACAATACTTTATATTACATTTACGTTTCGTCACTTGTAAATTTTCATCCTTTTGTGGTGTACCGTGTTATATCGTAAATATATGATTGAACACTAATCGTTCGCAATCAGAGAGGCATCAATAAAGTTATCCTATAATTTTCTATCGTCTCACAATTATAGAAAGTATATCGGAATTATCATAATCTATAGTAAAACTCTGATGTAAGTGAAACATTTTTTAAATCATTTATACAAGAATTTTATGCTGATTTATCGTTTCACAGCTATAGGAAGTCTATCATAATGAATCTTGAATATGATGAATATTTGAATCCAAAGATTTGCAGATGAAACTTTTTTTTTAATGAAAAATGTAACATTATTAATATTACTCCTACGATCGTATATTTTTATTGTTAAATTTAGTACAAAAATTATATTATTTACAATAATATTATAGGATATGGAAGAAACATATAGGATTTCGATCGTAAGTTTATGATTGTATTTTGTAAATTTGCGAACCAAAGTCCGCATTCGGAACGATAGGATTATTTTTAATCGTTTTCTCATTAACCTCATTTTATCGTGATTATTGCATAATCGAAAAAATTACATTTTTCTAACTGGAACAGACTATAATAATAGCATATAAGATTAATAGCAGCTTGCAACGGCATATCATAATTATACGACGCATTTTTTTTTAATTATTAATTTTTATACTAAAAAATATGCTATATATTTGGTATACATTGAATAGCTATATTTCAAATACACTTTTTTTAAATTTTCATCTAAAAATTCTGGAAAAATATGCAAATCCGTGGTATTCTATCAGCTATGCATCTTATGTTTCAATTTTATGAAAGCAAATTTTATTTATAGGTAAAAACCAAAAAAGAACAATTTTCCAGAATATTTATTTATAATAGTGTCCGAATTCTTAAAAGAATTTTTTTTTTAACTGGGATGTGGCTTGGACTTTGAAGGGTTAATGTCCATTTGCCTCAACTTCAATTAAAAGTGAGTCATGCGAATTCTTCCACATTTCAATCATTATTAATTTATTTAATTGGTTCCCAAGAGTTCCAAGCAATAATGTTTGCGATGACGGATTTTCCTTGTATAATCCAATGATCGCTTGTACCTTTGTGCCAATGCTTCACTATCGCGATATTATTCTTGACAAGTTTTTTTCTACAATCACCTCCCACCGATGGTTGTATTTTCTTTTGAGGAGGGAAAAGTCAATGTTTTTATCGCATACGAGCATGAATTACGTAAGTTTGCCAGCAAACAAAGGCTGATAAACATGCCTCACGAACCACCGAAAATATCAGTTCGGCAGATGCGAAAAATAATCACATCATTACTTGACGATGCACGGAAAGAAAAAAAACATGGATAATTCATCCAATTCCGAGTACATGTTACTGGAATCCCCATGAGAGGTGCGCTCCGTGACAAAAACACAGGAATTTTTCCTGTTCTAATTCGACAGTAATTATTGGAATAACACCGGACTTTTTTAGAGCAAATACATTGGATTTTGTGTAATTTATTACAAATACTTTACACGGAAAAAAAAGATTAGTTGCCATAACCAAGAAATGAGTTGACACAACCAATCGATTATTTTATTTCGCTTACAACTCAAATGGTAATACCAACGATTCGAATGGTAATACCGACGATTCGAATGGTAATAACGGCGATTCGAATGGTAGTCCCAACGATTGGATTAGTTAACCTAACTAATCTCGCGAGAACTAATGGTGAATAGTTGAGGTTACTATTCGATATGGTTGAGGCAACTAATTTTTTAGACATTGTGTACAGCAAATCGAAAACGTCGTTGCCACAACCAAACATTTCTTTCCGTGTACTGAATCATAACAGTAACATTTTGGCATACAGATCTGGCTAAAGCTGGCGATTTGTTTTCGTGCGTAGGGCAACAGGATAAGTCTATACATGAATGCTATTTTGTTAACACAAGGAACAAAAAAAATACTGGAATATACCCTAATTTTTACTGAAATATAACTTTTCTTGGTTTTCAATGTTAAAAGTACGGTGTACAACGAAAAAAACCCATTCGTATTACGAATAAGGCTCGATTTATTGGAATGAACAGAATTATTACCCAAATAGTAGTAATTTTTCATGTACAGCACATAATTATTACTAATCTTTTATTCCGTGCGGATCATTTTCAAGTTGAATACAAAAACAACTATTCTGTTCAATCATCCAAATATTTCGTTCGCCACTCATAAACGGTAATGCAGCGTCATTTTTTCCGATACTAAGAAAATTCGTTCATGCAGAAAATAAATTACGGCAGTTATGTCGCATCTACTGGATTTTAACTCTCGTGGTCGAAATTTTTGCTAAATGCAGTTTAAAGGTTTCTTTATATGCATACGAAGTTTGAAAGTTGGTTACCGACTTCTAAAAACCAAAACAAAATATGAAAATTCGGGTTTTTTACATGGTGCTTATAGTAAAAATAAAGACTTCTATCTTTAAAAGAGTAATTTCTATACCAATTTTTAACTTTTACGGTTAAAAAAGTGCGTTACGTGTTCGTTAAACCATATAGAAAATTCCTGCAAGAAAATATCAAGAGTCACCGACCATCTAAGAGAATAATTCTTTTAAAAGTCTACTGGATGCATCGGGGCAAAAGGTGGACTGCTGTATTGCATCGCAACACTCTTGAGTAACAAACTCTAGGTTTTTTGTCCAAGGATCAGTCTGGCGTTAAAAAATAGCTAATTGGCTTATCGTTATAGTGGAAACTATCAACGAGAAAGCATGACGCTTGATAAATATTCCGCGTTTTTATATCAAACCACAGACTCACCTTCCGCTTGTCCTTCCTCTGCTTCTTAGACGAAGAGACGCTACTGTTTCTTATTCATCAGTGGTAAACACCACTCGCTCGCTATTGCTATAGCAGTGCATATCCCAACTCAGCGAAAAGATGACTCGTTTCCGCCATTCTTCGCTTCTATTGAATATACCTATAGGTGGTTGCGTGTATTGTATGTTGTCCGAGAATCCAGTACGCGTTTGGGTCTCCTCCCAGTGGATTGGTTTTATTGGCTAATCTTTGAAAGTATTTTTATTTTTTATACATTCAATATTTTTATATCAAATACAAATTTACGATTTTAATACTGAAAATTAATGAAAATAAAAAAGAATCATCATTTTTATATCAGATCCCGGGACAAAATGAATGCCATTTTCGACCACGTTATCTATATCTTAATGATTTTTACACTATCGTCTTTGTGTCGGCGAGTTCTTTCGAATAAACTAAGAAATTTAAAAATCGATCAGCAAAAAAAAAATATACATCACCAATTGAAAACCCGAATTTTCGTGATTCTACATTTTTCGGGGATCTGAAGCCGAAAAAAATGTCGATTTTCGGTACATTTTTTAAGTTAATCTGATCGGTAATTGCCCCTTGATTACGAAGCAACTAATCTTTTTTCCAATAACTAAAAAAATTCAGGTGAAAAATTTTTTTTATTTATTTAATTGATTCTTCACGTTTTCTCGTCGAATTTTTGAGATGTTAGGGGAGGATTGACCGAAAGTTTGTCAGTGTCATAATCAGCAGAAAAATCCGATCAGATCTGATAGATAATTTTTTAATTTCCTAAAAATCAAAATTAACTTATTAAATCAAATTAAATGAAATATTATTATTCCTTATATTAATCTAAAAAATCTTAATCTTAAAACAAAATAAATAAAAAACATTAATCTTAAATCCATTAATCTAAAAAAAAAAATCGAATATTTGATTCAAATAAATTGACATTTTTGATACAAATAACAGTAACTTGAACCCATTGAACCAAAATATTTTATGATTTAAATAAACCCGTCAGACCCATTTCTCCGGGTGTATCTGGGCATAAAAATGTTTTGCATTGACGCAAGGTGCACCATGCGCTTTATGGTCCGTTGTTCCGTGATCAAAGTCCGCACGGCGTCGAGGAATCGAGGGATTATTACACACACGCGGTCGTGGCACAAGCGTAGGTAGCTTGTCCAGCGTCACGTTTTCTCGTTGAATTTTTGAGATATTAGGAGAGGATTGACCGAAAGTTTGTCAGTGTCATAATCAGCAGTAAAATCCGATCAGATCTGATAGATAATTCTTGAATTTCGTAAAAATCGAAATTAACTTATTAAATCAAATTAAATGAAATATTATTATTCCTTATACCCTATTAATCTAAAAAATCTTAATCTTAAAACAAAATAAATAAAAAAAGATGCAAAGTAGAACCTTGCACATTGCTTCCTCATTATTTTTCGCTTTTTACAAAGCTCCCTCTGTGAGGAAGCAGTATGTTATTCAATTTTGGCTTCCTCATAGAGGAAGCTTTGTAAAAAGCGAAAAATAATGAGGAAGCAATGTGCAAGGTTCTACTTTGCATCTTTTTTTTTTATACCTTGTGTCTCTTTTGCAGAGGTGTTTTATACAGCTATAAATCACCTCTGCAAACACCGTTACATCTAATTTTGATTAGATACAAATTTTTGTCGTACTTTCTCAACTTTTCCGGAAGTTATAGCGAAAATCTACATTTTTTTTTAAATGAAAAATGGTGTAAAATCCGAACGACTTTACCGATCATCACCAAATTTGGTACATGGCATTTCTGAATGTTATTTTTCGTCTGTACAAAATTTCTGTTCATTTGTTGAAATTCGACGTAATTTAGATCAAAATCTATTTTTTTCGAAAAATTCAGAATTCTATAAAATCCGAACCGCTTTACCGATTTCGTCGAAATTCAATACCATACAACATTGAACGTATCTTCAGTTATGAAGAACTATTTAGCCAAATCGGCGAACTTTTACGAAAGTTAGAGCGACCACGCCCTTTTTTCAACAAATTAAAATCAACATAAAATCTTAATGACTTCACATATTTTGGCAAAAATCACAACATTCAAAGAGGGGCAGCTACTCTACTTGCGTGCCAAATTTGAGCCGGATCGCTCGAACGGTTACCGAGTGAGAGGAGATTGAATTTTCGAAGCCCAGCACACACACACACACACACACACACACACACACACACACACACACACACACACACACACACACACACACACACACACACACACACACACACACACACACACACACACACACACACACACACACACACACACACACACACACACACACACACACACACACACACACACACACACACACACACACACACACACACACACACACACACACACACACACACACACACACACACACACACACACACACACACACACACACACACACACACACACACACACACACACACACACACACACACACACACACACACACACACACACACACACACACACACACACACACACACACACACACACACACACACACACACACACACACACACACACACACACACACACACACACACACACACACACACACACACACACACACACACACACACACACACACACACACACACACACACACACACACACACACACACACACACACACACACACACACACACACACACACACACACACACACACACACACACACACACACACACACACACACACACACACACACACACACACACACACACACACACACACACACACACACACACACACACACACACACACACACACACACACACACACACACACACACACACACACACACACACACACACACACACACACACACACACACACACACACACACACACACACACACACACACACACACACACACACACACACACACACACACACACACACACACACACACACACACACACACACACACACACACACACACACACACACACACACACACACACACACACACACACACACACACACACACACACACACACACACACACACACACACACACACACACACACACACACACACACACACACACACACACACACACACACACACACACACACACACACACACACACACACACACACACACACACACACACACACACACACACACACACACACACACACACACACACACACACACACACACACACACACACACACACACACACACACACACACACACACACACACACACACACACACACACACACACACACACACACACACACACACACACACACACACACACACACACACACACACACACACACACACACACACACACACACACACACACACACACACACACACACACACACACACACACACACACACACACACACACACACACACACACACACACACACACACACACACACACACACACACACACACACACACACACACACACACACACACACACACACACACACACACACACACACACACACACACACACACACACACACACACACACACACACACACACACACACACACACACACACACACACACACACACACACACACACACACACACACACACACACACACACACACACACACACACACACACACACACACACACACACACACACACACACACACACACACACACACACACACACACACACACACACACACACACACACACACACACACACACACACACACACACACACACACACACACACACACACACACACACACACACACACACACACACACACACACACACACACACACACACACACACACACACACACACACACACACACACACACACACACACACATACATACATACGGACATTTTTTCTAAACCACTTTTTTCGATGTTTTAGGTGATTCTAAGCATACTGACATGAAAATCTCGAAAAAAAAAATTTTCATGAAAACAAAGCTTCCTCTATGAGGAAGCAAAAACATTAATCTTAAATCCATTAATCTAAAAAAAAATCGTATATTTGATTCAAATAAATTGACATTCTCGATTCAAATAACAGTAACTTGAACCCATTCAACCAAAATATTTTCTGATTTAAATACACCCGTCAGACCCATTTCTCCGGGTGTATCTGGGCATAAAAATGTTTTGCATTGACGCAAGGTGCACCATGCGCTTTATGGTCCGTTGTTCCGTGATCAAAGTCCGCACGGCGTCGAGGAATCGAGGGATTATTACACACACGCGGTCGTGGCGCAAGCGTAGGTAGCTTGTCCAGCGTCGCAGTCGCCGCCGCTGACAGTCTCGTGCGTAAACGAGCGGGAGCACGAGATTTTTTCAGGACACGATTTGCGGAAGGAAGAACGAAGGTAAACAGCCAGTTTTAACATAGTTGCTCCGATTAAGGAAGTCTCAGAGAGTTGAGTGTATTCGCAGTCTTGACGCGAGATCGGATTCCCCGGTCAAGTGGAAACACGACACGATCGATGCTTTGCGCGACTGTGACATTGAAAGAGAGCGGACAACAGGGCAAAGTAAACGAACGTTCTAGAGACTCTCCGAAAGAAAACCCGAAATGATTAATACGTTATAGGTAATATATGCGCCCACTGATTCGATGAACCTACCATTAATACTCAATGAATTCGATGTGAGTTATAGCCCTTCTCAAGGTTTTTTCACACACACTGAGGAAAGTGATTGTTTGGTTCACCTTAGTACGGCAGTCAAGGTCGGTCAAATGAACTTTCGGTCATTGCAACATTATTTTTGGTTACGTCAAACATATTTTGGACGAAAATAACTGACCCGTTAAGATGACGTGTACTGTACAAAAAATCTACTTGAAAATTTAGTGTACTTTTACTGGAAGTTTTAAACCAGTATATTAAATTATGTATACAAGTGTAATGTAAAATGAATTTATGGTATAGCACATTCAATAATTTACTTTAATTTTGCTGGAAAAGTACATGAATTTTATACCACAATTGTATATTAAATTTCGATGACGAGTTTATGAATAAAAAGTTTCAATTTTTTCTAACAGTTTGTTAATACGTACTCAAGCAGTAAAAGAAATTGTGAAGCTTTATTCTTGGCTAGAAGTAATGATTAAGACTGAAATGTTCATCCCTGTTACAAATATTTAAGGTAAAATTACTACACATGTGCAGGAAGCTCTTTTACAGAAACGGATATATAAATTTACTACACAGGGAAAGAAATGTTTGGTTGTGGCAACTACGTTTTCGATTTGCTGTACACAGTGTCTAAAAAATTAGTTGCCTCAACCATATCGAATAGTAACCTCAACTATTCACAATTAGTTCTCGATTGGATTAGTTAGGTTAAGTAATCCAATCATTGGGACTACCACTCGAATAGTTGGGACTACCATTCGAATCGTCGGTATTACCATTCGAATCGTTGGTATTACCATTTGAGTTGTAAGATAAATAGAACAATCGATTGGTTGTGTCAACTCATTTCTTGGTTATGGCAACTAATATTTTTTTCCGTGCACCGCTGTAATGTAAAATTGATGTACATTTCTACTAAATTCTTTACAAAAATCGTATTAATAGATGCACAGTATACTAAAATTGATGGACAGTTTCCTAAATTAATTACAACATACGTCTTTTCAGTATAAGTTAAATTCAATTTTACCAGACGTACATTATTGAATTTTCATTTTCATTCATGTATTAAATTGAATTCTCTGCACGGGTAAAAATAATTTTTACGATGTAAAGTCAGTACTTGTCGTCTTTTATTCGAAAAATTAACAATGGCGGAGAATAACACTTCAGGAGGATTCAGCTATCTCACTCGCATTTACGACGATCTGGCAGAAAATAAAATTTAGACTTGAAGATATATTATTAATATGCGTTATATATAGTGGAATAAAGTACGATATCCTTTATACATATTTTATGTGTTCGTCGGATATATATCTGATTTATAAGGATTCTCTGTGACTTGGGCCACTTTTTTTCGACTCAATTAGAAATTTCTTGTAATCTGCAAGATTTTACTACTTCTTAACCCCTTTCACTGTCGGTGACGCGTATACATATAGTCGTGCCACTTTTGCTTTAAGGTGACGCGTGTACGCGCATTTTGATGTATGCGCTTGGGATTTTATTGTGTTTGGGTGTCTTAAGATTTTTGAGGTCGCTGGATTTTTTCCCAACTAAATTTCGGCACCATATATTTTTTGTGTCAAGAGTTCGTTTTGCTGAGTGTCTAACATTAAAGCGATTAAGGTAGTCCTTTCGTAGTACAGTGCGATGCCGCGTGAAATTCGGAGAGAATCGAGAGAATCTCGATGGAATAAAAATCTGAAATAGTAGTTCACATTTTTTCATTTTGAAAAATCTATGATTAGTCATGTATTTTAGATGTGTTTGGCATAAAATCACTCATCATACCCAAGAAATGTCCAGACTATAGGCTAATTAGATTCGCAATACAGCTTAAACCCGATTTAAAAAAACATAATTTTCAAACATCACAAAAAATTCTAAAAAAATTCAGACGTGTTCAGAAAAATCAAATTATTTTCATGTAAAAAGAAGTTACTTTGCCGGTTAATTTGTTAAACAATCTTTTTTTTCGTTAATTTGTTAAGAACATTTTGCAATCATTATTATGCAAGATCAATCTTTGCAGGATCTTCTATATGATCGATTTTGTTCAGATTTGTATTCCATCGACATTTTCTCGATTCTCTCAGAAACTCCGCAGAGTCACACTGGACTACGAAAGGACTACCTCAAGACCATGTGCTTACACATTTGCACTCACAAAGACTTACAGATATTTACAGATGTCCACTCACATATCAAACTTATGAAATATTACGATCACTCCCATTCTTGTGAGTGTAAGTGCAATTTGTAAGTGCGAGTTGTGAGTGCCAGTTGTGAGTGCAAGTTATGAGTGCGAGTTGTGAGTACGATTGTGAGTGTGAGTGTGAGTGTGAGTGTGAGTGTGAGTGTGAGTGTGAGGGTGAGTGTGAGTGTGAGTGTGAGTGTGAGTGTGAGTGTAAGTGTAAGTGTGAGTGTGAGTGTGAGTGTGAGTCTGATTCTGAGTCTGAGTCTGAGTTGTGAGTGCGAGTACGATTGTGAGCGTGAGTGTGAGTGTGAGTGTGAGTGTGAGTGTGAGTGTGAGTGTGAGTGTGAGTGTGAGTGTGAGTGTGAGTGTGAGTGTGAGTGTGAGTGTGAGTGTGAGTGTGAGTGTGAGTGTGAGGGTGAGTGTGAGTGTGAGTGTGAGTGTGAGTGTGAGTGTGAGTGTGAGTGTGAGTGTGAGTGTGAGTGTGAGTGTGAGTGTATGAGTATGGGTGAGAGTGTGAGTGTGAGTGTGAGTGTGAGTGTGAGTGTGAGTGTGAGTGTGAGTGTGAGTGTGAGTGTGAGTGTGAGTGTGAGTGTGAGGGTGAGTGTGAGTGTGAGTGTGAGTGTGAGTGTGAGTGTGAGTGTGAGTGTGAGTGTATGAGTATGGGTGAGAATGTGAGTGTGAGTGTGAGTGTATGAGTATGGGTGAGTGTGAGTGTGAGTGTATGAATATGGGTGAGAGTGTGAGTGAGTGTAAGTGTCTAATGAATTTTCTGAATTTCAACAATATTATCATATGGACATGAGTGTATGACTTCCGGAAAAATGGTGGCCGTTGGAAGGTTAACATCGCAGTTTTATTCACAGCGATATAATTACGTATCGGAACATGGCCGAAATGAATATTATCCTTGCCCGCGAAACAATGCGACTTTACGCGAGAGATCGACGCCAGCAACACGTAGGAATGTTTGCGAAATCGTCCGACCTTCAGCATCGCCAATTCCACGACGTCGCGCTAAAACTCAACGAGGGGAATTCGGTCCTTGACTCGTCGACATACGGGTTTAACCCGAAGACAATTCACATCGTGCTCGAGTTTATACAAAAGTCACCGAATTTCGATGGAAAAATAGGATGACACGTAGAGAAGAAGAAAAAGAAAAATTGCAGAATAATTAATAATCCACCTCTCTTAAATTCTTCGGGTTGTATCAAAGAATCGACATGCGTCTGCACGTGTTTCTGTGTGTTTGTGTCATTTATAGGCACAGTCGCGCATCCTCCATAAATGATGATGAAGCGTGGAAACGAGTTTTTTTTTCTTCTTTCTAACACAAACGACCCGACACGTAATTCCCACTATAGAAAATCCTGTTGAACTGGATTCGATAAGTTAATTAAATTTAGATTAAAAACTCCGGTTTGTCGGTTATTTTTCGTCGATAATATGAATTCGAGGACGATCGGTAAGAAAATACCTGAAAACGGATTCGAGTGGAATTTTTGGCCTCGTCAGGATATCAGAAGATTATTAAGGAAACGTTCAACGATATACAAGCAAAAAATTGTTTCGTGATCATGAGATGACACTTTTTGCAATCATAAAAGTTAACATTTATTTTTTAAAAAAAGTAATCTTATGAAAGGAACATTGACTTTTTAACCAATTAATTCTCCTGTTTCATACATTTTCACATAGCGTATTATGTACGTACCCGGAATGCTGAAAAGAAACGTTCGCAAACGCCAATATTCAATTCCTAGCACGGCCCTATTTGTACAGTAAAATCTGGAATCGTTGGTGATCGGTACAGACTGTAGAGAGCAAGGATTGAATGTGAAGACAAAGGAAGAAGAAATTATTCTCCCATCGGTATGTACCATGTAAAAGACATTCTCCGTCAGTTTAGCTACATTTTCTTCGAAACTTCTCAGATATTGCTCATAACTTTCCATATTTTATTCTCCATTAAAAATATCTTTCTGCATTTTATAAACGATTTTTATTGATTCTTTTAGGAGACGCATCATTTTTTTATTCACTTATATAACTTGGAAGTCGGACAATAAAAATAACAAAAAAAAATTGATCCATGAACTTTTCAACGTATTTTTTCAATTCATTTTGCAAAAAACATGTTAGGCAAAAAAAAAAAGAAATTACAACAAAGTTTATTTGACATCTTTGGTATTGTTCTCAATTTTATATAATATACGCAGCAAATGTATAGAAGTTCTCTTTCAGAGAAAATGGCAAAGAAAAATTCGATTTTATTATTTTATGTAAAAACATTTCTTTTTGTCTGCTGAAACATGCGTTGGCAATTCTGCCAATTTGCCTGTAAGTACCGTAGACATGATTATATAAAATTAGGAGCAAAATCGATGATGTCCACATGAATGAAAAAATATTCTTTTTTATTTTTTTTCTCTGATGAAGTAGATTTTGCAATCTGAATAAAATTATAAGGCCCATTACATTCAAAAGTTTAGTAAACAACTTTTTATTTCTATATATATTTTTTGTGACCGACTTACCACTTCTAAGTTATATAATGAAATAAAAAATAATGCCACTCCCAAAATACTCGATCAAAAAAATCTGAAAGGTAATCCATAAATATTAATTTTAAGGGGTACCAAAATAATAATTATGAGCAATATCTGAGGGTTCGAACACAAATATCGCTGAACTGACGGAAAATGCCTCATAAATGGTACTTTGAAACTTCGACGTTCATAACATGCACAATTTGCTAATTTACAATATTATACATAATGACAGCGAATTTACAACAAAGCGCTTCCAGCTCATGTCACATTCGGACTTTTCAAACGTAATAATCTACGTCACTGGAAAAGTCATCACTGAAAAAAACGGAACTTATGAGATTAGCGATCGGCAAAAGCAGGCGATTGCGATCACACGATCGACGTGTGATCGCAATCGCCTCCTTGACCGCCCAAAAAAATTGGTTGAACTGACGCAGAATAATTAATTAATGGTACTTGGAAGTGCATAATGACAAAGTATTTAGAATGAAGCGCTTCCATTTTACACCGTGTTCGGTTTTATTGAACGCAATGATCTGCGTCATTAAAAAAAAAAGTAACTCATGACATTTGCAAAAGATCGATAGATCTAAAGAACAATAGCCATCGTTACCTCCTCCTCGAAAAAAAAAATGTCCGTAGTAACGAAGAACTGACTTCATTAATGATTCCTAAAACATTCCCAGCATAACACAATTTGCTATTTCATAATATACACAACGGCAGATAATTCAGAGTAAAGCGCTTCGCTCAGATTTCTCGAGTTCAATAACCTCTCATTTTAAAAGGCATGATTACCAAGAGAAGAAGAAAAAATAAAACTGTAAAATCACACGGAAAAAAAAAGATTAGTTGCCATAACCAAGAAATGAGTTGACACAACCAATCGATTATTCTATTTTCCTAGCAACTCAAATGGTAATACCAACGATTCGAATGGTAATACCGACGATTCGTATGATAATACCGACGATTCGAATGGTAGTCCCAACTATTCGAGTGGTAGTCCCAACAATTGGATTAGTTAACCGAACTAATCTCGCAAGAACTAATCGTGAATAGTTGAGGTTACTATTCCATATGGTTGAGGCAACTAATTTTTTAGACATTGTGCACAGCAAATCGAAAACGTAGTTGCCACAACCAAACATTTCTTTCCGTGCATGATTATTGCGACTAGCAAAAATCGATAGATCTAAAGAAATTAACCACCCGAAAAAAAGTGTCCAAAATGATAGAGATATTGATGTGACTTTATTTATGGTATCTGGTACTTAAAACGTAACACGTCCCGCGTTAAAATAATTATGTCAAATTGAGATCACAAATCGACATATGTCAAAAAGTGCTATTTTTTAGACGCGTTAAGACGAAGTGTCTTAAAAAATTTCAAAACGAGTTTGAGATCGATTTGATATTACGTTTACTGACTAATTTGAGCGCAATTTGTGACTTAATTTTGGCAACTTTTTAAGACGTTTTTATGGTGGATCGAAAATCTTACAATTTGACTAATTTGGGATGTTGTTGTTGTTTTTTATTTTCTTAATTTGAGACCACTTTGTGAACATTTTTTCATACGATTTAATAAGATGTACGATGAGTTTTAGATATAGATTTCAATTTACTGTTAACAGAATACATTAAAATCTGCTAAAAATAAGTCGCAAATTCCGCTCAAATTAGTAAAAAAAAACTTGGTATCAAATCGATCTCAAAATCGCTTTGAACTTTTCTAAGATCTTTTTTCGTCTTATCGCGTCTCAAAAATAACACTTTGTGAGATATGTCAATTTATGATCACAATTTGACATAATTATTTTGACACGGGACAGCATAACAGAATTTGCTAAGTAAAAAAATATATAACCGCTCAGAATTCCGAGTAAAGCGCGTAGGATTGGATTTCTTGAACGCGATAATCTCCCTCACTTTAAATGTCATGATTGTCATTTAAAAAAAAGTAAAAGAAAACGAAAAAATGAAATAAAATCACGATTTTTGCGATTGGCGAAAGATCCACGTGACATCGCGATCGCCACCTCCACCTTGACCACCCGATCGAGAAGTGTCAGAAACATGGATTTGACTTTATTAATGGAACCTGGTACTTAAAACGTAACACAACATAACAGCCCCCATGTAAATAAAGTATACTTGAGATATACATGGCATATATAATTTATATACGTGTACATATAGCGGCAAAAATTTCTATGTTCTCTATATATCTGAGATATATCCTGACAAAAGAATATCTCAAATATAACTTGCTCTGTATAAATAATTGAAAATATATATGATACATATGTGATAACCACATAATACAACAAAAAGTTCTATATCTAATATATACAATCTAACATACATTATTTCCATGTGGGAAAATTTGCTAATTAAAAATGTATATTACAGCTCAGAATTCTGAGTAAAGCGTGCGGTTTTTTGAGCTCAATAATCTCCCTCACTTTCAAAGTCATGATTATCAAAAGAAAAAGTAAAAGAAAAGGAAAAAATGAAATAAAATCACAATTCTTGCGATTGGCGAAAAATCCACGTGAGATCGCAATTGCAACCTCCACCTTGACCACCCGATTGAGAAGTGTCAGAAACGTTGATCTGACTTTATTAATAGTACCTGATACTTAAAACGTAACACAACATAATAGCCCCCACGAAAATAATATATATTTGAGATATACATCGGATATATAATTTATATACGTGTACATATAGCGGCAAAAATTTCTATGTTCTCTATATATCTGAGATATATCCTGGCAGAAGAATATCTCAAATATAACTTGCTCTGTACAAACAATTGAAAATATATATGATACATATGTGATAACCACATAATACAACAAAAAATTCTATATCTCATATATAAAATCTAACGTACATTATTTCCATGTGGGAAAATTTGCTAATTAAGAATGTATATAACAGCTCAGAATTCTGAGTAAAACGTGCGGTTTTTTGAGCTCCATAATCTCCCTCACTTTCAAAGTCATGATTATCAAATGAAAAAGTAAAAGAAAAGAAAAAAATGAAATAAAATCACGATTTTTGCGATTGGCGAAAGATCCACGAGAGATCGCGATCGCCACCTCCACCTTGACCACCCGATCGAGAAGTCAGAGCGGAGGGGTGGTGACTGGGAGCGTGCGGGGCCCGACCCGCGACCTCCACCACTACCACAACAACCACCACCACGACTACCACCACAAGGAACTCAGCGTCAAGTGGCGGGGGCCTTAGCGTTATTTTTCAAAGTCGGCCTATCGTCCTCCTTCGTCACTTTTGCACAGTATCGCACGCGGCGAACACCTTCGCGAGACCACCCGAGCCTTTGAGTACTTATCGGATCACACGGCCGTTACAATCGTTACTAAAAGCAACATATAAAATTGTACTATTTTACAGTTTTTAATATTAATACCACAACAACTGCTTCAACTGCCGATCCAAGAAGAAGAAGAAATCTCGACGCTTCTTAGTGAATATTTGGAAAAACTTCTTGGAGTCATTCAACAACCCAACAAAACGGGAGAATAAACAAAAAGGAAAGAAAAAGCGCGAGCTCCCGATTAAGGGAGGGTTTTCGATTCGTCGAACTGTCGAGCATTGTAGAGCCCTCAGCAAGGGGGCTGACGATTAATTCCGTTATCCAGAATTTTGGAAATTTCACAACAAGTTACCGATCTTCATAGCTTTCCACGATCTCTTTGGCTCACGAAGAGAATCACGATTTAGTTCGAAGAAATCGGTACCGAAGTGAAATCGGCGTTGAATGAACGAAAAATCGGTATTGAATGAGCGAAAATATCGCGAGTAAAATTGAACGCGTGGATTAAATAGTAACACGTGAATCGTTACCGTTGACAGCCTAATCGGGATCGGTTGAGTCTGCTGTTCTAATTGTCGTTTGAATCGAACGATCGTTTTGCGGTCTCGGTTGACAGACGCACTGACACACAGCCTGAAGACCCTGAAACTTTTCTTGGACTCGATTAGTTTTTTTTTTCTTTATATCGTTTGGGATATATAAATAGAAAACATCGAGATCTGTTGATTTACCGATCGAAGGAAATCGGTTGGTTCTGGTGAACACTGCTGCTGTATTATTTTTTGGGTGTGACGTGTGCGTGAAAAAAAAGGACTAACTATGAAGGATGTTATTTCAATTTGGAGCCGATTGGCTGGGCGCAGGTACGCCTCTGTTAATACTAATTTGAACACTATAACCGGAAACGGAGGTCATGATAATGAAATCGAAGAACCTGCGGATACCATCGTCAAAGATCCCAGGAGGAACTTCAGGAGAAAATCTTCGGTCGTCGTTAATCAGTTCTTCAATGCCGCTTTGCCTGTTCATAGAGATGGACGACCAAGGTGGCCGAGAAGTGAGTTCTATTTTGTTTGAATTGTTTTAAGTCGGGAATGCATTTCCGCGTTGTAATTAAATGCAGATTTGTGCAATTACAATCACCAAAATGGGTCTAATGAATTTGTTTGAATCGGAGAAAAATTCTTTGTGTAATAGAACATTATATGTGAGTCAAAGAAAATTTTATTTTTGTCACAAAAAACGTGTTTTAAATTAAGGGGAATAATACTTGCAGTATAGACAATTTTATTTGAATTTGAAAAAAATAAATCCTATTTGATCCAAATAAAGTCGGATTACGCCGAAATTTGAATTTATTTAATTTCCGGCCTAGTAGAATTTAGTTGATACAAATAATTTTTATTCTAATCAAGAGACATTGTATTAATTTCAAATGGATCCCATATTTTATTCAAATAATCTCATTAAGCTGATTTCTCTGAGCGGAAATTATCGGTAAAGATATAAATACATCAGTGCGCGGATTTTTAAGGATACACGGGCCAACAACGTGTGTAAATATTAAATTGTTTTCGAGCCGTGCCCCCGGATATAATAATAAAGTAGCATCTAAAAATATTCTGGTGTTGTGGTGAGATGAATATAAATTTTATGAGGGGTGAAAGCTGCTCACGTGCCTTGTGAGGGGTTTAAGGGGAAAGAGTCAAGTAAAAATCAGTAATGATGATTGAAAAATATCGTGTCTAGCTACTTTTACTTCTGGTAAAAATAAATAATTTTGAACCAAAAATCGAAGAATTTTTGACATAAAATTTCTTGTTTTTTCAATCTTTAGACTTTTATAACAAAACTAGTAGGTCAAATATTCTCAAATAATTCTCAATTATGCAGAAGTCGAATTTTTCTGAAATGTGTGTAGCAATTTAACATAAAATCAAAATTAAAGGAATATAAACATGGAAACAGATTTTAATGAACAATTTCTTAAATTCATTATAATTTACTAATTATTTGGAAAATAGTTGGCCTACCAGTTCTTTAATAAAATCGTGCAGAGTGCGAACAACAAAAAGAAAAGTGTGACTCACAATAGCTTATTTTTGCCACCTTGCAAAAAAAAATTCTTTTTTAAGGGGTCAAGTACATATTTTTATTTAGTCTCAACAGCCAAACAAGTGAGATATTTTTCAATGAATATCCCTGATTTTGACCTCACTTCCTCCCCCTTAAGTCTTTTATTTATTATGTACTCGGATGTTTTATTCCTTTTTTGTCTCGCTTTCTGGTCACGAATGCACTCACGAATCCTTATAGTTTCGTGAAGCTCGTAATGTGATAGAGTTGAAACGAAAAAAGGAGCAAAAAAGATGCAAGTGCTGCATTTAAAATCCATTCCATGTCGTCTCAGCACTCACGCCAAGAAGTAACATTTATCGTATGCGTGGGAGTGTTCGGACAATCCATTGCACGAATGATGCTGTGCTAAGAAATAAAATCAAGACAATTTACGGAATTAGTAGTTACTGGTAGCGAATAAAACATTTCGTTGATTGGGCGAAATAATTGTTATGGTAAATTTAGAAAAGTTGATTTAACCAATCATTGAATCGGCTACTGAAGTATTCTTGTTGTATTCAACAATGTGCCAACATTATTTGCAACCATTTGCAATCACTAATTCAGTTAATTATTTTTCTGTAAACGAAATTCTCGGTAAACGTAAAAATAGGAAAATAAATAGACGAGGAAACATAATTAAGATTTTTTCGGTTGAGAATGTCACTAAGTTTGAGCAAAAAAAATGTTATTTAATTATATAAATAAGTTATAAGTATCGAATTATCGATACGATACAATTTAACGAATTTTATAGATGAATACGAATTAATTAGATAAAAAATAACCAAAGATATCATTGAACGTTCAACAGGTGTCGAATTTACAATTTGATCCAATTTAAAAAATTCTATGATTTTACTTTTTCATTAGAAAAAGTAAATAGCGAAAAAACATAATTCTGATTTTCCAGCCGTTGCTCTCACAAAATTGGAGCAAAAATCATTGAGTAATTATATAAGCATCCAATAGTTATTTTCCATTCAAGGCGCTAAACTAAATTGAGCAAACTAAACAATTGAAAAATTGTATTAACTATCACTTGGGCAATATTTACAAATCCAATTCTGATTCGTAATGCTGTACGTGTCAGAAAAAATGCGATAAAGATGTAAAAACCATAACCTCCGCTCTCTACAATCTCGGGATTCAGAAACAATGAACTAATCGAAATGTCTCGTTACGCTTGGTGATACGATTCGCCAGGGAGTCTCGCACTTACAACCATAAGCACAACGTATCATCCAGACTCGCGATTATTATGTATGATAGTCTCGTGTGAGAGAATAATATACGTGAGGGGAATATCATTTTTTATTTACCTACCTACCACGTTGACGATGATCCGGCCTGGACAAACCCGATCCGTAACGTGCAGTCCTCGTCCTGTGCTCTATACGTTCTTAACAATCGATCGTGTATACATATATATAACATATAACTCCTATCGGTGTATGTATGTACTGCACGAGTAGAATGATGATAATTGTACATGAATTGCGATTAATTCGCGTTACTTTATGGTCACGTTATGCCCGGGCCACTATCTCCTCGCCAATTTCGTGATGAAAGTCGTGACAATTCTCGCTACAGTCAAAATGCAGCGACTCAAGGAAACATTGAAAATGCTAGTTATATTTTTGACCTTTTAATAACGTAGTCTTTATGCTGTAGTAATTTTTTTTTACTCCTTGACACTTTTTTTGAAAATTATTTTTAAAAAGGCAGATTTGGAAAAGGGTGTGTTTTATTTTTGCAATAGAATTTTTAAAAACTAATAAGAGCTAGATATAAATTGAATTCGTTGATTTTAAAGCCTCTTTCCTGTTGGAAATTTTTCTTTTTTAATTCGAAACTTTTTTGTGTCAAGTTAATTGAAAAATAACAACAACAAAAAAATCGGTTTTTTACATTTTTACATTAAAAAGGAGATATATACAAGATATATTTTTTACCCATTGAGTCCAAAGTCTTTACCGAAATATATATATATATATATTTACGTACGACACTTCTGTGTATAAAATTATTTGAGAAATTTCACTTTTGATAAATTCAAGCATTTAATTTTTGCACCGAAATAAAAAAATATATGTATTCGCAATTTTTTACCTTCTTTCGGATAGATTATAATTCGTCAAATTTCGCTAAAATATTTTTTGGGCAAATCGAAACGAATATTTTTTCGAAATTTCTGTTTTACCAAATGTGGAACTCTGAACATACAATGATTGAGATAAATTTTTTTTAGATCTTGTATAGATTTTAAGATACCAAATATACGCAAGCCGAAAATATATTCTGGTTATATTTTCAAACTTGCAAAGTAAAAGCTTGCAAATTTCTTGCGCATTTTTTATTTTTTCAGTGTTTACAAAGAAATCTCTATGAGGAATTATAATGATCAGTTTTTGCTTTATCATAGACGAAGGTGTGTAAACATTGTACAAGAATGAGGAAGCGATTTGCAAGGTTCTAATTTGCAGGCTTGTTTATATACTATATACAGATGTTTACGAATACTGTTGAATGTATTAAAGACATGCTAAATTTCTGCTGTTTTAATTACGTGTCAAATTTTAGTTGGATCCACAACCCTCTAAATTTTGAAAATATTTAGGACATCGAATAAAAAATTTGACCTTGTTGTCCCAAACATTTGCGAAAATTAGGTCGTTAATATATTAAAAAATATAAAAATCCCTAAATTCAAACCATTTGACAGATTTTTCATCGTCTAGCTAGTATACGAAAGTTAGATCAACAACATAAGTTTTTCGAAATATGAAAATATCTTTTGCGCTTTTCTTCAATTTCAATGCCAAATAACCTCAAATGTATCTACAAATATAACCAAATTATTGGAACAGCAACTTCGAAATTTACTGAAAATTTGAAACTTTCTAACAGTTTAAAATTTTTCTGACGACTTGAAATTTATTTTCAACTTGCACAAAAATCGAGAAAATTTCACTATTACACAATCTCGTCTAGAAGTAAGCAAAATGAATTTTTATTATATAACCTGTGGAAAATTTCTAACATATCTATTATATATTAGATTTCTATCGTAAATATTATATATATCAGATGTATTTTTGAAAAAAAAATTAGTTTCTATGAGGAAGCAATTACGTTGCGGGGGCAAATTCTAGCAGTCGATATTCCAGACTTGATACTCATAATCCAGAGCATTTATTCATCGATCATCTAGTAATAATGCGTCAACGCATTTTATGTATAATTTACTAATTATTTATTAGTCGATGACAATATTACCCGATCGTCGGATAACGTACGAGATAATCGTTAACGTGCAATGATTATAATCTCATTACGAAGCTCCGAGGTCTCCGTTATAACCCAGCTCCGTGTCGAGCTGCATATGCGGGAGCAGACAGCGCGATTGTCGTGAAATCGCGCGGGAAAGGCAACGTAATTGCAACCAGTTTGGAACGTGGCGCAGCAAAATCCCACCGACAGCTTCACCGATATACGCCAATGTCACAGATTCTGGTTACGCGAGATCGCAATCATTTATGAAATCTATTGAATAATCTTTTCCCTACAAAAAAATATGTATAATCGCGAATATATATGGGGCATTCCATCCCGATTCGACCCTCGTTATTCGTTATTAGACCCTCAAATGCACCAGATTTTATTTTTTTATTTTTTTATGCAAATTTTATTTCTAATATTTTTTTTAAAGTGACATTTCGAATGCCACAATTTAAAAATCTGCAAAAATTCTGAAAAATACATTTTTGAATATCAGAATTTTCTAGCTTACAGCCAAAGTGGGCAAAATTTTTCTTCTTATAGTTTTTAAGTTTTTTTTAATTTAAAATTTATTAAAAAATATTAAGAAAAATTAATCTTCTAAAGGCGACTGGTCAAATCGTTTACTTATGTAAACTCGAATTTTTTAGAATCTTCTCAGATTTTTTAGGAATTTGAAAAAATGTTCTGAACTAAGATTGTTCCAGTACCATATAAACCACATTCTAGATCCAGCATGCCATAATTTAAAAATCTGAAAAAATTATGAAAAATACAGTTTTATATACAGAAATGTTTGACAAGTCGTCGACAAGATTGATTTTTTTTTCGATTTTTAAATATTTTTTTACATAAAAAAAGCTTAAAAACTTTTAAAAATTTGAACCCTCTGAAAAACCTTTTATCGATTGTTAAGCTTAAATTACTCTATTAGTTTTTGAATCATTCAATAACTTAGATCGGAAAACTTAGAGAAAAAAGTTACACCTGTAAACTGATGTAGAATGTTGTTCCCTAGAAAATAAAACATCATAAAGTGCAATACCTTGAGTGGTTTGTTCTGAATCACGCTCAGAGTTGAAAAATTCCAAATCTGATTTACAACGAAACCGGTTTGCCAAATCGGTTTAGACATCGACAGAAAAATTCTTTATTCTAGTCTTCAAATTATATAATTTCGTCATAATTACGAAAAAAAACTATTTAATTTTTTTCGCCTAATTCAGCATCCTCAAAAATAGTTATTACTCATAATTATTCAAACTAAATGGTATTGCGAATAAATTATTATTCTATAATTTCCCATCGCTGTTAACGAGTTGCTAGTTTCTCTGTAACAAGTATCTTAATGCTATAACATTTTTTTCATCTCCAACGTACGATCAGGATAATTTCTAACATCGTTTTTTTTTGTTCGTATAAATTTGATTCTATAATTTATTCGTGTCTGACAATCATACATGTATGGCATTGACTTATCGGGATATCGCTATTTAATTGATACCCTCTATGATCTTTGAGTAAAAAAATTGCCGATCCATTGTGTCAAATTGCTCTCGGCACAGGAGCGTAATGATAGCAGTAGCAGAACGGTAGCCTTTGTCGAGCAAACTCCAATGTCTTTTTGCCTCTCCATCCTGTGCAATAGTGGTTGTTAATTTACGGCAAAAAATTGTCGGACTATTATCTAGCCACAGCTTTGGCACTAATAGTGTAATAAACCATCGATCGTTGCATGAAAAAAAAAATCCTGAGTGCTGCACAGTATTGTAACTTACGATTCGAAGAGAAGCTGAAACAAGTTCTTCGATGACATTTCAGAATGCAGAAATTCGCCTTTTTTTCTTTATCATAATTCTAATCTAATTTATACATTAATAAACATCCGTGAAAAAAAACTCACACTAAATAAAAGTTGTACAAAAGTATATATATGGTTATGGAAATATTTTTTTTCCGTGAAATATAATTATTATAAATCTATAAGTAGGTTTATTGTTATATAATTCGAATTTCTAAACATTTTTTTTTAACAATCTTTATTAAGGATTTTAAATTTTATAAAAATAACGTTGATAAAAACTCACATTGCATAAAAGTGTTATACACATGTATATATATTTGCCCCTAAAAATATAGTTTTTTATAATAGATTTAATTTTTATTTAATACATTTATTTCTATGTCATTTACTTTTGTTATTTTTTAATTCTATGACCATCTGAAAATGTTATGTGCAGTGGTTTGAAAATCTATCCAAGTTTTGACTTTTTACAAAATGGCTCCGGTTGACCGATGTTGAATGTCGTTGCGAAGAGAATTAGGCATAAAGCGCGATCTTTCATGCGGTTTGTTTTGCATCATAAGGAGAGTTGAAAAAGACGAAATCTGGTTTACGAACCGGTTGATCAAATCGACTTTGTCACCGACAGAATAATACTTGATTTCAGTCTACGAATGCAAATATTTGTATTATATTTATGAGTCAATCGGAAGAAAAAAGAAGTTATAGAATATAATTTTTTTCTGTCTGACAAAATCTTTGATTTTTTTTTTTAATGACTGAAATTAATTTGCAATAATTGTTTCGTTTTTTTTTTTCAATATTTTTATTCCCAATAATGGATTATTCACAATTTTATAAAAATCGAAAAGTATCTAAAATATATTTTTCTCCAAACTACTTTTTGAAGTAAAAATGTATATTATCGATAATAATATTCATTTAATAATTATTCCATAAAAATGAAATGCAATGCTTATAAACTTCGAATAATCTCAACAACAAAAAATCTGTTATTTGTCAAAAAAAATCGTAAACCAAAATAAAAAACAATCTTCCCTTAATTTGTTTAATGCACAACAAATTCCATTTTTCCAACAACATTGTTATAAAATATTATTTTCGAAATTATTGAAAAATGCATATTTTTATTAAAGTTGTATATAATTGGTGAAAAATAGTAACTGTAAAGTCCCCAAATATTTATAAAATAAAATAATACAGTCTTAAACTCAATAGTAAAATGCGGTATAAAAAAATCGTTAAAACAACATCAATAATTGCTATAATTATGTCACTATGAAATGAACCCGATTATATACACCACAACGGATTAATTACGAAAAAAACAGAAATCTAGAAGATCACGTCAAGGCTAACCTCAAGTAACCAATCTACATATATATATATAGCAATAAATAGAGATACATTCGCCACGAAGATATAATATTTTCCTGCTGTTGTGTCACACTCGCATCACTTGTTCTCCCTATCGTATCGAAGAGTGCCAAAGTGAATGGCCGACTCGGCACGCCTCGACGACTGTTTATTTCACGATTACCACGCAGTCGTGACAGCTACTATTAATTATTATTTCAAAGAATTGATTAATATCGGTAAAGATGATTCGTCCAGGGATTCGAAATCGAAGAACATAAATATATATGTATATTTATATATGAGCGCACGCTGCGTACCTCAATGTGTGACAAAACATCAGCACGTGCTCGCCAATGTCCTCAAACTTTTGCATTGCAGTGAAAATAATCCTTGGAATGCTTTCACCGCGTGCCTGTGAGCAACCAACCTACAGAAGCTACTCAGCCGGCCGGGCGATCGGTCGAGCGTTCGATCGGCTGGTTCGTTCGCTCGAGCATATTGCTACATAGAATCGTGTCCCCGCGATTTCAATTCCATGAGCCCAGTCGGTTTCGTCGGGGCTGGCGCAATTTCATCTCTACGCACAGTCTCAAAAGTTATAGTGCTTAATTTATTCAAATTTATCCGAAAATCGCGATTTGGGCTATTCTGATCGGTATTATATCAGCTACGTATTGAGCTGTCGGGTTTATTAACTATATATTAAGCACAACGATGCAAAAGAAAAATTAGTCTTGCTCAAAGGTCGTTTCGATTTATTTCGACGAAAGAATCGAAGATAACTAAGCACAAAGAATTTTACCGATCTACCGAAAATAACTAAAATTAAAAATAAAAATTCCAAACAGAGAATTTGGACTGCTTTTATTTTAATCTAAATAATTTATACCAAACATAAAGTGAAGAAAATATAAATAAATATTTGTATACTTTAAACAAAACTTTTTTTGTCCACAAATTTCTGTGAAATTGTTCGGCTAATTTTATAGGAAAATTTCGATCCCGAGTTTTAGAAAAAATTTCAAATATAATTTGTTATACTAGAAATTGATTTTTAAAAATCTTGTCAAATTTAGAAGAAGGTTGGTTGGACATTTATCGACAATAATTTTTGTCAAAAGTATAAAACAAACAATTTTTTACTGTGCATTTCAAATATTCTAAACAATTTTTTATTACACAATTTATTTTATTTCTCAAGTGATCGTGATTGGGACCTAATATCGTACAACAGGTTTGAACCTATACTTTTCGTATCTGAGAAGAATATAATTTCAGGTTACTAGCATAAAAATCTTCAAAGGTGTCGGAAAAACACTGGAAAATAGAAAAAAGTAGGAGCATTGCCATTTCACCAATTTTGACCATCTATGCACTGGTTTTGGCCACAATAAAATACCTGTTATGGCCGTGCTTAAAAATTGAATACCTAAAAATTCAATCCGATTGAAACATTTTTTAAGGCATGTTTAATCATTAAAAATTGTATTCTTACGAAAACAAACATAAAAATGTATTTTTTTAAAACACAGATGCCATCTGTGAACCTAACTAACCCTTCTTGACATTCATTTCCTTCGTTTTGCATTTTTTCGTACACGGAAAGAAATGTTTGGTTGTGGCAATTACGTTTTCCATTTGCTGTACACAATGTCTAAATAATTAGTTGCCTCAACCATATCGAACAGTAACCTCAACTATTCACGATTAGTTCACGATTGGATTAGTTAGGTTAACTAATCCAATCGTTGGGACTACCACTCGAATAGTTGGGACTACCATTCGAATCGTCGGTATTACCATTCGAATCGTCGGTGTTACCATTCGAACCGTTGGTATTACCATTTGAGTTGTAAGGGAAATAGAATAATCGATTGGTTGTGTCAACTCATTTCTTGGTTATGGCAACTAATCTTTTTTTTTCCGTGTACACGGAAAGAAATGTTTGGTTGTGGCAACTACGTTTTCGATTTGCTGTACTCAATGTCTAAAAAATTAGTTGCCTCAATCATATCGAATAGTAACCTCAACTATTCACGATTAGTTCTCGCGAGATTAGTTAGGTTAACTAATCCAATCGTTGGGACTACCACTCGAATAGTTGGGACTACCATTCGAATCGTCGGTATTACCATTCGAATCGTTGGTATTACCATTTGAGTTGTAAGGGAAATAAAATAATCGATTGGTTGTCTCAACTCATTTCTTGTTTATGACAACTAATCTTTTTTTTCCGTGTACACGGAAAGAAATGTTTGGTTGTGGTAACTACATTTTCGATTTGCTGTACACAATGTCTAAAAAATTAGTTGCCTCAATCATATCGAATAGTAACCTCAACTATTCACGATTGGTTCTCGCGAGATTAGTTAGGTTAACTAATCCAATCGTTGGAACTACCACTCGAATAGTTGGGACTACCATTCGAATAGTTGGGACTACCATTCGAATCGTCGGTATTACCATTCGAATCGTTGGTATTACCATTTGAGTTGTAAGGGAAATAAAATAATCGATTGGTTGTCTCAACTCATTTCTTGTTTATGGCAACTAATCTTTTTTTTCCGTGTACACGGAAAGAAATGTTTGGTTGTGGTAACTACATTTTCGATTTGCTGTACACAATGTCTAAAAAATTAGTTGCCTCAATCATATCGAATAGTAACCTCAACTATTCACGATTGGTTCTCGCGAGATTAGTTAGGTTAACTAATCCAATCGTTGGAACTACCACTCGAATAGTTCGGACTACCATTCGAATAGTTGGGACTACCATTCGAATTGTCGGTATTACCATTGGAATCGTTGGTATTACCATTTGAGTTGTAAGGGAAATAAAATAATCGATTGGTTGTGTCAACTCATTTCTTGTTTATGGCAACTAATCTTTTTTTCCCGTGTACACGGAAAGAAATGTTTGGTTGTGGCAACTACGTTTTCGATTCGCTGTACACAATGTCTAAAAAATTAGTTGTCTCAATCATATCGAATAGTAACCTCAACTATTCACGATTAGTTCTCGCGAGATTAGTTAGGTTAACTAATCCAATCGTTGGGACTACCATTCGAATCGTTGGTATTACCACTTGAGTTGTAAGGGAAATAGAATAATCGATTGGTTGTGTCAACTCATTTCTTGGTTATGGCAACTAATCTTTTTTTTCCGTGTTCTTTATCACAAATGGTGATACACTATATTAATGTTTTACTATGAAAGGTGTTTCATCATTTTATCTTTTTATTACTATACATTTCTTTGGCTACATTTTTCTTAGCGTGTTTTAGTTTTTTATCTTGTTCTTCCTTATAAATATATGTATCGTGTTCAACGTCATATAATATAAAATGTTTGCACTCATCGATATTCGTTGCATAGACGAATCGTGTTAGGCACGTGGAGGTCTCTCACATCGCCTCGTGTCGACCTTGAAAATTTGTTATTACTATTCTGGTAATAATATTTTTTGCGTATTTTAATTACCAGCATTATTTAAACGGAATATTAAATGCCTCGTGATAGCAAAACATAAAATATTAAAGGCCATAAAAAGATTACTACCGCATCGGAACGTAACAGCCAATGAACTTACCCGCTTGACAAAATCCAAATGTCATTGATCGGAAAGCTTATAACTTCAAAATTGCCATATAACAAAGACTAATTCCTAAATAGCAATTTTTTCTCAGAAAAAAATACTCACAAATAAAAATATCGATAATTGAAAATTGGCTGTCGCATTTACTAGTTCCTGTGAAAAATACCAACGATATTAAAAAATTATGTCCTTACTAAATTTTTGTTATGAATAAATTATTTTAAAAACCTTAAAAAATCATTTCATCAATCCGATTTTTTTTTTTTTTAATGGGATTTAATTTAATTCATTGATATTTGTATTTTAAAACATTTCTTTAGGACCTATTCAATAAAAAATAAATAAAAATTTATATAATTAAAATAAACAAATTCAACAAATTCGAAGGTATTATATGTAAATTTTGTATCGAATGATTAGACAAAAACAACACAAGGACCACACACAGAGGATATATACATTTGTCTGCTTTTGTATTGCGATTCTTATAGCGAAGTTTGCTAAATCTTTCTTCCTCTTCTTTTTCCTCTTCTTCAGCTTCCGCCATCTCTCTCACTCTTGCAGAATCGCCTTCTCTCTCGTGTGTAGGATAATAAAGTAATTACTAGACGAGCCGCACACGGCCGCGTGCTCGGAATTATTATCCTTTGAGACTAGCGCACAGTGCGACGAAAGATCGAACACAAAGTAGATGCTTGTGAGCATTTTATCATACAGCGCAGCCAAGTTACCGGGCAACTATTTACTCCTGACCCTACCATATTCGAATTGTCGGAAGACGCGACGATGACTCTGCAGGATGACGAAACGTTATTCCACATAAGCTTCCTACTTCCTATCGAGTTCCAACCAATGGCCCATTATTTCTATACTTGCGGTTTATCTCGACCATTCCCATGCGTACTGCTTCTCACTATCCTGAATTAATTTTATCTGCAAACGAGTTAGTCATCATTAAAAAGAAATCCATAAAATATTTGGGTATTATTATTTAGTCATAAATATTTAAGGAATTTCAGATGATTTTTATGTGGTTATAAAAATCCGGGAAATTTTTAGGAATTTTTATGTGGTCATAAAAATCTGGAACATGTTATAGGATTTTTATCAAGTCACAAAAATCTAGGAAATTTTATGGGATTTGTGTCTATTCATAATGAGATGAAAATGAGGAATTAAATATCGATACAAAAAAATGCAATAATTATAAGCTCATTATAGGCTAATATGGATTATTAACGGAAATAAATGTAAATTAATTTAATTTTGAAAAACAAGCTTAGTTTCTTAAAATCAAATCAGTACATTTGTTTTGATTACAACTTAACAAATTTAGTAGCAACGATATAATTTTTCTTCAATCAGAACAAAATTGACATAAAAAACCATAAATTATAGGAATTTAGTCAATTGAACTAGTTTTATTGGTTTTATTTTTTTTGTGAGGTTCAAACAAAATTTTCAATTATTTATCAAAATGTTGGGAGTCATAATCTGGTGGCACTTCAACGCCCTTGTCGCTTTATATGCGTTTTGATTTGACATTTGACATAAACAAAAAATTTTAATGCATGAACTTGATGGAACTTCTTTGAACGATGACAATGATTTTCGATAAAATCTCGTTACCATAGTTGTAAATGCCTAATACTTATAGAAATAATGATGATGATACGATCAGCTCTATAATTATGATTTTATAATAGTAACATGTAGCGATTGTAATACGATGATGAAACTTTGGAATGGCTGCAAAAATTATTATTTTTCAATAAAAATTCACGGTAATCCTTTTGAAAAACTGGAAAAAAATAAGTAATGCATTACTTATTTATTCCATTTTTTCCACTATTTCTTACAATATTAAAGCAAAAATTAGTATTTTTTTCAGCTATTCAAATGTTTACACTCTATTTTATAATCACTACATACTATTATTATGAAATCATAATTACAAAACAAATTGTACTGTAAACTATATCTCATGAATTAATGGGGATTTACAACTCTGCTCGTTACTCATGAACTTATTATGGGAGGATTCATCACTCTCGTTTTCATAATCACTGCTTCTATAGCTTTTCTTTGACAAATAATAAAGTGTACGATCTAAGAAGTCAAAACAAAACTGCAATTATCATACCGAAAAAAAAAGTTTCGTCCACAACGACTAATAATAATAATACACAGTTTAAAAATGTCTATAATTATAATAAAAAGTTTGTATCGACGAAAAAATTTATTATTATTATATTAAAATTTTCGTTATTTCCTCACTTAAAAAAAAAATCCTTTTTCGACTATAAATATTTGCCAATATCAGATAACACTTTTAGTAATAATTCTGTCTATTTAATACTTTTTGAAAAACTATAAAACTATAAAAATGATTACATGGACCAATAGATACTAGTTATTAATTACCAGGAGAGGCACGATTTTTCTGAGCGTCATTTATATCGATGTATAAGCATAATGCATACAAAAGACCGATTATCAACATGCCCGATTTCCGTAAGGAGTTCTCGGTACGACAGCACGAGATAATTCGTGTATCATTCAGTTTCGATACTACCTATTATTCTTTCCCTGTATGCATCGACGCCTGTCGAGTGCGCACATACTTATTGTTCTCGGGCCTGACGCTACTTCGTGCATCGAAAGGAAAATAAATATACGATTCGCGGTAGAACCTCTTCTTGTGGGCCCTGTGTGTGCAAGTGAGCTAGATAGCCACCAGGTATATCGCGAGTCTGCACGTACGAATCAATCGCATTCGAATTGCGTGCCTCCAAAATATAGCTTGGTGTGTGTGTGGGTGTCTTTATAAGTCCAACAAATGGATTCGCAAAATGTTTGGCACATTTTCCTCCTCGATTCTTGCTATACATCTATAATGTTCATTGTTTCCTAGCGATGAAATCATGCGTAACTTGGACTATTAGCATAAGAGTAAATGAGGCAAAAAAATTACAGAAGTTTATGCACTGAGAGAAAAGTTTGTTAGCATTTGTTAACAGTTAACAAATCTTGGTTAAATATGGCGAAATGCACCATTTAGTTATTCTTATTGAATCTCACTTGAGCTAAATAAAATTTTCTTGTCGCAAATGAAGCTCGCTGACATTTGTTAATAGTTAACAAATGTTATTTGGCTCAGGTGAGATTCAATAAGAATAACTAAATGGTTCATTTCGCCATATTTAACCAAGATTTGTTAACTGCTAACAAACTCTTCTCTCAGTGCAACTCTAGCGGCAAGATTGTGCTTACCTTATGGGTCTTTATAAGTCCAACAAATGGATTCGCAAAATGTTTGGCACATTTTCCTCCTCGATTCTTGCTATACATCTATAATGTTCATTGTCTCCTAGCGATGAAATCATGCGTAACTTGGACTATTAGCATAAGAGTAAATGAGGCAAAAAAATTACAGAATTTTGTGCACTGAGAGAAAAGTTTGTTAGCATTTGTTAAAAGTTAACAAGTCTTGGTTAAATATGGCGAAATGAACCATTTAGTTATTCTTATTGAATCTCACTTGAGCTAAATAAAATTAGCTTGTCGCAAATGAAGCTCGCTGACATTTGTTAATAGTTAACAAATGTTATTTGGCTCAGGTGAGATTCAATAAGAATAACTAAATGGTTCATTTCGCAATATTTAACCAAGATTTGTTAACTGTTGTCAAACTCTTCTCTCAGTGTGTACAGTATATGGGGTATTCCACCGGTTATCCAACTAAAAATAAAAGTCTCCCGTAAAAGAATTTTATTTCTAGTTGCTATTCTAGACTGCCATTTTCATTTTAGTCTCAAAAATTTCGTTTTTGGATACAGAATTTAATATAAAAATTTTGAAAAAAATCATCGACGTACTTTTATACACTGAGAGAAGAGTTTGTTAACAGTTAACAAATCTTGGTTAAATATGGCGAAATGAACCATTTAGTTATTCTTATTGAATCTCACTTGAGCTAAATAAAATTAGCTTGTCGCAAATGAAGCTCGCTGACATTTGTTAATAGTTAACAAATGTTATTTGGCTGCAGTGAGATTCAATAAGAATAACTAAATGGTTCATTTCGCCATATTTAACCAAGATATGTTAACTGTTAACAAACTCTTCTTTCAGTGTAGAGATTCAAGTTTGGGATATTATTTTACATTGTTAAACATTTTTAAAAAATGTTTAGCTGATAATCTAGGCTTCGACCCACTCTGGGCCTAAACTCAAAAATTTTGTTTTTGGACACAGAATTTAATGTAAAAAAAAAATCGTCGACGTACTTTTTTGAGAAAATAAAATTTGAGGTAATTAAAAAAACACAATTTTTTTTTTAAATCTACAAAAAATTCTAGTGTTTTTTTTTATATTGGTCTACAACATCTGAAAAGGAAAAAAAATGATTTCGCGACATTGTCGACAACCGTTGGAATGCCCCATATATAATTGTCTTTGTTACTTCTATTTTTTTTCTCGAAATTTTCATGTCATCTTAAGGGTGAACCTTCGTTATTTTATTTCATAAACATTTGTTGTAGATGCTCAATAATTATTATTGAGCCACATCAAGAAAAAGATACTGTTCTTCTTCCTCTTATGACACATAAGTTAAGCACAATCTTGCCGCTAGAGTTGGACACTTTTTAGGTTTTTAACTGTTATAAAATTAATTCTTGATTTTTTTATATAGTAAGCTTTGTTTTCGCGATTTTTAATTTACTTTCATGTAAGATTTAAATTAAACTTGAATTATTTTATTCTTTTAACATTTATTTTATAAGTGGCTTCATAATTTTTTTTCCGAAACAATGATCTGCATCTCACGTTTTTAAATGTTTCGACTTTTACAATAATTTCTATAAAAAATAACTTTTATAGAATTTATCGGTAATTACCTTGAAAAATGGAGACATATACGTAATATATATTTATATCTTTCGTTCAATTTTATCGTAATAAACTAATTTTTATTGCAATTATTCAAAAGATGATTTTTTTCTGATTATTTCTTGAGATTATCATAAAAAATTAAATTACACTAATCATTTTCATTCTATAAAGTATTAAAATACTTTTACTTGAAATGGTCCGAAACGTCGAAGAAATTGATTTATAAAAAAAAATATCGGTTCAATTTTTTTAAATCACTCTCAATCTGTGAAACAAATGCAAAAATGTCTACAATTTGCGTTTTCCTCGGATTGTATTTTCCATTGAATCACTTAAACAAAATATAACGAAGGTTTTTCAGAAAAAATGACTACATCCTCGTATCTCCAGTTGACGTTAATAAATTGTGTCTCGTGATGTATTTGACATTATCCGCAGATCTACACATTTTATGTACCCACTGCGCTTCCTTTTTTTCCCGATCTCGATATACGTATATTACGCGTCTAAGTTGCAACCTTATACTCGTGCCCTCTATTTACAAGTATAGGATCTGTTGCGCTGCGTATTGCCTTGACATTCCCCAAGACAACAGAAAAAAATAAAACACGTTTTTGCATTTATTCTGCAAGGTTATTCCGTTCCTATTCCTTCTGAATTGAAATTTTAACAACTATGGTGTGAATCACGGAAATAAGCGTGGGACTGGATTAATACTTCTGGATTTTTAACGACATAAATCAACGATATGAACCCTCGCACGCATCCGCATTGCACGCAAGTCACAAGCCCGGAAGACTCATCTTCGTCAATAAAAAAAAATAAAACGGTTTTCAAATAAAATAAAAACCGGAATAATAGCCCGAGGCAGTGGCCGTTTCGAGTTGTCTTGATTAGACCACGAAGTATAAAATAGACAAATCCCTTAATAGCCGCAAGGGTTTTTCCTCTCTAATTTATGACGCGACTAAACGCAATTATGTAAAAGCCATTTGCGGTCGAAAGAATGAACTTATCTTAGGGCCCCGTTTTAAATTCTGGGAAACAGTTACGTTTTATTTTATTCTCGCGAATTAAGTTTATCGTGAATTAAGCTTAATCTAACAAAAAGTATCCTGAGTTATTCGTGTAGTAGCAATTAAAAAAAATTATTTGAAAGCGGCTTCAAACATTGGAATAAATTATTTTAGAAATATACTTATCGAAAAAACCCTTTTGTATTTATTTAATTATAATAAACAATATAAATATAAATATAATATATTTCATATTAATTATATTTTTGCTGTTGTTGCATGAACTTTATGTATAATTAGCTTTTTTCCTTCCTGCAAAGTGACTGAACTTCTATGTCATTTAAATCCGAATAATCTTTATGAACAAACAATTCTATTCCACTTATATTATATTCCGATTTTATTACAAGTCAAGCTTTCGACTTTGAACAAAATTACCAAAACGGTACAGACATAGAGACAGGATTTAATAGAAGTTTTTTTAGAAGGCACTAAAGTTGGCGGAAGCGAAAAAAAATTATTTTAGAGATAGCAACAAAAACAAAACGTCTGCACGAGACTCGAACGGCGGTGGAAGCGAATGGCCAAAATGTATTCGAGAACTTTCCACAGATATGTCAGGTTCCATTGGCTAAAACCGGATGTAAATCGATTGAGACATTCTCGAAATCTTACGAAGTTCATACACACACAGACAAACGAACAGTCGTTCAGTTTTATACTACGTAGAGATAAAGATTGATGGGAATTACGTCCTCCGCGGAACGTAATTTCTACCTTGACATTCAAACTCTTTGAATCTCGAAAGAATCTTGAAGTTTCGTTGACCCGCGTTACACGAGTTTCCGACTTGTTTGTTTCGTAACTTTGCTTCTCCGGAACAAAAGTTCAATACTCTCCTAAAAGTTAAATAAAAAATGTTTCAAATTATTGAATTGTATTAAAGGCAAAAGATTGTATACTTACGTTACAGATAAAAGGCGCTTGCGTGCCTTTGCTAAGGTCTCGAGGTTGCGAAAATTTTCCACTGAGTACCCAAGTAGCATCATCCCTCCGAGACAAAACCGGTTTGTACCTTTTTCTCCCAAGAAGTTCTTAGCGAGCCCATCTGTAAAAAAAAAAAAGGAAATAGTAAATAAACAAAATCGACTTTCAGACAATAAAAAAGAAAAAAGGAGAAATGTGTGTTGGGGGTTTCCAAACGGGACCGGTCTTAGAAACTGACCACAGCGATCGCCTTGTCCTCGCGGTAGGTAGTGTTTATCGTGCGGTGATGCGACGTGGTAAATTTCCAGAACTGTTGGTTGTGGTTAATCTACCTTGTCGGGCGCTCGTTATTCCGTCACCGTGCAGCATTTGTGAAGCTTTATTAGTTCTAGTTCTTTTTTTTTTTTAATAAAAAACATTTTGAGATTTTTATCTACGATCGATCTAAAGCTCTACATTATAAATGAGATATTAAGATTTTGCTGAAGCTTTTGAAAATTCACAACTGAATTCACAGTGGAAAAAATATCGTTCCGGAAATATTGTGAATACGTGTTTTGTTTTAAGCACTTAACAAATTTGGGCTTTTTATATACTATCTGAAGCTTTATATTGTAAATGGGTTATTAGGAAATTAATGACGCGTTTGAAAACTCCTAATTCAATTCACAGTGGAAAAAAAAATCGTTCCGAAAATATTGTGAATACGTGTTTTGTTTTAAGCAGTTAACAAAGTTGGGTTTTTTATATACTATCTGAAGCTTTATATTGTAAATGGGTTATTAGGAAATTAATGACGCGTTTGAAAACTCCTAATTCAATTCACAGTGGAAAAAAAAATCGTTCTGAAAATATTGTGAATACGTGCTTTGTTTTAAGCACTTAACAAAGTTGTGCTTTTTATATACTATCTAAAGCTTTACATTGTAAATGGATTGTTAAGAAATTACTAACGCGTTTGAAAATCCTAATTCAATTCACAGTGGAAAAAAAAATCGTTCTGAAAATATTGTGAATACGTGTTTTTTTGTTTTAAGTACTTAACAAAGTTGGGCTTTTTATATACTATCTAAAGCTTCACATTGTAAATGGGTTATTAGGAAATTACTGACGCGTTTGAAAACTCCTAATTCAATTCACAGTGGAAAAAAAAATCGTTCCGAAAATATTGTGAATACGTGTTTTGTTTTAAGCAGTTAACAAAGTTAACAAAGTTGGGTTTTTTATATACTATCTGAAGCTTTACATTGTAAATGGCTTATTAGGAAATTAATGACGCGTTTGAAAACTCCTAATTCAATTCACAGTAGAAAAAAAAATCGTTCCGAAAATATTGTTAATACGTATTTTGTTTTAAACACTTAACAAAGTTGGGCTTTTTATATACTATCTAAAGCTTCACATTGTAAATGGCTTATTAGAAAATTAATGACGCGTTTGAAAACTCCTAATTCAATTCACAGTGGAAAAAAAATCGTTCCGAAAATATTGTGAATACGTGTTTTGTTTTAAGCAGTTAACAAAGTTGGGCTTTTTATATACTATCGAAAGCTTTACATTGTAAATGGCTTATTGGGAAATTAATGAGGCGTTTGAAAACTCCTAATTCAATTCACAGTGGAAAAAAAAATCGTTCCGAAAATATTGTGAATACGTGTTTTGTTTTAAGCACTTAACAAAGTTGGGCTTTTTATATACTAGTTGAAGCTTTATATTGTAAATGGGTTATTAGGAAATTAATGACGCGATTGAAAACTCCTAATTCAATTCATAGTGGAAAAAAAAATCGTTCCGAAAATATTGTGAATACGTGTTTTGCTTTAAGCACTTAACAAAGTTAGGCTTTTTATGTACTATCTAAAGATTTACATTGTAAATGGGTTGTTAGGAAATTACTGACGCGTTTGAAAACTCCTAATTCAATTCACAGTTGAAAAAAAAATCGTTCCGGAAATATTGTGAATATGTGTTTTGTTTTAACCACTTAACAAAGGTGCAATTTTTAATCAACGATCTGAAGCTTTACATCATAAATTGTATTTTGAAATATATCACTGACTTCTTAAAAAATTCCGAAATGAATTCACAGTGAAAACAGAATCCTTTAGACAAATATGCGAATGTTTTTTTTTTACGAGTTAGCAAAGTTGTGATTTCTCTCTGAGATTGAAAATTTTACGTTATAAACGGCATATTAACAAATAGTCGATCAGTTTGAAAATTTCTGACTGTATCCATAGTCGAAAAAATATCATCGAACAAACATGTGAATTTTTAATTTTTATTTTTACCATTTAACAAATTTAGAATTTCTATCTATTATCTAAAACTTTATAAATGACATATTAACCCTTTGATGCACAAATTTTTATTTTTAAAAAGTTACTTTTATTTAAAATCGAGAAAGAAAACGTTGAAATATTTAAAAAATGATAATAATCTAGGTGGGATGTTAAACATCCCGCTGTGCATCAAAGGGTTAAAAAAAGTCAGTAACTTGTTGCCGAACACCTAAGTAACCCTACAGTAAAAACAAGAATTTTTAGGCAATTATGTGAATCGACAAGCCAGAAAAATGTGTTATCATTTTTGTTTACGAAATAACGATGGCCAAATATGTTATGATGAAATATTTAATCTCGAAGCCAGACACAGCGACAAATATTTTAATATCTCAATCTCCTTCAGTTCGCAGGGCTTAAAGGTCTTACACCATCGATTCGCCGCTGCGTATGGGCAGCGAACTACTTTTTGAAACGTCGAATAAGCAAAACAGATCGATATACGCGATACAGTAATTATTCAGTCTATCGAGTTTCGAGACTAACAACGACATACCTGAATATTGGCGAGCTAAGAATTCTTGGTATATTAACTAGTTATTAAATTAATGATCGTTTACGAAATTTTCGACGCCTTCCTGGCCGTCGTTGCCTCGTAGTAATTATTGGGAATACCGGATGTTGTCTGCTTGCTTTGACACGCCGCATGTCGTTTCGTGATTTTAGTGAATCACAAGATTTAAAAAGCATTATTATCACTTTTTTATGAGCAATTGACACTTTTTTATAAACCACTTCTGCTTATAAAGCTAATCTTCTGCATCGCATTGTTCGGTTTATAATGAGACTCATGTATGAGTAGGAGAGAGATGGAACTAATGGCGCTAACAGCGAAGCACAAATTATGAGTCATAACGGCTGAGCGCTTCACCTTGTCATGGTAGTGTTAAATATTTTTTAAACAGTTTCCACAATTTTTAGTGGCTTAATTAACGGGTTTGAAGAGTGACATCCCAAGTAAAAAAATTATATATAGTCCGACATATGGAATTGGGCATATATAGTCTGTATAGACTCTATATACAATCTATATGCAATTTATATATAAGATCACCTGTAAAGTTGGGTTTACGTATAAATTGTATATAAATTGTATATAGATTTTATAAAAACTATATATGCCCAATTCTATGTTTAAAATTATATATATTTTTTATATACTCTATATATAATTTTTTTACTTGGGATGTGTCCCCAATACATAAATGGGGCATTATACACCGATCGGACCACCTTTTACCATGACTGTCGTCGATATAGTTGATTATTTTTTAATCATTCACCCCAATAAATGGAGCTTGCTCCATTTTTTTCAAAATTTTCATTGCATATTTCGCGCACTTGTGAATTTCTCAAAATTGCGTTAAAAAAGTTTCCAATGCACGTATCTTCTTGGATTTAAGTCGTATCGTAAAAAAACCTGCATAAAAGTTTTTCGATTCGAAGTATACTTTTATGTCAATTTATTTAAAAAATTCTTTAACTCCTCCGAAGCATTGATTTTTCATTAATAAACATAAAAATCCATTTTTCAAAAACTTGGACATTTTTTTATTTTTTTCGAAAAAATCTCTCAGATATTACTCATAAAGACGAACATTTTAAGCCTAGACGGGAAGAGGGACCATCCTTTTTTTGCATTTGTATGAGAGTTTAAAAGATAAATAAAAAATGAAAAATCTCATAAAAAATCTATGAAGGATTCTCCCATTTCCCGTCTAGGCTTAAAATGTTCGTCTTCATGAGTGGTATTTTAGAAATTTTTTGGGAAAAAATAAAAATATCCAAGTTTTTGAAAAATTGATTTTTATGTTTATTAATTAAAAATCAATGCTTCGGAGGGGTTTAAGAATTCTTAAAATAATTTTGCATAAAAGTATACTTCATAATGAAAAGCTTTTATGTACATTTTTTTACGATACGAGTCATATCCAAGAAGATACGTGCATTCGAAACTTTTTAAACGCAATTATTCAAGCAATTTTTATAAATTCACAAGTATGCGAATTATGCGATTAAAAATTTGAAAAAAATGTAGCATGCTCCATCTATTCGGGTGGTTGTAAAAGGTGGTCCGATCAGTGTATAATGCCCCAAATACATTCAGTCATTTTTTAAAATGCGACTGAAATGTGCCAACATCCAAAAAAATGATTTTGTAATCTAGTATTTTAAAAGAATAAACCACAAGATTAATCCGATTGTGATGAATAATAGCTCATTTTGTCCATTAAATGTTGCTCCATTAACTCACCGCTGCGTTTTTTTATATTCTTAGTCATTAAAAAGTTATAACTGTTTGTTTATCCGGACCTAACATCAGCCATATCTTTTGTACAACCAATCCCATAAAAAATCTCGGCGGTGAATCGATAAAGTATATTCTAATAAACAAAATGAGCTATCACTCATCTTAATCGGACGAAAACTGTCGTTTATTCTTGACAAACAATGCCGAAACCGGTTTTTCGGAAATTAGCGTGTATTAGTCAATATTACTTGCATTACCTGACTATGAAAGTTTATCTGCAAGTAAGAATATATCCTGCTAAGGAAATTTCCTCCAGAAAATTGCAGAACAGTTTTTAAATAGTTACCACTAATTTGCCTATCGTAAAGCGCCATCTTCTTTTCACTTTACTGAACTATTATAACTCTCGTTGATTGGAGGAGTAAACGTCGGTGTAAATTTCGCCTCGGATAGTGAGCAGGTATTTCAGAACTCGAGAGTACACTCACTCTCGAAAGGAACATGAATGAAAGGCGTTTTGAGATACGAGTAGTGCAGCTGCATCGCGGCGAGAGGTCGTCGACAGTGAGAGGTAGAGTGAAAAGCGCTACCTACAACACTTCACTCTGGCTACTTAATCGTCAAGCGCTAAGAGACGAATTTGTGTGAGCATCGATTCTCTCGTTGTTGTTCTTACATAAGTAACTTCGATTAGCGCGGTAGTAGCCAGGAATACACAGCGATTCTTTGGTTGTGTAAAAATCGTTGCTATATACATACATTCAACTATGTATACACCTATTATAAGATTCCGGAGAACTTACGCGCGGGACAACGAACCGTCGAGATCTCGTCGTCGTTGCGTTGCATTGCTTGTTTACGAGCTTGACTGACGGATATAATAACGCTTTCATTATGTTTTCTCGCGTCTTGAAATATCGCACATACTGTATTGTACTATAATCACTAAGAGACGCATAATATATATCGTATATATCCGTGCACGAGTCGCGAGGGTGATAAACTAAAAGAATTTTTCTTTGTATATGAATCGCCCGACGAATTCTCCCTCCGCGACTGTATATATAAAGTTTATGGACGCGTGTAATCTGTGCACGCGCGCGCTATCTGACCCTCTGAGCAAAGAAAAGAGAACATTGTTGGAAGAGTGAAAAATTTAACAGTCGATTATTTCTTCTTTTCTTGCACCGCGTATCCACAACAACTTCATCACCGCGATATCCACCTCGTGATGGCACGTGCATTGACGGGAATTAGCCATTTTTTACTGAAACAGGGTTGCCAAATATTTGAAGCCTCAAATCGACACAAGAGGCTACACTGAGAGAAAAAGTTTCATTGATTTACGGAAATCTTTGCCAATGAAATGAAATACTTGAATTTCAATACTATTTTTTATTTGGATGATCTCAAACTCAATGAAAAGTAGTGACATTGATTCGAAGAAACATTTCTTTAAACCAACGAACCTTTTTCATTGATTTCAAAGATGTCGTCTCTGATTCAATAAATCCTTCTTCTTACCAACTCAAAATTTCCAAACCTATTTTTTCCTGAAGTACGCGGCAGATAAAGCTCAAATTTTGTGAGTATTTAAGAAAGTAAGGCAGAAATAGGCTAAGCTTCTGACTCCTCGAAACTCGAAGCCGTTCGTTCAGGAGAACCGAAAAACAAAAAGGTGAGGTTAGGTGCGAGAGACAGAGAAAACGTCTCTTTAAAACAATGAAACTGTTTCTTTATTATATGCTCACTAAGTAAATCTTTATTTACAGGCAATGAAATGTTCTCTTTGAAATTCAAATACACTATTTCATTGAAATCAAAGAAATATTTCGTTGAAATCAATCCACCCATTTCTTTGGCGTCAATGAAATCTTTTCTCTCGGTGTACTCAAGTCGCCAAAAACCGCCAACTTCAAAGTTCACTGAAGTCACAAAAAAAAAAAGTTACCGTATACAGTATTATTCCAAACTTTTTGTCGTGCGTGGTCGTCCCTTCATTGTATCTTATAGGAATTTTTTTTGAAGGGGGAATCTACAAAGCATAGATGAATCCAATGGAAATATCTCAACGTCTAAGGAGCTTCATCAAGGAATATCTATATTTATCAATTAATGTTTATCAGAAAAATTTCACGTATTCATAAATTCCCACTCGTCATCACGAAAGGGAAGAATACAGTAGAGCATCGATTATCCGAACGTCAATTATCCGAAACGTCAATCATCCGAACGATGATTTGGTTTATCCGAATCGTCAATCATTTCAGTTTTCGGTTTTCCGAACGAAAAAACCGAAAAAATCCTCGATTTTTTCCCGAGAAAATAGCATATTACAAAGAGTCCGGCGATTTTATCAGAATATATAATATATACTAACAATGATATATTAAAAATATTAATTTTCGATAAATACTTACATATTATATATATATGTATTATATTATACACATATATTCTAATATTTTAAGTGTTTCAGTTCCTCCCTCCCCCTTCACAAAATATTGATGTTCGGTCATCCGAATTTTCGATTATCCGAATGATAGTCGGTCCTAATTAGTTCGGATAATCGACGCTCTACTGTACCTGAAAGTTCTCAACTACCTAATTGGCGTGCAAACGAAGCTAAAAATCACTGTGGTCGATCGAAAACTGCCAAAATATTGCCTAATCGCCAAGAAAATCCTAAAATCGCCAAAAACGCGCTAAGGCTTCAATTGCAATTTTTTTAAGGCGGTGTTGAAAGTTCGGGGATACAAACAATTTTCTCACCTCAAAATTTAAATTGTTAATCGACATTAAATTTTCATATAATGTGATATTGAACATTTTTGTTATTCTGTTGGGTTTTCAATTCACATTGGACAGAAATTGGCGGAATGAATCAATACATTGCATTGCTGTTCCGCTTTTTGCACCTTCTCTTGTAATAAACGTAACTTTAAGCACACATTGCTAAAAACTAAGTGTTGAATATCATTTGAATTGCGCGGAATTTTAGGTTCCTTTGTACAAAATTTCTCTCTTTCTTCATTTCCAATGATGCAATAGAAAGTCAAGAATATATTAAATTCCGTAAAAGTATAATTTGTATTTAGACTTTGTATTTAGATAATCTTTCTTTTCAGTTTACGACGTACGCAGAGCAGTCATTATTTTGCTTTTACTTTTAAACTAAGTTTATATTAACGGGGAAAAGTCAATTTATATTGCGTAGATTGTCATGAAAAATTGCAAATAAAGTGTAAATAAATGGATAATATTCTAACAATCAAAAATAATAAAAAATTGATTATTAATGGTATCATAATAAGATTTTATAAATTTATCATTAGGTCATTACATGAGTAACGATATTAATAAATAGAATTTTTATCGACAGATGGCGTTTGACACACTTACGAAATTATAAAGTTGCTACTTGGAGTTGTTAAATATTTTACAGAAACGCGATTATTCTTTCACCGCAATAAGAAAAGTATGATGTAGCTGTGACGACACGACCCCGGTAAACGCGGTAGAATTGCAACTGCAAAAAGTGCTCCCGGTTACGCAAAACAATTATCCGGTCATAGACGCGCAGGTCTTACTTTTACGAGTGCTTATGCAACCCATGCGCGACAAACGTATTTCATTAGAAGATATATGGGAGTCTCTACTGTACAACCTTTGACATAGTAGGTCTCATAGGAGACGCGAGTTCAAATAACAAAAATCGTGTATCACGTATAAATGAAGAAAAAAAGATAAATTAACAGTACTGCTGGTGCAAGAGCTGCTGACAACGGGACTCATAAAATGACTTTGGGAAATAGCTACGAAACAAATTGCACATCTCTTTTATACATAAATTCATGTGTACTATGCATAAAATCAAGTCAACTATACAAGCAGACGGTAAATTCGTCAAACTCTGCATGAAACTGCAACCGTCAAAGTCCGACATATTTCTGCTTCACTTTTAATATAGTTATAGTAATAGCGAATGATTTTTAATTGCCTCTTATGATGCAGTCTAAATTTCTATGTGACAAAAGCTAAATTGATTTTTCTGAATTTTTTAAACTTACTGAATCTCTAAATTACGTTTTCTGAGCTTCTTCTAAAATTCTAATTTTCTAAAATTCTAAATTTCTAATTTTTTGAAATTCTGATTTTCTAATTTCCTAACATTCTAAATTTCTAATTTTTAGAAATTCTGATTTTCTAATTTTCTGAAATTCTAAATTTCTAATTTCCTAACATTCTAAATTTCTAATTTCTAGAAATTCTGATTTTCTAATTTTCTGAAATTCTAAATTTCTAATTTTCTAAAATTTTCGAATGTTCTGAATTTCTAAATTTCTAGTTTTTTCAAATTCTAATTTTCTAATTTTCTTAAATTCTAATTTTCTAATTTTCTTTAATTCTAGTTTTATAATTTTCTGAAATTTTAAATTTCCAATTTTATAATTTTATAATTTTCTGAAATTATAAATTTCTAATTTTCTAATTTTCTGAAATTCTAAATTTCTAATTTTCTAATTTTCTGAAATTAGAAATTTCTAATTTTCTAATTTTCTAATTTTCTAATTTTCTGAAATTCTAAATTTCTAATTTTCTAATTTTCTGAAATTCTAAATTTCTAATTTTCTAATTTTCTGAAATTAGAAATTTCTAATTTTCTAATTTTCTAATTTTCTAATTTTCTAATTTTCTGAAATTCTAAATTTCTAATTTTCTAATTTTCTGAAATTAGAAATTTCTAATTTTCTAATTTTCTAATTTTCTGAAATTAGAAATTTCTAATTTTCTAATTTTCTAATTTTCTGAAATTAGAAATTTCTAATTTTCTAATTTTCTGAAATTAGATATTCTAAATTTCTAACTGTATAAAATTCTAAATTCCTAATTATCTCAAATTCGAAATTTTTAATTTTTTCAAATTCGAAATTTCTAATCATCTAAATTTTCTAAATATTGTAATTTTTTCATAAATTTCACAAATTCGCTAAATTTTTTTTGTACTTTTCTTTATTTTTTCGTATTGTATAATATCGTAGAACTCAAACTGCCGGAGTCTTCTGTCTTATTTCCCGCTAAAACGGTAGCTAATATCGTCAGATTAGAATTATCTAGAGAATTTATCCACGTCTGATTAAATTTGTTTGCATCGTATAATGTATTATAAGCTCATATATAGCCATACAGGATATGTTCAAGACTTATTGGGGGGCACATCGCAGCCTCGAGGATACAAGAAGAATAAATACTTCCGCGAGCATACATTGGCAAACCGCACAAGCGCCGCGTACTTTTTACTTACACCTCACTAAAGTATATATAGAGTTGCATTACTCAAGAGGTTACACGCCACGCAATCGCTTTTCGCCACGCGGTTACGCTCCATACTCTTTCTCAGCCTTAAACAATTTTCAGTGTCAATGAATCCGCGTCATAGAGTCGCTTATACCGTTTACTTTATTTTATTATTTTTTATTTTAATTCTTAAAGTGGTCTCCGATGTCCCTAACAAGGACGTCGGTTCCTGATGTGCGTTTTTCAATAGTTAAATTATGCGCATACTGAATACTGCATAAATTAATGCGAAAACATTTTTCTTGTGCAGATTACTGAATCGCGATGACATTAGTTACTTTCACGAAGACACTTTATCGTTATAGGGAGTATGTGAATGTCACTGTGACTGCGAATATCACACAACCCACGTGGAAAAAAAATCTGACACTACCGAATATTTACCAATTTTTTTTTGTCGTAGAGTTTATTTATTATATGTATTAAAATAATCATATATACCGAGATATATATTTTATATAATGAAGATATATCTGGTGAATATATTAAAAATGTAGAACTTTCCCAAAATCTTATCAAAATTTTTACACAGTCAAAATTAGTAGCATAACTAATTATGGAAATTATCTCCTTCCTTTCTTGGAATATTTCTCTTTTTTCTATACTGACTATCTTCATGATTTTTAAATAATATCACTATGTATTGGGACGTGAAATATATAATTTTTTTTTCGTTCCAATTATATTCTTATTTCAAATTACATTTAGAATTAAACAAAGAAATCTTAAGCATAAAAACATGCAATTTCCAAAAAAAAACCCATTTTCTTTTTTTTATTTGAAAAAACCATAATGTTATAGGATAGAAATAAAATAATGTTGACCCAGCTACAAAAAAAGGAAATATACAAGGAAGGGGAATCCCCTTAGCAGTTTCTAAGACTACCACGACATCTCTGAGTGTTCAGCTCATTCTCTATGTATCGGATATACTTTATTACCATGGGGGTCGCACGCATACACTAAACGCGTAATTTCATTCAGTTTAAGGCTCTAGGAAGTAGTTTTACGATGTGCCTACGCTCTATCAAAATCGTGTAGTATATTATGTATAAAGCGACGCGTCGTCCGCACTTATAATGATGATGATGATGACAATGATCCACGCGTTTAAGACAGAGTCCATCTCAGTCCAGTTGTACCCAGTACAAAGAGTACATCTGTCTGGAATAAGAGACAATACTTTTTATCTTTCTCACGAGCAATAAATTTCTCCGCCAAGGTTTATCGCATTAGCCTTGCTAAAACAGCAAACAACTGTCGAATCGACTACCTACGTCAATTCCACAGAAAGCATGTGAACTCTTAGTGAAAGAAACAAGAAATTTATTCACTGACTAAGTGACTACCGATCGGTAAACTCGAATAAAAGAAAAACCCATAATGAATAAACACGAGGGCGTTTCATTAATTTTTAGAAATTCTAGTAAAAATTTCCTTCAGGGGAGAAAGTCGGGTCAAGTTCAGTGATGTTCATCGATAAATATGTTATTTGGCTGCTGGTATAACATTTTTTTAATACGTACTTTTGACACCTGAAACGAATAATTTTTTACACAGTAAAAAATATCTGGAAGGATACAATATTTTTTTTACACCGCAAATTTTTTAATGAGAATCTCTTGGCGGATTATTCTTAAATAATTCTTAGTTGTGGACAAGATGAATGTTTGTAAAATAAGTGTCACAGTTCGGGATAGAGGCAAAATTAAGGGAATAAGAAAGATGAATTCAGTTTTTTAAAATAATTTCTTAAATTATAATTACAATAATTCTTGGAAAGAGACCAAAAAGCTATGTCATGCTGAAAGGATAAATCTTATGCAAAGCTGAGAATTATTCAGAAATGTTTTGCATACGAGTTTTTTTAATAAGTGTTTAACAACAACAAAAAATATTGTAGTAGACCAAAAATAGTCAGATGCTTTTACCCCTATAAAAAATTATTTATTTAATAGACTAATAGTACAGTTCTATAATAAAATAGAAAAAATATTTTCATTGATAAATTTGGTAAGACGAGAAAAATTCACTAATAAAAATTGTCAAATTTTTGCGCTTACCTGGTGATATTTTTTTATTAAGTAAACAATGTAACGTGATCCTCTTAAAGAAGCCGATACTAAAATTCGTTTTCCACCCACAAGTAAGACTGAAAATAATTTTAAAAAAGTTATTATAACGAATAAATTAAAAGATCTAAAATATTATATTTTAGATAATTGGGGCGTCCTTAAGATCAATCGCGAAAACCATATTTTTAAGCATCAAAATTCTGTATGGAATTTCCGAGAATTAGTAAAAATCGCGAAATCCATATTTTTAAGCATTTCAATTATTTATGGAATTTGTGAGGATTAATAAAAATGTCTTTTATCGCTTCTCGATAGAGAAAAAAAAACGGGATGATGTTTTCGCGGATATTCAACATTACCGGTCCGAATACGCGTGTACGCGATATTTCGCAAGGATCATTGTACTTGTACGTGACTCCTTTTTATATCGCCCTATCGGCCGGCACGTATATTTGCATTCGTGACTGACTCGCGAGCCTCACATTGAACAATTATTCGTTTCCTCAACAGTTTAGAACGATTTTACGGAAAATAACAACTATTACATAGCTCTCCTAAACCCTATCGGGAATCAACACAAAGAAAAAAATGGCGTCGACATCGCGCTGTTCAAAAATTTGCAATCCTTAAACTCGATCAATATTATATTATTAATAAATATTTTTATGGAAAAGTCTCCACAAAATATAAAGATTATAAACAATGGCATTCAACATGACAAAAAATGATAGATTACCAAAAAATTATAGGTTATGACAATTGGGAAGTAGTTTAAATTTATCCACCAGATGTCATGTGATTTTCCAATAAGAAAAAAATGGCGTCGACATCGCAGCTGTTCAAAAGTTTGCAATCCTTAAACTCAATCAATAATATATTATTAATAAATATTTTTATGGAAAAGTCTCCACAGAATGTAAAGAATATAAACAATGGCATTAAACATGACAAAAAATGATAGATTACCAAAAAATTATAGGTTATGACAATTGGGAAGTAGTTTAAATTTATCCACCAGATGTCATGTGATTTTTCAATAAGAAAAAAATGGCGTCGACATCGCAGCTGTTAAAAAGTTTGCAATCCTTAAACTCAATCAATATTATATTATTAATAAATATTATTATGGAAAAGTCTCCACAGAATGTAAAGAATGTAAACAATGGCATTAAACATGACAAAAAATGATAGATTACCAAGAAATTATAGGTTATGACAATTGGGAAGTAGTTTAAATTTATCCACCAGATGTCATGTGATTTTCCAATAAGAAAAAAATGGCGTCGACATCGCAGCTGTTCAAAAGTTTGCAATCCTTAAACTCAATCAATATTATATTATTAATAAATATTTTTATGGAAAAGTCTCCACAGAATGTAAAGAATATAAACAATGGCATTAAACATGACAAAAAATGATAGATTAACAAGAAATTATAGGTTATGACAATTGGGAAGTAGTTTAAATTTATCCACCAGATGTCATGTGATTTTCCAATAAGAAAAAAATGGCGTCGACATCGCAGCTGTTCAAAAGTTTGCAATCCTTAAACTCGATCAATATTATATTATTAATAAATATTTTTATGGAAAAGTCTCCACAGAATGTAAAGAATATAAACAATGGCATTAAACATGACAAAAAATGATAGATTAACAAGAAATTATAGGTTATGACAATTGGGAAGTAGTTTAAATTTATCCACCAGATGTCATGTGATTTTCCAATAAGAAAAAAATGGCGTCGACATCGCAGCTGTTCAAAAGTTTGCAATCCTTAAACTCAATCAATATTATATTATTAATAAATATTTTTATGGAAAAGTCTCCACAGAATATAAAGAATATAAACAATGGCATTAAACATGACAAAAAATGATAGATTACCAAGAAATTATCGGTTATGACAATTGGGAAGTAGTTTAAATTTATCCACCAGATGTCATGTGATTTGCCAATAAGAAAAAAATGGCGTCGACATCGCAGCTGTTCAAAAGTTTGCAATCCTTAAACTCAATCAATATTATATGATTAATAAATATTTTTATGGAAAAGTCTCCACAGAATATAAAGAATATAAACAATTGCATTAAACATGACAAAAAATGATAGATTACCAAGAAATTATAGGTTATGACAATTGGGAAGTAGTTTACATTTATCCACCAGATGTCATGTGATTTTCCAATAAGAAAAAAATGGCGTCGACATCGCAGCTGTTCAAAAGTTTGCAATCCTTAAACTCAATCAATATTATATCATTAATAAATATTTTTATGGAAAAGTCTCCACAGAATGTAAAGAATATAAACAATGGCATTAAACATGACAAAAAATGATAGATTACCAAGAAATTATAGGTTATGACAATTGGGAATTAGTTTAAATTTATCCACCAGATGTCATGTGATTTTCCAATACGCATGACGTAGCTTTTTTTTCTTTGTGTTTTTTTAGGCAAAAAAAATGTAAATGAGTTTTCACTAAATTTATTATTTATTGTTAATAAGGTATTTTCATGCTGATGACCTTGGGACTCGTGGGTTTGGCATCAGGTTGCTTCGTTCTGGTCTTTCAACCGTACGATCTACTCTTCAAGCTCAAAGTCGTCTTCAGCGACGGTGGCGAGATCTTCGAGCTCTGGAGGAAACCTCCAGTTGATCTCTACCTTAAGGTCTACTTGTGGAACGTCACCAACCACGAAGAGTATATTTCCGGCCAGCATGAGAAGCTCAAGTTTCAGGAAGTCGGTCCCTACGTCTATAAGTAAGTTTTCAGTATTTATTCTTCATAGAATCATTTCTCCAGTAATTAATACAATTCATATCTATTTAATTAAAGTGACGAATCAAGTGAATCAAAATTCTGGGTTTTTTTTCTGAATAGTGAAATATATACACAAAAAAATCGCCAAACAATCACTTAGTCTGCACGTTGAAGTGCTTTTGCAAAAAAAAAGAAAATTTATAGAGTGATATATGAGCTGGAAGGATGATTATTAAAATAGACATTTTTTATGGCCCAATTCTAAATATGCATGTCGGAATATCAATTTTTAAATTTTAAATATAAAAAGACATTTGTAATTTTATAGCAAACATGTAAGTCGTTTAAATATTTCAATATTGACACTATAAAATTTTTTTTTTTTTAAATCGCTCCGGAAAACTAGCAATAATTAGAAGAATTAATTATTTTCGTTACATATTTAATTTTTTGGTCATCCAATTGTTGGTTGAGCCCAGAGTTGTAAATGACTAATACTTACAGAAATAATGATGATGATACGATCAGCTCTATAATTATGATTTTATAATAATAACGTATAGCGATTGTAATACGATGATTAAACTTTGGAATGGCTGCAAAAATTATTATTTTTCAATAAATATTCATGGTAATCCTTTTGAAAAAATGGAAAAAAATAAGTAATGCATTACTTATTTCTTCCATTTTTTCCACTATTTCTTGCGATATTAAAGCGAAAATTAGTATTTTTTCAGCTATTCAAATGTTTACACTCTATTTTATAATCACTACATATTATTATTATGAAATCATAATTACAAAACAAATTATACTGTAAACTATATCTCATGAATTAATGGGGATTTACAACTCTGGTTGAGCCAAAAATTATGTTGTTGGATGGCCATGAAGTGAGAAATAAAAGTTTGTTCAGAGGAAGGACATTTTCGATTTGACAAACAATAATTTAGGTCGCATATTTGACGTGAGCAAAAATGTTTAGCTGATGGAAAATTTATCCGGCAGCCGTGTCCGCCGGATTTAGATGAACCAACCATAATCTCCCTTTCAGCATGCGGAAACGTGTGTCGTGTTCTATCGTTTGTCTCATGGTTAATAAAATTTTATCTTTGCGTCATTTCAGGGAAGGAATGGAACACTCGAACGTGACGTTCAACGACAATGCAACCGTCACTGCTATACCTCGTCATCCGCTCACATATATTCCTGAAATGAGCGCGGGTGCTGAGGAAGATTTGCTCATCCTGCCAAACATTGCTCTCTTCGTAAGTAGATTATTTAATCTCTTATTAATCAATCATTCATTTTTGGGATAAAGATTTATTCAATCAAAATGCACTTGAAATATTTTCATGGCTGAATAATTATAATTTCTTTTAAAGATTAGAATTTATTATAAACAAATCATCTAAATTATTTATAATGATTGCGAAATTATTATTTTTCATAATAATTAGCCGTAGAATGTATCTAAAATACCATCATTACTGAATTTTCATGGATTGTTACGCTTAATTAGTAATTATAATTTTTCAATAAACATTAAAATTTATTACAAAAAAGCAATTCATCTAAATTATTTATAATAATTGCGAAAATATTATTTTGCATAATAATTAGCCGTAGAATGTATCTAAAATACCATCATATTACTGAATTTTCATGGATTGTTACGCTTATTCAATATTACAATTAATTGAAAATAATTTAGATCAATTATTCATAATTATGGCGGAAATCTCTTATTTTTTAAATTTGCATAATAAATAATCGTGAAATGTATTTGAAATATTTTCATACTAAATAAGTATGAATTATTATTCGTATTAAATATTAGAACTCTTTTTTTTAAATAATTCATCTACATTATTTATAATTACTTATATTGTAATTTATAATTTATAATTATTTATATTTATAAAATAATGTAAAAATTCGATATTTTGTTCAATAACAAATAATACTTAGTTGTTTGAAAACATATTTTAAGTAGATTTGCATTGAATGAATACTTATCCCCGATTCATTTAACTGAAGTCAAGAGCTTATCTTAATGTTTACTAGTATAGAGCTTTATCTATATAAAAAATGTACATGAACTTCATGTTTTTTTTTTTAATTCTGTAGACATAACCAGAACACCCGGCGTTAATCGGGTCATAATGCGTTTGAGATTTAGGTCGGCTCAACTGAATTTAAGGTCATGATAATTGTACGAGAAATAATATCTTCTTTTCCTCATTCTTCAAAGAATTAATTCAAAACAATAACGCAAAAGTCGGTCACCGAAATATCGACAGTTCCATAGGCGAATATGAAGGCCATTAAAATTAAAAAATCAATTATTTATAAATATTGAACGGCCTTGATTATTTTGCCCTTGAAATTTAGTACCAAGAATCTTTTAAAAATATTACTCATCCACAAAAAAAATTGACACTCTTGACAGATTTTAATACAAATCAGATTTTTCAAAATGCAACATCACAAATTTTCCTTTATGCGGAAGCAAAACCGCGGATAAGGATGAATATGAGTACTGTATTAGAACTTGACGACATAATGAAGAATACACGCAAGCAGTACCAGTTTTGAGCAAAATTTACATTCGCGGAACACAACCAGACGTCCTTGCCGAGAAATAATGCTATAAAATATGCAAAAAAAAAAAAGAAAAAAAATATCACACCCCCGCATCTTCTCACGGACATTGGAAAATGTTAACGGTTTAGTCAAGCAGTATCGGGGGTAAAAATAAAATGTGAATATTCGAAAAAACAAGGATGCAAAGCAGAACCTTGCACATTGCTTTCTCATTATATTTCGTTTTTGACAAAGCAACCTCTAAGAGGAAGTACGGTAATTGATGTTGGCTTCTTCATAGAGGAAGCTTTGTGCAAAGCGAAATATAATGAGGAAGCAATGTGCAAAGTTCTGCTTTGCATCCTTGTTTTAAATAAATAAATAAGCGCACACTCCCGCTTTGTAAAAATATAATAAGGACGAACGGTCCGGAAACTCCCTCGAATACTCTATCTTCTCCGTTTTTTTTTTTTGTAGAACACTATAGAAACCGGTGTTTTCCGAAATTTCATTGGGAAGCAAAGATATGGATAGTTTATACGACATAAATCGCTACTTTTCGCAATATAGACTGTACAACATCGCTATGAAAATATGGTATCGTTCAACATTTTTGGACTATATCTGACGTATTTTTCTGTTAATCATGAATTTGGTACTCATTTAACTCCCAGCTTAATATTTGATACCAAAATTCGCATCGCAGAAAAAAAAATCAAAAAATTAAAAAAATCAAAATCTCATAAAATTTTAACGTTTCAACCGGTCTTAACCAAATTTAATAGGGATCACCGGTGTATGAAAGCTCACTAACATACCAATTTTGAGCTTAATATCTCAAAAATTAAAAGAGTTATCGCGTTAACAGACATTTTTGAAAAAATTCAAAACCGCGTAAAAATTTCACGATCATGGAGATTTCAACAAAAATTGGTATGAACGATGAGGATTGACCCCTTTATCTATGGTGTAAATTTCAGCTATATATCTGGAGGCGTTCCCGAGTTATAAAGGTTTACATTTTTTGAGCGTGTAACATACACACACACACACATGCACACATACAGACATTTTTTCTAAATCACTTTTCTCGACATTTTGGACCATTCTGAGTGTACTGACATGAAAATCTCGAAAAAAAAAATTTTCACGAAAACAAAGCTTCCTCTATGAGGAAGCAAAAATCTCAAAAATGTTGTAATCAGCTTTGAGAAATATTTATTTATTTAAAGAATTAAGTGAACGAAAATTGCACATGGCTATGAAGTAATAATAATAATATTTGGACAACTACATGGATATAATGTAGAATATCAAATGTGCATTATTATCCGTGTCTACCAATTAAATTCATCCCAAGTATCACAAGCTATTAACCCCAATATAGCGACTGAGAAAAGGATAGAAGTGAAACAAGATGTTCTTCTTGAATCCTGAAAAAAAATTTGCATTTCAGCCTATCGTAATGGGCTTATATATATATATGTATGTATATATGTGAAGCGAAGATTATTAGCATAGGAAGGACTATTGCCGCATATATCGCGTAGTAATCCCGCAGGAATCCCAGTCCCTCACGCCATTCTCATCTCGCCAACTGTACAATTTCGGTTGCTAAAAATTTCCACTCGAATGAGCAGCCTAATGACAAAAAAAACCTGACTTAAATAACAGCTAAAAAGAATTGAGTGAGAAAAAAATTAATCACGAGTGGTCGTGCTTTATAAAACAATTAAGCCAAAACCGATTCCGTTTTTTTAGTCTGACTTTTGACACAAATTCAACGATATTTTTATCGACGTTGAAAGGTTTGAGATTGTAAATTTCTTTTTAATTCACAGAAAAATGTTAGTATCTTCTCGTTTTACAAAACGAAAAAAATACATAAATAATTGGTGAAATTAGAAACTTTCCGTTAAATTTATAGATTTCTTAGTTAAATTGTAATTTCACTAAAAACAGTACAAAAATTATTTGACAAAATGGAACTAAAAATCATTTTTGTTAATATTCCATTAGAATTTTCGTAAACTTCTAGTGTAAAAAATGATTTTTGTCTAGTGTAAAACAATGTATCGTTCACCTTTCATTTTATTTATGGATGTTTTTGGACACAAACTTTTTTTCAAGACTACAAAAATGTTAATTTCGGTTGCTAAATATTTCTACTCAAATGAGCAGATAATTTTTTTTTAAAACTGTCTTAAATATCAGCTGCGAAAAAAAATAATAATCATGAGTGGATATAAGACAGTTCAGCCAAAACAGATTCGTTTTTTTTTCATCTCTCTATTTACACAAATTCAACGAAATTTTTTAAATCGTCGGTGAAAGGTGTCAGATCGTAAATATTTTTTTTTTGCGAAATGTATTATTACTCAATGTAGTTGACCTCGAGTGTCTGCGACAAAACTTAGAAAGTTATCTATCTTGATTGCCAAAGTTGACCGATATCGGTATCATAAAACTTCGACTAGGACGAAGAAATGGAAAATTAAAACTCGTGCACTCTCTTCGATCTCGACATCCTCCCTCATTAATATTGTACGGATCACGTTTTATCGCTGGAAATATGCCAGACGGGTCAACGTGACCGTACAACTGTAATTGCGCAACGGAGAAATTACATAGTTCAGTGGACTGGAAGTGCGACTGTCTGTCGTTTGATTTTCGTGCAGAAAGGAAATATTGTCAATTACAGGATTTATGTATTCATAATAGGGAGTATTGAACCTCTGCATGGTCCACGTGACAAACTCTTTAGAAAAAAAGTAACAAAAACGCATAAATTCTACAAAAGAGATAAAATACGATTTTCTTGTAAAAAAAAAATCTCAGGAAGCTTCATGATCATTTAAAAATAATAAGGACAAAATCAGAAGTTTCTAATTTACAAAGTATTTTTGTTTAAATGTGTAATTTGTGTTTGTTGAAATTTGAGTATTGAAAGAAAACGCAGGTTAATCTTTGAAAATAGTGTAAAATTTCTGGTAAATGCAATACTAAATTACCTTTATGGTATCAGTAATTATAAAAAAACTATTTTATTCGGTAGTTGACAAATAATAAAATAACTTGAAAAATTGTAGACTGGTGACGTCTTCGCCTTCATCCTCGCCACATTTTGTACCATTAATTATTTAACGTTCGTCTATGTGTGAAAATTTGACACCTATGTCTCAAAACCTACGCTAGTTTCAACAAAAATAGACAGTTGTTAAATAAATTTAAAATTTCAGAATTTTTTCATTTCTTTCACATAATTTTACCCCCATGGTCGATTCATGCTAAATTCAATTCCAAGCTACGTTTGTCAATAGTCGACTTTATCAAATTTAAGCCTGATCTCTAAAAAGTTACTGGATCTAGATTTTTAACTACAAAAAAAATCACACACCTTGACATCGGTACATATTATTTCTAAACCACTTTTCTCCACACTTAAGCCCATTTAAATTATCCTGATATAAGCATATTGATATTTGTCTTTCGAAACAAAACTTCTTCTTTAAGGAAACAAAAACTATCCACATTCTCAAAATAATCTCAAAAATGTCAATAAACTCTAGATTTAAATTTAAAAAAAAAACGACTTTCATGCCAAATTCAATTCCAAGCTACGTTTGTTAATAGTCAACTTGTGTATCAAATTTAAGCCTGATCTGTAAAAAGTTACTGGATCTAGATTTTTAACTACAAAAAAAAATCACACACCTTGACATCGGTACATATTATTTCTAAACCACTTTTCTCCACATTTTAGTCCATTTAAATTATC